>VZTE01001135.1:132471-143050 GCA_013397775.1 Eulacestoma nigropectus
GGGCGCAGGTGAGGCGGCAGCTCCGGCAGCGCTGCGGGGCGCAGGTGAGGCGGCAGCTCCGGCAGGGCTGCGGGGCGCAGGTGAGGCGGCAGCTCCGGCAGCGCTGCGGGGCAAGGCGGGCGCACAGAGCGGTGGCTGAGGCAGACGCCGGTCGCGGCTGCCTGGTAACAGTGGCCTGTGGGCTGTTTGTTTGCTCTGGGGAGATCGATGGGGAAATCAGAATAGCAAGTTCAGGGGAAGCTGAAAAACCCAGCGGTTTAGGCTGTTTGGAGGCAGATGCTGGTGGAACTGAAGGAACCGTGTGGCCACAGCAGCAGCTGCTTCACCGTCACACGCCGCCTTTCCTAATGACATTCATTAACTTTAAAATGCTAATGAAGACCAGGGCTGTTATGCCTTGTAGTAAATAGTTGTGGTAAGAATAGTATTTATGGGGCTTATGGCTTTGAGAGTTTTCCGCTGCATTCAGTTATTGTGAAAGGATAATTCTGTATTCTCGCCTTCTGTGGTAAGTTTTCTTGGAACTGCTGTTCCTTCAATGAGGAACGCAGTATTGAGTGGAAAACTGCCAATTTTCATGAGAAAATAATTGTTAATTTTAATAGCCTGCATAAAGGATTATTTACAATACTGTTCAGCTTTGGCTACCTAGGATTTTATATCCTCGTCAAGTCTTTTACAAAAGAATATTTTCAATATGTTGTTATTTTTTGAAAGCCTGCCCAGGTTTCTGCTGCAGCAGAACAATCCCATTTACTCAGGATTGGTAAATTCTGCAATACCAGCTACTTCCAAGTAGTGCTTTCAGACCAAAAACTGCAAAGTAAAGGTGATTGGGACATCTCGGCTCCTTGCCAAATTCCAAAGCAGGCTTCCTTGGCAATTATCATCCCAGCTGTTCCGTGTGGTTGTTCCACAGCAGTTCCACTTTCCTCAAGGAAAAGCTGTTTTATAGCAAGGGAGTCTGAGCAGTTCCTACCTCTCGCCTATTTTATTATTTATTGTTCCATATCACTACACAGCAGTGGCATATTTTGTGTAAATTCTTTCCATTACTCACAAAGCCACACAAACAGCTCGGAGCTTTCCTCAGAGAATTCTCAACTTCCTGCAAAAACAAGCAACAAAAAGCTACCAGGAAAAGTACCCAAAGACTTTTAATCACTTGAGTCTATTTCCTATCCCTAAGAGAAACTAGGATTTTCCACGTGCTTAAGTTAAATACTCAAGTGAATTACATTTTATTAAACTAAATAAATCCATGATATTTTATTGTGTCAAATATGAGAACGATCCTATTTCTTATCCTTACTCAAAGGCTTCCTAGGATTGCTCCAGAAATGGCAATTCCTCTTGAGTAGGTCTGTTTTATACAATCTTAATAATATAATTTGCTCTGATAGTACTAAAAATCTGAATTTAGGCATTTGGTTGTAATGGAAATATCCTGAACTCTCCTGATATAAACAAAGCAGGGGCGAAAAATGATTTTATTCTATAATATATTTAATTTCTAATAATACATATACTGTATATGATAGTTAAAATATTATGAAATTTGCAATAAAATGTGCAATTTTTATTTTGAACAAAACTATGCCTATAATCATCAATACTTCTTTAAGAATACGTGCAGTTGACTGTTATCAAAAGATAAATGAAGAGGGAGAGGGGGGATAAAGAAGGCAAATAATTTTGCTTGCATTCTTGTCAGCCAAGAGCGTGATCCTACTTGAAAACTTGATACATCAAAATCCATTTCTTGAGGAAATAATTTATTGCTTTGTACTGAATGTTTCACCCGTATATTTAGTTAAAATAGCTAATTTTGAAGTCTGAAAGCTGCAAGAAGTTAGATAATTTCCCCAGAGAGTGCTGGGGCAAGGCATCTGAGGATTGCCTGCACCAACATAAGATATTTTTGGTCGCACTGTTCCTCATTCACAAAAACAAGGTTTCCACAAGAGGAGGAGAAAATCCACCGGGGTTTATTTTCAAAAGACAGCCTTGAAAGAGGTGTCTCTGTCAGGTGTGTCCTGGGGAGATGTCTCAGCCCTGAACCTCCCCACATGGCAATAATGCCTCGGAGTTTCACCCTCCTTGCCTCAAGAGAGCTTTGGCTCTCCTGCAATTCCAGAGAGCCCCAGTGCCTGTGACGCTGCAGTGACACAGCTCAGAATTAAGGTGATAGCATGGAATCCATGTCAGAACTGAAATGGGGGATGCTGAAGCCATCAAACCCCAAGCTGGAATTATCAGTGAATGCATTATTACACACTGGCAACAAAACACTGCTATTCCTTTCCATCCACTCAGCTTTGCGTGTGATAAAGGGAAAAAATCCCTTTTTCTTTCATTTCCTGTCTAGCAGTTAGTGTGTGAACGTAGAGTCAGTTATTCTGAGTTACAAATGCTTACTGTATGAACAGCAAAGGCTTTAGCTTGCCTTAGATTTTGCTTTCTTCGGTATTTCTTTGGCCTATCAGATCAAATGGATGTCTCAGCAATAATGTTCCAGCAGTTACTCAAGTCCTTATGCCACCGTTCCGTTTCTGTGGAGGGCAGAAGGAAGCCTTGCATAATTCGTTGCTAATGCGAAGCTTCTGTCTCCACCAGAAATAGGTTTGAAGGTGAGGAAGGTCTGAATAAATGAATGTGAATACCTGTGAGTATTAGATGTGTATCTCCAAAGTATTAAAAATACTCAGGTACAAGCTGACATGTCCACACTCATTTCTCTGCAGTTGCTGAGAGATTGAACAAATCTCCTAACGCAGCACACTGGGCTCTGCACTGAGCTCCAGCAGGAGACTTGTATGTTTGCATTCCTTTGGCCTGATGTCTTTGCTAATTACTGCTCAAGTAATTCACTTCTTTTGCTCATAGCATTGTTTTGGGTTTTTATTATCTTGCAAAAAGAAATTAAAAAAGAAGTTCTTTCAAAAATGAGACCCAAGTGAACATCATCTTGTATTAGAAGCTTTAATCATAGTGCAGTTGACTTTTCTGTTGAAGCAGAAGCATGTCCTGATGTATGTAATCAACCTGATTACCACTGTCCAGTCTGACAAATGAATGTGCAACAGCAAAAAAGGCCTCAACAAATGAAACATCCGACAAAAACACTCCCCACTTTATAATCAGACACCAAATGAGCCATATACATATGCAAAAATAGCATGGCTACACTGGTGTATCACGTTAGGGCTTCCCAGGGGGGAATCTCCTGATGCCTTGTGCTGGGACAGAACAGTGCTGATCCCTGTAAAGGACGTGTCCAGCAGCCCAGAGGGAAATGTCCCCCAGTGCAGCTCAGTGGAGCTCTGGAGCGCTCCGTGCTTTGGACGGGGCTGGTAGGAACCTACCCTTGTAGAGCCACCGAGCCTCATCAGCTGCCTGACCAAAACCCTGCCCTGCTGGCACATTTTCATGAGAGCACTGCTGCTGAAGGTGGGTGCTTGCAACATGAGTTTTAGTTGTCCTAGCCCTCCGAGCACAAATTGCTCTATAGGACACGGAGGACAAGAATCAAAGGCTGGCTACAGCAGGGGTGTATCGCCAAAAGTAACGCAGCCCTTTGATCACCTATCTTTGTTCATCTGAATGTTTGAGATGAACTTGAAAGACAATGGATAAATAGGCTGGGAGCTGAAAGCCAGATAGCTTTTTTTTTTCGTATTTTGCATTGCTTTTTGTACCAGAATCCAGTTAATGAGAGTTGCATTTCTCTCGGTGCACGAATGCAGGCACATGGCTAAAATGGACTTTTGTCTTGGTGCTGCCTACCTGAACCTTCGAGTGATGCAGGTGTTTATGACCTTAGACCCACATGCTAATTGGAGTGTGTTATCTGGGAATAGCAGAGCTGCAGAGCACTTGGATGGATTCACTGGCTGCTTTGGGTTTCCTTGTCTCTGGAATCTGCCTTTGATAAAAGCCGAGAGTGACGTCAGCAGGGCAGGAGTGAGGGTTTCTGTGCACAACACAAACACATCACAGGGAGAGCGGGTTCCTCACCAGGACTATAGAAAAACCACTTGGGCTTTTTGATGAAGAGACAGAGCAAATCTGATTTGTGAAGAGATAAAGGAAGGTTTGTGTATTTTTCAGCTACAGTCTGATACACATGAGCACGCACACACAGCCTCCTATCTTACCCTGTCACTACTCAGTCCATACTCGCGATTCCTCACAGAAGAATGAAATTTTGCTGTCATCCTGTACGTTATTACAATGAACAGCTGTAATTCTTCTGCTTGTAGAGAAACTAAGTGTTGAACGGAGTTCAGTTAGCACTAGAAATTGTCCTTGCACAGGACCAACAATGCACAGCTTAATGCCACACTAGATCAGGTGATAAATCCTTTATGTAGCTCTCTAGCAGGTGTAATTGTTCTGCTGCAGAAGAGGTTTTTAGGATATGTTCAGGCTGGGCTCTAAAAATGTTTGTCAGGAAAGAGCTATTTATGCTTCGTTATTTTTAAACCGTAGTACCTAGCTCTGAAGAGATTTTGTTGTGGTTAGACTTTTTCAGAAAGTCAAAATAAACCCAATAAACCAGTTTGGTTAGGTTTCAAAAATAGAATGCATGTGTAAATCAAAGTGCTGTATTTATTGTCTCTGCAGCAGGAATGACTGTTCAAATAGACACAAATTATAGCCTAGATTTTTAATTTTTAAAAATTTTTTCCTCTTTTTGGAGCTCAAATAATGCTTATTCAGACTGAGTTTTTATTCACTGTGCAGGTGGCCCTCATCAGTTCAGCATCTCCACATGAAATTTATAAAACATTATTCTAAAATTATTTTCATGCTTTGATATTCTCAGTGTCCAGTGCTATCCCAACCGACCTGGTGCATTTGTCTTGTGCTCTTCGAAACTTCCTACGTTCTGAAAGGAGATTTACCCAGACTCTCAATCCTTTCCAAAATGATTTGGAATTTAACTGCTGTCTCTCTGACACATTCCCAGCTATGGGGAAAAACCAGTTATGGTCACCTGATAAAATACATCTGTACCTGTCAAACACAACTTCACAGAGAGCACTTTGAAGCCACGTGGCTTCAGGGATATTTTCTATTTGATTTTTCTCAGCTGGTCTGTACAAACAAATGGGCACCAAGGTGTGGAACAGCAAAGGACTCAGAGGACAGGGGCTGGGTGATGGGGGAAGATCGTTTGTGAGCAGGACCTGCTCTTGACATCTCAGGTTTCAAAGCTCTGAGCAGCATTCTTGCGTGTCACAGCTTCTGGTCACACCAGGAGAAAGTTAAATCTTGGTCATAAGCGCTGCAAATGAGTATCTAAAATTCAGGAAAGCCGCTTAGCTCAGCCTGTCTGGAGAAGAGCCTGAGAGAACTGGCTGGGGGAGTGCAGTGCCTCTGAATTTTCCTAGAAGCAAATTGCATTGCACTGAAATTGGAGAGCCAGCAATGCTCTGCTGCACTGCACAGAACAAGGCCAGAGACACTGGATATCTGCAATACCATAAATGACAGCAGCAGCACATGCGGGGCTGGAAACTGCTGCAGAGTTTGTTGAAAATTCTAAGAATCTCTCATGTAAGATTATCAGTGAGGAAGGGCTAATATAACCTTATTTTTTTCCGTAGGAGATTGTTGTTTACTGTTTACAGAGCTGCACTCTCAGAATAATTTAATTACTGCAAGGCTTAATGAAAAGCTGTTTCAGTTTTACTCTGAAGTGTTCCCACACCAACTGGCATTGAAAATCTACGTAATTGATGTTTTCATCCACACATTTAATGTTAATTTTATAGAAAGACACCATATAAGTATGAACATCTAATAGATTAGAGTAAACACATGGAATTAATTCTGAAATAATATGCAATACAGGATAATCATCCTCTATGGAATAGTGGTTTTAGATAAACGTGTTTCTTAAACGAAAGTGTTAAAGCAGTGAAAAGAAAGGAAAAAATGAAGATACTGACTTCAGTTTCTATACAGAATAAAGCTGTGACCAGATGAGGCAAAACTTATTTTCAGCATTGTGAAGGCAACCATGGCCCAGTGTCTTCACCTGGGGGTGTAAAATGTAACAGAAGGAACTTTGCAGGACAGCTCTTGGTAACTGAAAATTGAATTTCCCCTGGAAGTAAATAAAGTGAAGTGAATTAAAGCCACCTGTGCTGTCATTCCTTCACACTTCAGTGTGTGTGAGGTGTATCAGCCTGTCCTGGGGTGCATGGCTCCACTTTACACCGGGATGAAGAGTTACTGAGGAAGTCCTGGGGGCTGGGGATGCACAGGCCTGCACACCCTGTGTCAGAGCTTGGCTGGCTTCAGTGGATCTGCTTCCAGAATCCAGCCTTTCAGGGAAGTGATGAAGTCACTACAAGCTTCATTTATCACTGATTAGATAAAGAATGAAGCTTTTGGAAGGAGCTGACTCTTGTGTGGTGCCTATGGAAGTCAGGTGTTGTATTCATATGAAGAGAGAGACTCCCAAAATTTGGCTGAAGAGCTGCTGGACAGGGTGAGAAAGGCAAGCACTGTAACCAGCCCAACAGCAACCACCTCTAGTTGGATATGGATAAAGGGAAAACTGACAATTGGTTCAGGACAAAGCAACAGAAACAATGGTTTTCATTCCAGCAATACAAGTTTACTGCACTGTTTACAGCTTCATATATAAGATGTCCTGTTGTTGTAAGGTAATTTATGCAATTTAAATTCTCAGTGCATGAAAAAACCCAAACTAAAAATTGTATTTCCACTCCTTTGAACACTTTAGTGGCATGGGGAAATAATGAAGTCTTTCAGCTGGATGATTAAATATAAATAGTTTATGCATCATCATACAAAAAAGGGATGCCTTACTTGGCTTCTCTTTTAGGTTGCTAATGCTTGATTTGTTCAAGGCCACTTTCTCCATAGTCTCTGTATGCTGGACTTCTTTTGTATCTCACTTGACTTAAATTTTTTCCTAAGCAATGTTCTCTTAGTCAAAAAAAAAACCCAAAACAACATTGTGCAGGAGTAAGAGAATAATTTGTAGCACAATCAAACCTTGCAGAAGGACAATGATTTGACTGTGGCTCAGAGGGAAGCACCCTGGATGAAATGGCAAAGTTTGTCTATAGCAATCCTTGGTTTGAGGAGGAAGGGAGTAAGACTGGATACCCAAAATTCCATAATAAAGTGTGTATATGCATCTCTTCTTTTTTTCCAGCCAGCATTCCACTCCTAATTCTTGCTGCTCATTGTTCCGAGGCTTATAGGTACTAAGGATACAATTAAGGTTATGAGGTGCCACTTCAAACATTTGATATTTTTGGAGAATCCCCAAGTAATGACAGCCAAGTAGACTGGGAACACAGGAATATTGCAAATGGAATCACCACAAATAAGGAAAGGTTTCACTTTTCCATGCTCCTTTCCAGCAGCCAGTGTGAAAAACTCTTCTCAAAGATGGGGATCATCCCTCCCATTTTGGACTGGGAGGAAGATGAGGTCCAAGAGGCTGAGATGGCTTTGCCTGTGTGACAAACCCACTGGAGGAACGGGAATTAATCCGCAGGGCTACAGCCACCAGGCAGATTGGCCTCGCTGCCAGAGAATGGGGCTGTCACTAACAGCCTAAAGCCCAGTGGTTCTCGTTCTCCTTCTCATCACGCCTCGGGCTGCTTTTTGTACAGGTAGCAAACACCCCAGATGGTGAAAATGTAAGATCTGATTATATGCCTGGGCAAATGAAAGTCTAATACCTGGACATTCACACTTGAAACATCTAATCCCAAACATAAACCAGATCAACCTCGGGAAGAATGCTGATAATTTTCAGTTTATTTTGGAAAGCCTGTTCAGTTTTTGTTTCCCTTCTACGTCAGTGCTGTAACGTTTCAGTTTCCTTGTTTGCTTTTCTGTTTCTTTCTTGCAATTTTTGTCTTTCTTTGCATGTGCTGCACTGTTTAACTCTGAAATTTGGCTTGCTTTCCTCCAGAGCTGTGTTTATTTGCTCCATGACTACAGCCCTTCACTGTTCAGGTCTTAAAAGAAGTTTAAAACTTTATGAAAGGCCTTTGTCAAAACCTCCTCTTCTTGAGGTGGTTTTCCCTCTCTCCCTCTTTCAAGCTCCTCATTGTACTTATATTATATATTACACTGTTTTAAAATCCTTTTGCATATTTTGCTAGAACCTGTACTACTCTACCATATTACACGGGCATGCTTAGTCTAAAGCCAGGTGAATATTTCTTGTACACACTGCTCTGAATGTATTTTTGTATTTTTTTCTCCTGGGCCATATTTTGCAGTCAGATATATGGACGCGACTCCTGTTAAAGCTGTATAAATAAACTGGATCTGTGCATCACAGGACTTCTTCAGTTTAAATGTGACATTGAAAAGTTACTCTGTAAGAATTCGAAAAGAATGATTCACATTTTAAGTTTTGCCCTCGGTAGATACCACCTCGGTCTGGATTTGGCTTTCTGGTAGGTCTGAGCCCATGGCAACGGGGAAGAGGAAAATAAGAGAATAAGATCTTCTAATAGCTGGAATCTCCATGTGGCTTGTCTTGTAAAAGGGTGCTACAAAAGCTGAAGTATTTCTTTCAGCAATATCCTCTAAATTGCAGGCATTATTACACTGGAATCAGTGGTAACTTTTGGAATATATGGGAAACACGGTATTCTAGAGACATGGAAACTTCTGCTTCAGCCTTCCAGAGCTCCTGGTTGCCATCCCCATTTCAATCCCCTATGGCTTGGCAACCACACCTTTTCCTGGAGGGCACCAGTACCTAAGGACTCTCTATGTTTTGGGGTTTTTTCTTATTTGGTGCTTAGGAGAGGCGAACCCAACAGTGCTGCTTTTTCCTTGTCCTTGCTATGCCTCTCTGAGGTTAATGTGACTTCAGCTGAACTCAGGTTTTGGTTTATATCAGAACTTTCTTCCGCAGAGAAATCCAAAATAAGGCCGAGAATTTTGCTGGAGGCTCTTTTTTAGAGTAACGCTTATTTAATTAACAATTAATGTAACTTACATGAGTGTAAATGCAAACGTGTGATGCTCTGTAAAAACTGTTCTAGGAGAAATGTTTTCCTTTGCAATGGCTATCCCGAGAAGCTGTGTTTTGGGCCGATAATTTGTTTACTATTTTGATGCGCCGTTCTGTACGTTTTCAAAGCCAAAACAAGTGAGTTAACAGCGAGCAGAGGCCTTTGGTATCCCCACTTTTCCATAGACGCTGTGCTGAGTTACACAGGGATTGCTGCCTGACAGCTGGTCCCTGTCTCCTCCAGGAAAAGAGCTTGCACGCTATTTTATTTATTTATTTATTTATTTATTTATTTCTCCCCAGATACCTTTCTCAGCAGCTCACACCCCACCCCTCAGCACGTACCGCCCCTTGGGAATCGCTGCCTGTTCCCTTCAGAGCCAGGGTTTGCTTTGCACAGGTAGGAGAGGGCTCGCTGTGCCCAGCTAAGGCAGGGCCGGGCTGGCACAGGTGGGGCAGGGTTTGCTTGGCACCGGTCCGGGCTCACGGGCTCTGCCCCGGCAGCGCGGCGGATGCGGGTGTCGGACCCGGCCGGTGCCCCACACAGCGGGGCTGACGCGCTGCCGATGCGCCCCGGTTAATTAATTACCTAATTAATTGTCAATTTAGGGACTCAGCCGAGGCAGGGCCGGTGCGGGTGCAGGGAGGCGGCCGCGTCTGGGAGCTGAGGGCGGGGGGCGGCCGTGAGGCGGCTGCGCTGCGGTTGCCTGAGGGGAGCCGGCTCTGCCGCCCCATCGGCGCCCGCTCCAGCCCCCGGCGCTGCGGCTGCGCTCATCCCGCACTCCCAGGCCGGGTGGCGGGCAGGGCTGGAGGCGCAGCGGCGGCGGCGGGATCCCCTCGGGATCGCCTCCTGCCCTCCTTCCTTCCCTCCCTCCTCCCTCCGCCGAGCCCGCGGCGCCTCAGCCGCTCCCAAATGGCGGCGGGGCGGAGCGGCCCATCGACAGCTCGGCGTTCCCCCCGCCAGGCGGGGAGGCGGGAGCGGCCGGGCAGACGGGCGCAGGGACGGCGTCGAGCGCCGAGCGGGCGATGGGCGGGGATAAATGTCTGCTTGGGCGCGGGGCCGCCATTTTCTCTAAGGCGCGGAACGAGCGGCGCCGGGCGGGACCGGGGCGCGGGGGACCCGCCGGGGGCCCGGGACACAGGTACGGGTGGCCGGGGAGCGCCGGGAGCGAGCGGGAGAACCGCTCCCCGTATTTCCTCTCTTTGCAGCGCTCCGTTCCGCGCTGGCGCCGCTCCGGGCTCGGCCCCGGGCGCGCTGACCCGGCCGCCGCCTCGGCCGTGAGGGCGGGTGGCCGCTCGGCTCCGGCAGACACTGGGGAAGGACGAGGAGAACCGGGCGGCTTCGGGTCCGCGGAGCTTCGCGGCCGGATCGGCCGGGCCGGGCCGGGGCTCCCGCTGCGGGGACGGTGCCGAGAGGGCCGGGGCGGGGCGAGGGTGCCCGAGGGTCGGGGGGAGCGGGGCTGGGTCGTGGCCGCCGCCTGTCAGCGCCAGCGCGGAGCCGCGCGGGTGGGCCCGCAGCGCCCGGGGAGAGCATCCCGCAGCCCTGGAGCC
>VZTE01001135.1:143394-186549 GCA_013397775.1 Eulacestoma nigropectus
GGAGCCGTGCCCTGTCCAGGGAGGGTGAGAGCGGGCATCCCGCAGCCCTGGAGCCGTGCCCTGTCCAGGGAGGGTGAGAGCGGGCATCCCGCAGCCCGGGAGCCGTGCCCTGTCCAGGGAGGGTGAGAGCGGGCATCCCGCAGCCCTGGAGCCGTGCCCTGTCCAGGGAGGATGAGCAGTGGGATGAGCATCCCTCACAGCTGGAGCTGTGCCCTGCCCACAGCCGTGGCTGTGCTGGCCCGGTCTCCTCGGGTCCCCGCTGTGATGCTGTAGCTTTGTCCCTCCTGTGCTTCCAGCGGGGCTCCCTGAGCCTCCTGTTACTGTGATCCATAGTCTGCTGAACGGGGAGTAAAAAATGCCTTTAGGTGTATCAGCACAACGGAATTCTTTCTGCTCGGGCATTCTTCGGGTTGAATTGCTTGCTTGATTATTTTTTGCAACTTAAATTCAGTTAGAAAAAGACATTTGCTAGCCAGGAGTGAGATTGTTTTGTGTCCTGATTTCTTGTAAGCTGCTCAGCCTTGCCGTGTAGCAGTGGTGTTCCTGCAGAGCCCGGGCTCCAGCCCTGTGCTGCTTCCTGCCTCTCTTTACCTCCAGCCTGACTGCACACACCAATAACCTGCCTGTCCCACTGCTGTCCATTCTTCATCTCACCTGTGACAGGCCAAATGACTTGTGTAGAATTGTTTTCCTTTTTAGCCTTGAAGTGACATCCATAAATGCAGGGTCCTTGGGTGGCCAGTGAGACTGCAGAACCAGTTGCAGTGGGGTTGCTGCAGCACAGTGTGTGTTCCAGCTGCAGCTGGAGGTTGTAGGTGTGCGGAACCAGAAGGATCTGTAGCGGTGTGAAGCTCAGAATCTTTCCAAAACTGAAGCCAAATTAAAACATCTGAAAATGTCTTTTATTTTAATGCTTCTGAAAAACTCAGCTCCAGATATTGCCTAAAGGATCACTGCATTGTGCTTGCTCTCATGGGCATGCTTATTCTTCAGGACATGTCTGCAGTGTTGGTGCAGAAGGAGAGATTGAGTTGATGAAGGTGAGAGTTAATTCCAGGCAATTCACTTAAATCTCTTCTGGGGACACCCACTCAGAATGGAAGTGGCTTTAGTTTGGTTTGTCTTAATGAGAATTTTCTGCAGGCAAACCCTAAGGCTGCAATTAATCATGAAAGAGGTAGGGATCTCTGTGTGTGCTCATGAAATGAATATGGTGACTGATTAATGTACTAAGCAATTTAATCTTAGATTATTAAATCAGAAGTGAAATAGCATCGTTGGGTTGGAGCATTGATGCTTTCAGAGACCTGGAATATGTTTTTCATACTGTTTGTTGCTATTCTTAATATCTTCAGGACTGGACAACTTATTGTGCAACACTGCTGATTAACCTGCTTTGAAAGAAAAGCTGGAAGTGGCAGAGAAAATGCCTGTTTTTTTCCAAAGAAGATCTAAACATTTTTTTCAGTTGAATACCTTAACCAACAGTGCATTCTGTTCAAATTACATATGAAGTCACTGCTGTCTCAGGGCCTGAACTTACTACATCTTATTAAAATAACTCATTTTCTAAACCACAAACATGACCCACGGAAATCATTGGTCAGCACTTCTTGGTACGCTAAATCAGCAGTAATTTCTTCTGGGACATGTACTCCCCTCCTCCCCCCAGATTATTTATGTGGCTCTTCGCGCTGTTGGAAAACCAGGAGTTGAGAAGAAAACCAAGTTTTCCTTGTTGGAAAACATTAAATTCAGAGCTGTTGGTTTTCAAGCTCCCGTAGGGGATGAGAACCAAAAGCTGTTAGGTTGAATTATTTTATATAAAGGAGCCTTCAATCAAGATTCAATGCAGGAGTTGAGTTGATGCACTCACTTCTGGATACAGGATGTTTAAATTGTTTTTATATTGCTAATTAAGTTAGTAGAGCAAATGAACTTGGACAGTCTAGTTCAGTTGCAGGTTGGTGTCTGGGTCTCTGCTGCACACACTCTGTCCTTTTCTGTGCTGCCCGAGTCATTCCCTTTGCCACACCTTTGTCACACCTCCAGCACCCTCTGCTCTTGCTTTAAACACCCCCCAGTTGTTTTCCTCTTCCCCTTCCCGTGTTGTCACGTTCTTGTCCTGCCTCCCTGGGCTGCCAGCTGGGCAGGAGGGAGGGATTTCCGTGGATTTGGACTCCTCATGTGGCGATGTGCTCCTGCTGTGGTGCCCTGGCTGATGCAGAGCAAGGAATTCCTCCATCCTTTGGCTTCCCGTTTCTGTGTCTTGTGGGAATGTCCTGTTCTTCGTGCCTGTGCCTAACTTCAGTTGAAATGAGAAATACCCCAGGAGTTGCTGGAGGAGAGGTAGGACAGTTGGGTGCCACAATCACCTGACGCCAGTTGCCCAGGGAACGAGGATAATGGGGTTGTGCGCAGCTGCATTTCCAAAACTTTCATGGCAATTCAGGGAGAAACAGGTGAATGATTGAAAAGATGATTTTGTTGTAAGAAATAAATTCCTGGACCATCTGCTGAATTAGAAACACTGAAATCTAAAAAGAGTGTAATGAAAAACAGTATTTAGTGTTCTATTTATAATAAACCCATCAAATTGCTTAAGTCAAAATGATCTTTATTTGGGGAAGCAACAAAAGTCATCAAAACAAGATGAAAACTTGTGATTTCCCAAATTTCAAGCCTGGTGATTGAAGCATGATTTCAGTAAGTTTCACATAAGTTTAATTCGTAAACAGATGTTAACATCTACATTGTACCGATTTTGATTGATTTTGTGTAATTGCTTATGCAAAACCCTTTGGTATTTTCTGGTATGAAGTATATCCACTGTGTATTGAATAAGGTTGTGGAAACATTTGGTCAGCTCTACAAATTAATTGAAAGAAGAGTTGATGTAACAGTAGGGACTTGGGAAAAATTCGAACTTTATGACAAATTAACAAGGTATTTTAGCAATGAGCATGTCTTACCTCATGGCTTTTGAGACAGCGTGAAGTAGGTACAATTTATTCTGTATGGGTAACCCATGTTTAGTGATGTTCTTTTTTTTTTTTTTGAAAAGAAAGTCTGTTTTGGCCCAAGTTCTGTGGATAATTCTCTGAGCTCTGCTGGCTCTTGCTGCGTGCGCTGTTTTTTTGTAAACAACGCTTTTGCTTTGAAAAGCAGCTGGCGCACGTTTATTCCTTTAGTGACTTGAATATTGTGTTTGTACTATAAATGTCATCTGTTTTACACAAAGTTGATTTTATTGCAGCAGTGTGTACTGACCTTTTACAGTTTAATAGAATATGGTCATCTTGTGTACTGAAATGCTGCAGTGCGCACAGCAGATGAGGATAAACAAAGTGCTGGTCTTGAGTCATTTGTAAATGGGAAAAGCATTTTCTTGGTAGACTTCAGAGCTAGGAATTAGAACTGATAATTAATAAATAGTATGTTTACAGAAGTATCCTTTTTCAGGCTTTTAAGTGATGTAGTCCGTGTGATTGAATTGTGTATTTTCCAGTGGGTTTTGCTTGCTTCTGGGGGTAAGATTTTACCAGCAAAACTCTGGGTTTGTGTAGCACAGCGGGGTGGCAAGTGCAGGTCGCTGGGTTTGTTTGCAGTTGCAGGTGTGGCAGCTCTGCCGTTTCTCCTGTGGTGCTCCGAACGCATCCTGGATGCAGGGACGGAGCAGAGCGAGAGCTCAGTTTAAATCAGAGCTGTTTAACTTCAGGCGAAAGAGCCGGAAAACTGCCTTGCAGATAATCTGTGCACGCGGTGAGCGTGAAAGTGACTGTGCCGTGTTTTCTGGGCACTGTCTGGAGATCTGCAACGGGACCTGTATCTCCAGCTCCTGTGGTCTGAGCCCCCTTTTATGTTGCTCGCAGTTTCGTTGCTCCCTGCACTCTTTCCCTCGCCGTGCTGTGGCTCCGCAGATGCTGCGTTGATTACGGGGTGCTGCCTCTTTCCCTCGCTGCTGTCCCCGTGCTTCGTCGCGGATTTAACTCCCATTGCGTACCTGCCATTGGTTCGCCCCTCAGATGCTTCAGTTGTGACAAGCAGCTGACAAAAGGGCGTTAATTAATGGGGCATTCCGATGGAAAGACGTAGTATCGGTACGAGCAGTTGAGCCATTGGTGTATTTTTAGTTCACAAGCTGAGGGGAGGTTGCTTCACTAACTCGCAGCTGGGTGTGGCGTGGGGTTAACCAGATTAATTAAAGCTGGCTCAGAGGTGCAGGCTTTAAAAAATGGCTCTGAGCCCCCATTATAGTCTTCTGTTGCATAAATTTTTTCACTGTAGAACAAGCTGGAGTTCTGAAAGTGAGGGTTTTAGGAACGCTGAGAGATTAACAAGAGGAAGATGCAGGACAGTGCACGACTAGAAGAAAGATGTCTCTGATGCTGTTGCAGGGGAAAACATTTAAGGTATATATTGAAGTACTTAAACATACGACCCCGTTCCCCTTTTTCTGTAATGTCTTTTAGTTTGCTTCCAGTGTACGTCCCTGTCAGCTGTATCAGAAATATGTTCTAGCTTTTGGATATTCCACTTTCTTGTTCTCAGCCATTTAGGAATGTTTGCTCAAAGTCTGGTCATACTTCCAGTATTTTATGGTGGTATTTCAGTCTATTTGCGCACCACAAAAGGCACTGTTGTCTCTTTACTCATTTGCTACCTGTGGCAGAGATGACTAAATTATCATTCTTTTTTCTTTATTCAGACTTTCTTTGTGTATAAGAAACGTGAGGTTTTACATGAGAGTTTTTTGGTGAAACTGAAGGAGCATGGTGAGGCAGGTGAAGGTGCCACGTACTCCCTTTTGTTTGCATGGAATTGTTGCAGAAAGGCAGGATCACAGAGGGAGAATCCTGCAGAGAGCAGATGTAGGGGGGGACTGGAAACTTCAATGGTGGAAGTGTTGCTGGGAAAAAAAATAGTGATTAATCATGTTTTAATTTTTTTTAAATTCCTAATTTATTGCTGCCCAAAAGATGCTGTTTATATTGTTTCCAAGTCATTATCGTAGAAAGTTCACTATTAAAAGCTTCTCATAAAAGAGAAAGTAAAGTGGTCTTTAATTCCACTTAATGTGGAGGTAAGAGTGCCTGTAATTACCTCTCCAGCTTTCACTTGAAAAGGTGTATTTTGATACATGGTAACTTGGGGTTGTTTAAACTTTGCTTTAGAAACTTTGTTCTAAAGTTTCTCTGAAAGGTGCTCGTATTTATGGCATAGGATGTGATTCCACCTTCACAGTCAAGAAGACCTTTTTTTTCAGTTCTGATGTTCAGAACTTACCTAGCCATTGTTAATTCCAAGATTACTATTGGGTTAATATTTTCCTTATTTTGATGATTTCTGATAGAAATTGAATTCCTTCAGATCTAATCTATTGCATAACCCCATTAAAATATTTTTTCAGCTCTTTATTTGTGCATTTCTCTTGTAATTTGATGTGTTTGGGTTGGTTTTTTTTTTTCTGGTGATATCTATGTTGTAAAATTCATGCATTCAAAGTATGGTAAAAGTGTCTACTCTTGAATTTGCATGAGACTGATGTTTAGTTCTTAAAATAAACACACAGCACTGGGGCTACTCTATGCAAATAACAAACTTCTCTGCTATTCCAGGACTTTCAGGTTTAAGGTGAGGTAATTTGTTGATGATCATTCAGTTTTTCTTAGATTGAGGCAGGAAAGTGTGAGAGTACCTGTGCAAGCTCAGTGACTCCCTGCTTTTCCCAGGCTTTCTTTTCTCTCCCCACCTGCCTCCAATAACTTTGGAAAGCTGTGTCCAATCAATGCCAATCTGCAGATGAGCAGGCAGGAACCTGTTTGTGGTGTTGAAGATGGGAGGGTGCAGGTTTCCCTGGTGCCTAATTAGAAAGCTAAGCAGTTTTGGTCACCTGGAAGTCAAGCTGCTGGCTATGGAGCAGAGTCTCTTCTGGTAAAACAACATTTCTGGCTTTGTTTGATCACTGGGCTCACAGTTGAAATGTTCAGCTTGTGATGGTTGTTATCTTTATGTGGAAGCATGGAGAAAGCCCATTTAGAGTTTAATGGTGGGGAGGGGTTGTTCCAGGCTGGTTGGTCTGCAGAAATGGGGTGAAAGGAGTTCTTTAGAGGATGGGTCGTGTGGCTGGCACAGAATGGAGTAAATTAAGGAGCTGCCGGTGTGCTGCAGCCAAAAGGAGCTACAAAGTGTGCAAGCCTCTAATTTTATGCTGACATTTGACAAGAAATACGCTGTATTCTGGATGACATCATCCCTCTGTGCTGAATGCTGTGGAGCAGGTAGAAAGCTTACACAGGCAATAACAGTGTGCTGCAGCAGAGGGTTGGTGTCAGTGATACAGTGGATTGATTTCAGCTCAGAGAGAGTCAGAGCTTACTCTTAAGATTCTCCAGCCTTTTAAGTTGACTGTGTAACTTGCTCACTGGCAATCGAGAGGTTATAAAAAGAGAGCCAGCTGATGTTGCAATGTAAGCACTGCCCCTGTAGTGGAAAGACTGTCCTTTGGCATGTTCACTGGTGCTATTTTTACCTCTTCCAGTAAGATCTGCCCTTGTGATGTTGAATTACAGGACAGTACCTGGAATAATTTTCTGTTACAGAAGTGCTGTGTGCTCTGAAGAAAATTTTCAGTAAAATCGGGCAGATTGATGCTAAAACTGTCTTATGGTTCCTTATATTTTTTGTTCTGTCAGCACAAGTAATGCTGCAGTTGTGACTACAAGAGATTCTTTCACTTTTGTTTGCTTATTCTATGTCTGGCAGAGGGTTTTGGGTTTTTTTAAATTTTGGGTTCCTTTATATATTGCTTGTTTTGTCTTTCTCACTTTCTCATGTGGAGACTTCAAATAGGCAATGTGAGTTATAAAGGTGGGGATTGACAGTGTAGCCCAGGAATAAGTGGAGCAGGAGGTTTTGTCCTAATTTCTAAAAGGCCAGGCTGATGTTGATTAAATTCTAATTTGGTGATTCCTTCACACTATAGGAAATTAATATTTTTTTCTGGGAATAAATTATCAGCACTGCCGGTGACAAAATGCTGTATGTGCCCAAATATTTGTAGTGGAAACTGGAGCAAACAGCAAGAATGCCCTGACAGTGAGACACTGGGGTTCAGTGGCACAAGTATCACACAGAGATATGTGACTGCCTGAATCATGGTGCTGAAATGTCAGACATTTGTGATTACCTCATCTCAAATACAAGGTATATTTTCTGAAACCATCAACATCTGTAGTTCAGAAGTGATTGACAACACTGAACCCTAAACCTCAAGCTTTTGTCCTGGCTCTTTGTGCATTTAGGAGGGTATTTGGGGCAGAATTTTTCCAAAACGATGGTTTGACACCGAAGTGTGATGAGTGATAAACTTGTGTGAGTTCAGCATTCCCCTTACAGGCTCCTGCTGGCCTTGCTCCTTCTCCTACTCCTCAGTGCATCTCAGGTGGAAATCCTGCAAGCAGGGAAACTTCCTCCAGGACATAGAGATTTTTCTTCTCCCTTGGCTCTGCCATTGTCTTCGGTGAACAATTCTAGTCAGGTTTAATTGAATCTCACATCTGCAGTAACAGCTGGGAGTTTTGGCAACTCTTTTACTTCTTAAACCCTCGTTGTTGCCAGTTCTGTTAGCAAATGTTCTTACTGATTTTTTTTGTCATGTGTCTCTTATCTGTCAAGAAAAATAAGTGATTTTTCCTGCCTTACATCTATTGCTTTGGTGGCAGATGGAAATACTGCACCTGCTTCTTCTTCAACCCATCACATGTGTTTTATGCTGCGCTGTCTCTTCTTGATTTATGCATGAGATTTCTTTTTCTTCCTGCTGATTTTACAGTAAAAATGCTTTGGGTTTTCATTCTGTACAGTCTCTACCCTTCCCCATTAGATTTCCCTCCTCTTTTTCATGTAACATTCATCTTACTGACTCATTGTCTTCTCTTGTATTTGGTTATAACTAAAGATCTCACCTTTACCTCTGGTGTGAGAAAAACAGAATTCCTTCCTTCTTGCCAGTCTCCCTGCTTATCTTTTTCCATGATGGAAGGCATATTTGCAGTATTTTATATGCCACATTCCTTAATGTTTGTTGGAGACAGGTGTGCTAGGTAGTAAGCAGGGTAAACTCAGAGCTGAGACTGTTAGAAGAGTTTACTTTTAAAGTGACTAAAAATGGCTCAAGGTGGAGGTCCTAAAGCATTCAGTTGATTTTTTTGTTAATCTTTGGGAGTTTGCTGTCTTGGTAAAATCACTGCAGCTTCTTTTTATTTATTCATTGTTATTTTTTCCCTACCTGCTCTGTCCAGAAGAGAGGATGCTTCTAACCAAAAGTGAGCTGGCAATGTAAGATCTCTTCTTGATTTTTTTTCTTGTATTTCTTATAAAGACACGAGAAAGCTGGGACTTCTTGTCTGGAGAGAAAAAGCTTTGTGGGGGATGATCCCATCAAGATTTCTTCAGCTTCCCTAGGAATTCTTCCTCTTACAGTTGGTGCTTTTATGCAAGATACAGAGAGGCTTCAGAGGCTTGGCTGCTTGTTACTGTTTGTTTGTTTTGTATCCAAGATTTGTCAACATTTGTGAGTCAGCAAGGTGTTTGGCTGAGTGAGGAACTGACGTGTGAGAAGAGAGTATTCATCTCCTGTTTAATTTCTACTTCAGTGAGTTTTTAGCAGTAAAAGACTTCCATCATGTTCTGGAATAAGAATGAGATGCTGTTGAGCTGGGTAGCATTTGGTTGTCCTGCAGTCTATGTTTCATTACACTGAAATGCTGCATTAAATAATGAAAGGCTGGATGACCCTGAAAACTCTGAAAGAAGAAGGATGGTAATTTATCACTGGTGTAACTCACAAAGTCATTTTTTTGTTATTTTTTTGGTACGTAGTGCATGTATATGTTTGTCTGTTAAAATGTAAATATCTTCTGTTTTTGTTGTCTTCCACAGATGATGTGCTTCATCCTTTTGTCATAGGACTTCATTTGCTGAAAGGAAAACTAAAGGTATAAATAACTTTCTCTTATCTTGCCCTTCCTCCTTATCCTGCCCCATTCTTTCTTTGGAGATGCCTGGACCCTTCCTTCAGGAAGGGAAACGTGGCTCAGCCGAGCTCTGTGCTTCTATTCCTGCACTGCTGCTAAAATTCACTTTTTGTTTTTTGAAAAATACCATAAAATCGATGTGGAACATACAGTTGTTCCAGGGTTTGCTTTATCAGAAGTGTGTATTTAACTTCAGCTCTTACTTTAGTCAGTCTCCTTGGGTATTTGCTTTGCAGGGGAAAAGCCCTTTCTCAGTGTCGAACTTCAGCTCTTGATGTTTGCCTGTCTTCTCCAAATGGCATTTGCCTTTCCACACAGCTGCAGGTCTGTTGGGAGTAATCCAGACCTCATGTAAATTGTGTCTGTCACATTATCTGAAAACTCTATCTCTGAAACAGAACGGCTGGTATGGCACTTGGTTAAAATAAATAAGAACCCACCCAAGCCAGAACTGTAATTTCATGGATGTATTTAATAAGATAATGTTAAAATGGAGCATAATTTCTTTTTGGAGGCTCTCAGGACAGTAAATGTTTGACATAGCCTTAAGGAATTTTTGTTGTGTACAGTCTTTAATTTTTAAGTACATTCTCGTTTTATTTGCCATTTTATTCAGATTTCTTTGCAAATACAGGTGCATACAAACCAAGAAAATAAAGTTGTTAGAGCTGTCCCGGCATTATGTTGTGGAAAGATATATTCAGCTGTTCCCAGATGCATTTTATTATAAAATACAAGGGAGAGTCCTTTGTTTTATCTCCTCCAGAAGATCTCTCAAGGCCCTTTCCAAGTGTGGCTTGGTTCTTGTCCCTGTGCCCTGCCCTCTGCCCGTCTGGATGATGTTTCCATGCTCCGGCTCCTGGAATCACATTATTGACCTCCACGTGGCACTGCAGGCCTGGCACAGAGCCCACATTTAATCAAATCGATTTATTGGCTGAGAGCTGCCCTGAGTGAAAGCAGGGAACACCTGGCTCTTGGACAGGCTGGGGCAGATCGTCCTGTTGGGATGTACAGATAACTCAGCATTGCCTGCTGCTTTGCAAAGCTGTTTAACAGCACCGTGCAGGCTCACTGTCTGTACAGTGTGATGTGAGCACAGCTCCCAGCAGCTTCTTTAATAATCCTCAGGCTGTTCCTTCTCTCAAAGCTGAGCTTGCTGTAAATCTGGGGTGTTCTCAGTGCTGGTGTCCTCAGTGTTGCTGCATTTCCTACACGCAACCGAGGGAGGACAGAGCCAGGAATTCTTTATGCTGAGGTTCTCAGTCACTTTTTTGTTTAATCCTTGAGAACTTGTGTGGGAAGGGCATTTGGTGGATTGCTGACATTTGAGTGACTTTTTTCATCCTTGCTGTAAAGTGGATGAGTTCCAGGCAACTGCAAACACAGTTTGGGGCTTTCAGACTGGAAACAATTGGGGCATGAGCAAGTGCAGAATGTAAATAGGCACATGGCTGGGAAGGTATGTGCACTTGATTGAAAGACTCGGGGAGGAAAAAAAGGCTTGTCCAGAGGGTTTTGACCTTGTAAAGACAAAACAATTGTAGTCCCACTTCTGTCTGCAGTGCAAGGCCCACTTTAAAGAGGTCTCTCTGTAAATCTCTCTTTGGAGGATTCTCCTGTGAAGAATTTAACATTATGGCACAGAAACAAGAAGTCTGAGTGACAGGACTGTCATATGATGTGATTCTGATACAGTCAGCTATAAGAAAGCAGCGTTCAGAGCTTTTTGTTTCTAGTAATGAGTTTGAATTTGCTGAATTAAAAAAGGAGAACATCTTAAATATCACTTCAGCTTTAGTAGTCTTCATAATGTTAAGAGCACATTAGGTAAAGAATTATTAAATATTATACTAAAAAAAGCGTAAGTTTTATTCCATGGCAGAGTTCTGGTGCTTTGTTAGCAAAACTTGTACAAAACGTATGTGCACTTTCCTTGCTTGCTTTTTCCTTTCCTAGTGTTTCAATAGTAATTTCATAAACTTCTTTGTGGATCTATGTAAACTCAGCAGTTGTACTTAAATCCAATTAAAAACATTCTGACTGCTTAGAAGCACCTGCTGCGTTTTTCTTTTTACTTGGGATTGGTTTTTTGCTTTGGCAAAGGGAAAGCTTTGGATTCTGTATCCCTCCTTTAGATACAGGGTGTTCAGTGCTCCTGTTTCTCTAATGTAGGAATTGTGGTTTTATAGAGAGACTTAGAGCTCCATATTTAAATTTCATAGAAATACCATGTGGAAAGAAATGGGTGACTGACATGGGAATGATCTGTTTGGAAAGGACAAACCAGACAGATCTTCCTGAGAATTGGCTGGGAAAAGTAGCCTGGAGCTGTTACAAGTGACAGAGAGCAGGCCAAAGGTGCAGATTGTTTTGGTGACAAATTCCTTTTAAGCAGAGCCCAAAGTACAGCCTGCTGCAGCCAGGTAGTCTGACTTTGTGCTTACTAGCCAGAGTTTCACTCTGAAAGTAGCTTTTAAATACAAAAAGATATTAATCTTACAAATTAATAAGTTTGAGAGCAGATTGAGAGTTGTATTGCTTATGTCCTCCTTACTGTAGGGGCCACTTACTAGAAAACCAGTGTTTTTTTTTTCCTGAAGGCTGAAGTAGTGACTAAGGACAGAATAATTCTGATAAAGAAAGAAAAAGAGGAGAAAATATAACTTGGAAGATCAGAACAACAGAGGCAGAAATTATATTTGTTTCAGTAGTGGTTGTTTTTTTGTTCTGTTTGCCTTTTTTTTTCCCTGAACATTGACATTTCCTTCTGTTAATTTTTAATTTTTGTCAGTTATGTTAGGGAGGAGTTTGCTTTTTGGCATTGATCTCTTAAAATGAAGGACACATGAAGGAAAAGCACCAACCTTGTAGATGTTAGAGGGATCTGCCTGGGTTGTTGCACTGATCCTAACTCATGCCCTGCATTTCTATTTCCATGGATCACAGCTTTATTTATTAATATAGGAATGGGTCCATATTTATCCTCTACTGCTCTGAAAAGCTACTTTAAAGAAATACTGGTATGGATCATAACCGAGATTTGTCTGGTTTGAGTTTCTGGTTTTTCCTCAGATAATTGGTCACCCAAGCAATATTAAACCAATTGATAATTACTGTATGGGAGGAGAAAAGGCCACAGTTAAATGGATCATTGATCTTTTTGTGTCAGAGATGAAAACTTTTCTTCTAAGCAGCTTTTCAAGCTTCTATTTACTAACAGAAGTTTGCATTTTGAAATGGATTCTGGACTTTGTGCTGTGCTGTTTTGCATTTGTAGGTGTATTCCATGAAACGTGACTGTGACCACTAATTTTTAGTGCTGACAGAAATGGCAGCACGTGTGTGTTGGCAGGAGGAACTGTTTTGACATGTTTTTAAAAGCTTTTGGTGTTTGTTTCAGAAAAAAGAAAGGACGAAGTACCTAAACTCTCTAGTGAGAGTTTAGCTGTGTAACATGTGAACTTCCAGCCTAATTCGGTACCAGTTTTGGCATTTCTTAGGGAGGGAGACTGAAATTTTTAACGGTTCAGACCAGCAATTTGTCCTGGTCATGGAAAAAATCAGAGCAACTTCACAGTACCTTTTGAATTGGAATGAATGACATGAATGTATTGATTGTGTATGAGTGACTGATCTCCAGGAATTTGTTCCTGTCAGATGTGCACATTCCAGAGCTGTTCCGTGCTTTTGGTTTAATACTTGCAATGATTCATTAGCAGAATCTGTAATGTATGCAAAAAGCACTAATGAAAAGTGCAGTCTTGGTCCCAGCGTGCAGTGTTCCTGGGGGACTTGCAAGAGTAAATGACATTTTTCTGCTTAGGCTGAGCAGAAATGAAACCAATGTTTCATTTATCAGAAATGAGATATGAAACCAATCAGTATCAGTTTCCCAGCAGTCCTGGATCTACAAGGGGACCAATCTGCTTTGAAACCTTAAAATATTCTTTGAATGCTGCTGTTGCAGTTTGTCAGTTGTACAAAAGGCTGTTTGAAGTCATTTTCATGAAAGTGATGGGTTGCAGGAAGAAAAGATTTGAAGACAATTTTTAGAAAGATGCATGGAAACATCCAGCTGGCAGTGGATTATGTGAACATGGCATAAACATAAATCCAGTATCTGGTAATGATTATGTTTCAGAGACATGCTTGTAATGAATTTTAAGAGAGAAAAGCTAGTTTTTCTGGAGTAGACAAACCTAAAAAGAATATAATTATGGAGGCATCATTGTAAAATCTTTCCTCCTTTATTTTAAATTAAATTTCTCTTTAGAACATAGTTTCAAATATCTTTTCACTGGAGTGAATTGGTGTGGATCTTGGGGGAGCTGGAGTAAATGAGCGTAGTGAGTAAAAATGCCTTTAATCAATTACTGCTTGGAGCAAAATACCCAAAGGGAGTAAACAAATCGATGCCAGGGCACAGGTTACAGGACACTGCAGGGTGGGCTGTGCTCTGCACGTGAATTACCTGTTAAGGTGGACTCAAACCTGTCTCCAGAGATGATCTGCCTGCTTTGCTCTGCTGCTGTGCCTGTTCAGAGTCCTCTGAATGAGCTAGAAATAATGTGTGGATGTGCAGTATTAGGTTGTGTCATTAAACGTTGTGTTCTGTCATCTCCAAGCTGCTCAAGTTAGGTACTGTATTAATTCTCTTCCCTCATACCTGTGCATGCAGTGAGCTGCTGGAGTTCCAAGGGGGTAGTTTTGTTTGTATTTATATAAACTTTAAGCCAGCTTTCTCTGTGTTGGAGGGCAGGGGAAAGGTGTAGGTCATTCAGAAATCGCTTCATAAGCAGCAGCTTTTCTGACTGTCTGTTCTTCCATGAGAATAATTTGGAATAAGGCTTGAGAAGTGAACATGGCTGCCCACGCACTACCAGAATTTGAGTGTTCTCAACCAGACTGTTGCTGGCCCGAGTGAAGAGGTGTTTGTGAGGCCCTGGAACCTCTTGTCAGCCACACAGGGTTGTCTATGAATAGCTGCAAGAGTCAGCAGCAGGACAATTAGGGTTTCTTCAATAAGCTCCACCTTTCCAGCTGCAAGACCTTGTACAGTGGATGCCAGAGCAGGTTTAGCAACTTTCCATCAGGGATTCCCTGTCTCTCCCCAGGAGACTGAATATCTGTTAAACTTCCCCTTCTTCTCCCCTGCCCCTCCATCCTCAGGCCACTTGGCAGGTTTTTGTCAGCTCCAGGCCAGGTCTGACCTCTGTTCTCATCTTCTCCCTTCAGTGCTGGCTCCTCCCTGAGTGCACAAGTAGCACCCAGAGCCCTCAGTTTAGGAAGGAAGGAGAGCTAAGGATGGTGTGTGTGTGGCACATCCATTTTCTAGGAAAAGAATTCTCGACATCTGTGAGCAAACCCAGACTGCCAGGAACTCAATCCTCAGCCAGAAAAGATGGCAAAACCCCACTGATAACGGACAGTGGCAAGAGAGAGGAGGGTGCTGCTGGAGGGGAGGATTGTGCCAGACAGGCACAGTCTTGAGACTGTCCAGCACTTACTGAGGCAAAGATCCTGGGAGAGAAGGATGCGAATGCCTAATTAAAGATAGAACTGACATTTGGGTGTACAGAAGGCTGATAGCAGTTGCTGTCTGTGTTTTTCTGTGTGTGCAACAACCTTAAAATACATTGCTGTGATCTTCCCTGGCGGGCTGTGCTTCGGTGTGCAGTGTCTGGGAGAGAGAATACCCTGAGAGCAGGGAAGTAACTGTTTGGGTATGAAGCTTATCTTCTGTCAAAATGCAAGTTTGAATTCTTTGTCATTTCCTCCTTTCTCTGGAATTTTTCGGGAAACGTTGGCAGCATATCAGAATATTAACTATAAAGGCTGTCACCTTGGGGTGTTGTCAACTTATATCAGCAAGGGCAACAAGGGAGTTTTGATGGCTGCCCTGCTATTCCTTATCTCAGTTTCTCAGCAGAGAAATCAAGTTGAGCTCCTCTTCTTGTTTAGTCTCCTGTGTTACCTGGAAGGGTGAAACGAAGGAGTTTCCCATAGAAAAGGCTGAGGTCCGTTGTGTCAGGAGGAGAAAGCACCGCTTCCGAGTGACGGCCATGGCCGTCTTCCCTGACTCTCCCAATCTTCCTTAGGCCGCATCAATGGAGCACATCCAGGGAGCTTGGAAGACCATCAGCAATGGGTTTGGACTCAAGGATTCTGTCTTTGATGGCCCCAACTGTATTTCACCGACCATTGTCCAGCAGTTTGGTTACCAGCGCCGGGCGTCCGACGATGGCAAAATCTCGGATACTTCCAAAACCAGCAATACCATCCGTGTTTTCCTGCCCAACAAGCAGCGCACCGTGGTGAGTCCGTGCTACCTTTGTCTCAGAATCCCGCTGCTGACACTGGGGGTGGGTCTGGCACGAGAAATGCCCAGCTTCAAAAGGGTCTTACTGTGATCAAGTGATGGTCAGCAGTTGGTTGGTTTTAGAGGACGTATTGTAAACGTGCACTGTATCTGTATTTTGAGAAGCTGCATTTCTCTGCCTCAGTGCTGTGAATTTTCTGATGTACATGAGCATATTTCACATTAAAAGACAGTTGCTGGCTGACCTAAACAATGATGCCTGCATGACAGTTCTGTCACCATTTTCCTCACTTGGATACCCACAATGAAGTGTGGGGGTTAAAGCTGAAGTGAAACTTCTTGAGGGAACGCTTCTGTTCAGTTTCTTGGAGCTGAGTGTACCTAATAATAGTCTTACCCAAAGTTCCCTGAAATCTAAATTAAGCCTTTTTGTGTACTTGAGGTAACTCCATTTGCCTGCATTTCTGTTCCTTCTCTAGCCTACTTACTTGTGTAAAATCACATTTCATATAAATTTAGTGATTGTTAGAAACTGAGAAGTTATAAAATGGCTTCA
Organism: Eulacestoma nigropectus; assembly: GCA_013397775.1. Classification (NCBI taxonomy): domain Eukaryota; kingdom Metazoa; phylum Chordata; class Aves; order Passeriformes; genus Eulacestoma; species Eulacestoma nigropectus. Next base: position 159,311 of record VZTE01001135.1, read on the forward strand.
GAACTTCCTTTGCAGGAGTGCACACAAGTGCACTTTGTGCAGCTTTCCTGGAATTTCTAAGGAAAATAAGAAAATGGTCTTCCATTCCTGGAAAAGCTTAAAGAAATTGTGCAGTCAGTGCCTAAATGTATTGTTGCTTTTTCTTCCCTTTGGTCACAGGTGAATGTGCGAAATGGGATGACCTTGCATGACTGTCTCATGAAGGCACTGAAAGTGAGAGGCCTGCAGCCAGAGTGCTGTGCAGTTTTTCGACTTCTTGCTGAACCAAAAGGGTAAGAGTGAAACTTCCACCCAGAGAATGTGAAAATCTTGGGTTTGGAATAGCAGCAGTCACGCATTCTTCCCCTCTGGCTAATTTCTTTTAAAAGGAATTTGGTTGTGAACACTTTCATGTTGTTCTTCTAGGGCAACTCTGTCAGCTTCCTGGGTATTAATTTTATTTTTGTTTTAAAGCTAAATATTGAAAATACTTTAAATGGAGGGGTTCACTCAAGTGCTTGCAGCCCCTTAGTGGGGGTTTTGCCGTGCTCTTTCCTTCATATTTGAGGTGCATTTCTGTGCTGCATCTGTAGTTGGTAAATTCAGTGTTAGTGATTCTTAGCCCACTTCCCTGAACGGTTCTGTGTGCTCGGTTTTAAGGCTCTGCATTCCTCTACAACTTCCCAGTGTTTAGATTTCAGTCTCACTTCAGATACTCCTATTTCTTTGTAGGACCGGGGATGCTGCTATGAAATACCAAATGATTGTTTTACAAGCTGAGGGAGTGAAGGTATCTCATGGAGTTAATACTTAACTTCACACCTCTTAAGGCTTGGGCTTAAAGCTCCCTGTAGCCTCAGCATTTGTGGGGTTACATCTCTGTGCAACTGAGGCCATTCTGGGGTCACCTGTAATTTCAGTCCCAAGCACCTGATAATGGCTTTTTTGTCACTGAGTCTGTCACTCATAATTTCTGTTACATTTATGAGGGTATTTCTGTGACTCCGTTAAAGCTTCTAGGTGCTCTATGTCAAATATTACATATATAAGTAACATGTTAAAAAATGAGCAGAAAAACAGGTGGCTTGCAGTGTGTTCCAAGCTGCTTCTGATTTTTTGAGTGAAAGACACTGAGATCTGTCTAGCTCACCGTAAGAGGTTAGCCATGCTTTTCTGGGTATTTGTTTTCAGTTTATTCAAGAAAACTCACACAACATAATTGTTGATGAGGCTAGGCTTATCTCCAAATTGATTTTGTTGTCCCCATTTTCTCTTTCAGAAAAAAAGTGCGTTTGGATTGGAACACAGATGCTGCCTCCCTGATTGGAGAGGAGCTAAGAGTGGACTTCCTCGACCATGTCCCACTCACCACACACAATTTTGTAAGCTTTTCCTGCACTGTATTCTGATGTTAGTTGTATCCATTGAACCACATATTTGGCCAGAGAATGCTTTGGGCATTAGGTAGTTTTTGGCTTTCAGGACACAGGGATTTTCAGAAGTTGTGGTTGATTCCTTCATCCCCGCTCCCCACAAATTACATTGGCTAAGTATCAGTTTTGTGTTTATTATATTGGTGATTCCCAGGTGTCAGAGACTGTCAAAGCTCACATCATGCATATTCTTCACAGGTCTGATGATTGCCATTTTTATTTTATATAAATACCTATGTCTGTAGCTGTTGTGTTGAGATAACCATGTCTTTAAAGTCCAGAAAAGGGAGAAAATTTGCATTTTCAGTCTCTGGCTCATCAGTCAAAAAAGGCTGGCTAAGTTCAGCAGCTTTAGTGGACTGATGGTGTTTGTACTGGATATTCAGGGGTGCTGTTAATTCTGCAGGTCATGACATTGTTTTGTGAGCTAATGCTGCCTTGTAATTTGACAGAGTGTTCTTTGGGGGAATGAAAGGCTTTAGTTTGTAGTTCCTTCTCAGAAATGGATTATTTATTCCATACAGAACAAGTAAGTAGAAGGTGGTTCTGTGTTTTGTGGGGTTTTTCATTTTTAAAAATTTTTTAAATTCTTTTTTTGACAAAGAGACAATGCCCAACATCTAACAGTTTTACCTTGCAATATTTTCTCCTCCCTGGGAAGGAACTCTGTTTCCGTGTTTTAGCCTTTGTATTGTTTTGTTCTAGAAATACGTTGTGCCAAGTGGCAAACCTAAAGGATTATCATTGGCATCCATATGAAAGGTTAGGATTGATTTACAAAACCTGAAAATCACTTCACTTCTACATTACATTTTAAAAAAACTACAGAAAATGCCATCTGCAGTTGGTCACCAGAAAATGAATTTTTCTCCAGATCTGGAAGAAGCTGAAATTTGGAGCCTTCCTCTCCAGTGTGTTCTGGAAGAAGAAACCCCTTGGTTTATTTTAATCTTTTTTCATACTTCAGAAGCTTTTAAAAAAGCAAAGTAGGCTGCCATTTTAAAAAAGTAGAAATTCCTTAGACTATTTTAATTACTAAGGAATTTATTTCTCATGCAAGGGATTTTGGTTAGTCATAAACACCAAGAGTTTTGGCTAATAAAAAAAATGAGGTGGGTCTTCCAATCTGATCCTCTTTTACCTCTTCAGTGTTACTGAAAACAAACACAAACCCCAGCTCCTGGCTCACACAGCTCTGTCACCTTGCTGAGCAAAACAATTGCTTTTGCATTTGACTGTACACTTGTCCTTCTTTTTTCCTTGTTTGGTTTTTTTTTTTTGGCAAATAAAGATCTCTGTGTTTCTAAACTTTCCAGGTTTCCAAGCAAACCTGAAATCCATGCCAGAATATTCAAGTGTGGCTTTAAGCTCAGTAGCAATCTGGGAGCTCTGATAGCATTTTAGCATGGTGGCTTGTTTCTGTTGGGCTCTGAAGATCCAAATCTTGGTTAATGAAGAGGTAATGAGCTTGGGTTAATCACTTGCTGTGTTTTCCAGGCTCGGAAGACCTTTCTGAAGCTTGCCTTCTGTGACATCTGCCAGAAGTTCCTGCTCAATGGCTTTCGGTGTCAGACGTGTGGCTACAAATTCCACGAGCACTGCAGCACCAAGGTGCCAACCATGTGTGTGGACTGGAGCAACATCAGGCAGCTCTTGTAAGGACTGTTCCTTTTTAATGGCAGCAGCAGTTCTGTGTGGCAGTTGGAAAGTTTTGTGTCTCTTATCACAGAGATCCCTTTGGATTGTTGGGAAGTGCAGTCCCTGTGATCAGTGTGCAGAATTGTGTGTTGATTTCATGAAACAGCCAGCAATGAGTGTCTGTTTCCAGGGGAGAAGGCCGTTCACCTTAACTGCGTTTTGTTCTTGCTCTGAATTTTAATATTCTGGGACAAGCAAACAAATACCTTGAACGACCGGGCAGTTACTCTAATGCCCTCTGTTTGAACAGGGGGACAGCAATTCCTCTCCCACAACACGTTTGGTAGGAATAAACCAGGCCATGGTTCAGTTGGATTTTAGCTGTTGGAAGCGTTAGTGTTCACATCTTCTGACGCTGTTGAAAATGGGGAATGGTGAGAAAACAGATGAAGGACAGTACTTTCCTAACACCAGTTACAAAAAGTTGAAAATTGTTATGTTAGAAGTCCTTTTGTGCAAAAGTGTTAAAGCCTGTAATTGTTTTTATGTGTCTTAGTGGTTGAATTTTTTTATAACTAAACTTGGTCGTGTAGTTCTACATTTTCTGATACTAAGAGAGTGCAGGATGACTTGTGCCACTTGGTGCTACCTGGCTTTAATAGAACTTAATTGTGTCAAGTACCCTTTCAGGAAAATCTGAAGTCTGATGTAAAAAGGTTTTGTCTCTCAAGTTTAGAAAGAACACATGGAACTTTTCTTTAGGAGTCTGAAGGCAGAGCTTTTAGCTGTACACAGAGGAAAAACACGATGTAAAGATAGGAATGTGTTCCTGAAGTTAATCATGCTGCAAAGAAACAGCCCTGTAAATTTTCAGCTTTCAAGAGCATTGTACAGGAGGTAGTGTAGCAGTTGAAACTGTAATTGTTTTTGTTGATATTTCAGATTGTTCCCAAATTCAAATATCAGTGACAGTGGTGTCCCTGCACTACCTCCCTTGACAATGAGACGGATGCGGGAGTCTGTCTCCCGGATACCTGTTAGGTAAGCTTGTATTTCCTGTCATTTCTCTTTTGGGAAATACACTTGTTTCAAAACAATCAATCCAAAGCAACAAAAGACCCCCAGCTCCTCCAAAGCAGAGCAGTCTGATAGAAGGTTGGGATGAATGTGCAAGGCAGCAACACCACTTCATCACAGATTATTCTTTCTTGTTCTTAGATCTGCCAAAACGTTGATTTGAGATTTTATATTTTGAAATTTTAGCCTTAAAATGTTAAGGTAGAGTACTAAAGGCTTTTTGGAGACCTTTGCTTTCCTGCCTAAGAAAATCCAAGGCTCCGTTTTGGTATTTTTGTGAACTAATTTCATTTGTCTGATCAGGTAGTGTGCATCAAGGGTTTGTGTCTCGTGGTGGATGATTCACGTCCATAAACTAAAATAATGCTCTGATAGTTATGATGACAGATAGGAGTTTAGAGAGAGAACAGTGGGAGCTGAAAAGATGCTCCTCTTGAAGAAAATTCTGATACCTAAAAAGAACATTCCTGTAGTTTTAAGTGCTGAAATGAAACTTGTGTCCCTTTGCAAGGGGCCTGTCCCCTGATCCTAACGTGTGCCTGTATTCTTTTCCTTGAAATTCTAGAGGCTGAAGAGAGCAGGCCAGCTTTTGTTTTTTCTGCACCCATTTGAAAAATCTGTTCAGGAATGAGGCACAGAGCACGTAGCTGACTTGTAAATGGTTCTATGTATTTATTTCTTTATTTTAATGGGAACTGCATCAGGAATTGATCTTTGCCATCTTACTCTTATTTCCAGTGTTGTTGAACAGTGACTTATTAACTTAATAGACGTTTGGAAGGGTTTTGTGAAGGCTGGCCCATTTCAGTTAAGATACATGTGTGTTTTGGGATCCTTATGGTTTGGGTGACCTTAGCTGTGATTTATAATTTGTAGTTGAGCTGGATTTTAGTCTTGGCCTCCTTTTAACTGGTGTTGGGTTTCATGACTTCCTTGCTGGCTGTTCTGTGCAAACCATTGAACAGTCTTGCAGAGCTTTACAAGTTCAGGGCTTAGCTCTTAAGCTATGCATTTAACAGGCTTGAAATGAGCAGTTTGTTTAATTTCACAGTCCTGAATTCATCTCTCAGAGCCAGTATTTTGTCAGAGTATTAAATGTGATTTGATGGGGATTGAGGTGAGCTGTGGCAAAATTTGTAACAGCAGAAACAGACCTCAGCTAAACACACTAATTAGGTATGTGAGCTGACAAGATCTTCAAGTTTTTAAAATTTATTTCTTAAATTAAACTGGGAGTGATTCAGCTGACCAAGTGTAGTTGATGCTTAAGTCCCAGCTTTTTCTCTGCTTGGAATCGTGTGTATATTGCTTTTGGACAGGTTACATTGAACAGTGCTTTTCGCTTGCCGGAGGGGAAAAAAATAACCACGACTTTGCCTTTCTCTCTCTTTCCTTCTCAGCTCCCAGCACAGGTATTCTACACCTCACGCCTTCACTTTCAACCCATCCAACCCTTCCTCTGAGGGCTCTCTGTCCCAAAGACAGCGCTCCACATCCACACCGAACGTGCACATGGTCAGCACCACGATGCCTGTAGACAGCCGGATAATCGAGGTAATGCTGCTGGGGGCAAGGAGCACAGAGTTAAGCTAAAGCTGCCACTGCCCATTCACAGTCACTGGTTGGTTTTCCTTCTTGCCTTTCTGTCATTTGCTTACTGTTTGCCTCACTTGGCTGAGTGGTGAAGAGTTTAGGAAGCACATTTGCATAGGAAGTTAATAATTAATTCTTGCAGTCTATCAACTTTGCTGGAGTAATAGGCAAATTTTAGGGGTGTGTAAAGATGGGGTGGAGCTTAATTAAGCACAGTTTTGTGAAGAAATGCTTTTTTTAGGCATGTCTAAAAATGTTCTTTTGAATTTAAAAGTCTGGGTTTGTTGTGGGGCTGGTGTTTATTTTAAATCAGACTAAAGGTGCTCTAAGTCTGGGTGTAGTTCTTGGACTTGGAATGCTCAGCTCAAAACTTCCTGGTGATCTGTTCTGTGTTACAGCTGTATGGAATTAACAGCAGTTCTGGGCCTGTGGGCTAAAGCCAGCTCTGAGACTGTTTCTGCTGTTCCTTGCCTTCAGGCACCTTTTTCTTGGATTTTCCTACCTTAGACTGACAGCAGTGAGGGATAACTCTTGGAAATCAGGCCTAAAGTGGTTGGGTTTTTTTTATTTTGTTTTGTGATAACCTTAACAAGATGATGTGCAGGAAAGGCTGGCAGAAGAAAGTGCTGAGCTGCAGGACTTCAGAGAGAGCAAGCACTGTTTGTTGCTTTTGCCTCTGGAATAGTTTAAAAACTCTTGAGGCCAAGCAAAAGCCTTTGCTGAGTTCACCTGCATCTTCAGCTGGTGATTTTTGGCCTTCTGTGAAATGTGAAGATGCTCTGAAGTGAGTTAGAGAATTCCTCTGCACCTTGGGAGCAGAACAAAAGTGCCCTGCAGCCCCAGGAAGCAGAGGCTTTGTGTCAGCTGGAGTTTGTGGGGAAAGGTGTCCTCCCTTTCTCTTCGGGTTTCTTTGGCTCACAGCCCTTTCTGCTGCTTCAGAGGCCTGGCTGACGGTCTTGGATGGCACAAACCACAATGAAGCACTCCAGAAAATCTCAGTTATTGACCTTGGTAGAGTGATGAGTCTTTAAGGAGCCATTGCTTTCTTTATGCAGAGCAGTAAAGACAGAAATGCTTTTGATTCTGGCTCTTCACATTATCATAAAAATAGTTGTTAGGTCCTAAAAGCTTTTAAAAGACCCCAAAGCAATGCAAAAATAGAGTAGCAGAGACTTTCTAGTACACCAGGAGAAAAGCCATCATAAAAAAGTGGTTTACCCAAGGATACATCCTAGTGAACCTCTGGGTTTGAGCAGGAATACTTACTTAAAAATTTTACTGCACTTAATTATCATTTATCAAGCAAATTAGGTTCCTTTCTCTTTCATTTAGTCTAACATTTAATTTTTAATTTTTCTTTTATACTTCCTCTGTTCTTTTCTTTTATCTCTTGCTGTGTTGGCCTAGAATAACAGCCTGAATGCTTCTCCCAGCTCCTGGTGCAGACGGTTTTGTTTGAGGGGAAGAGTAGGTATTTCCTTGGTGCCTTTTGTTTTCTTGTGATTAACAGGATTGCTATAACTTGTAAGCCATGGCAGTGTCCACGTGAAGTGTTTAATCTGGAGCTGATTGGATGAGAATCTTTCCAGCATGTTTCTACTCAAATATTGAGGCTGTTAATTGGAAGAGGCAAATTGATAAAGAGCTTCACATTTAGTTCAGCTGGCTGAATTCATCCTCCTCTGAATTTGAATAGGCTTGGATTAGAATGCATTAGGTCACACAGTCTTTAAAGCAAAACCTTCTCAAAACACATCCATTGTGTGGCTTTTTCCCCTCTGGAAACTGTTTTTATTGACTGTACCCTTACAAAGCCCTGAGATTAAGAACACGTTGTACTGTTTTTATTTCCCATCAAAGTAAAGTTGACAGACTACAGCACTGGGGATGGTGTTATTTGTGTTGTAAGAACGGCTCTAAAGAACAGAGGATTGGTTTGTTTGCTGTTGAATTCATAAGCAAATAAGAAAATATTCACATCAGGGTTGAAGCTCAAAAATACTTTTCGAAGTAAGAACTCCATATAACAAATACGAGAAACATTTTAAATTCTTGAGTTGTCCTTTGCCAGCTTCCTTGAAAGCAGTTAACTTTCTCAGGCTGATGTACAAAACCAATCACTTGTTACTCATTCAGGTTCTGAAAGGTTTTTATTATCCTTAAAATGAACAAAAGTAGTAGATGGAAGAGTTCTTCGTTGACAGTTCATGCAGATTTTAATCCACTCAGGTGTTGAGCAGTGGCAGTCTGCAAAAGTGCTGTACATAGTCCAGCCTGGGTGAATGCAACTAATTAGCTAAAACAATGTATTCCATAACTGAATCTTTGCTGAGGATAATCTTAATTTGAAACTGTGTAGTGGAATGTGGGCTTCTTCTGTCCTCCTATGAAATCTGACATTTATTATTCTACTAATTAGTTAGAGAGTTTGAATTGACTTCTGTTAACTTTGACAGTGTTTAACCTCTCTGTAGTGCATGTTCTTGCTTTGTACTTACACAGTCCCTGGATATTTTCCCTTTCCTGTTTGTACTTTGGGATAATACGAGTGGCAGGTGAGAAAAGCTGTGGAGTGCTGTTTGTCAGAGCTTAGTTCTCTCTTGTGCATGGCTGTAGAGTTGTGTTGTGCCCGTGGCATGAGGTGAGACTTGTGGCACTGTCCTGGTGACCTGTGGGAAAACACTGCTCAAATGCCAAATTCCCTGTGGGAATGTGCTTGGAAAAGGAGAGGGGTTTGTGTAGGGGCACTCGATGTAGCCTTTTGGGGGTTGAAGTAGTGTGGTAGAGTTATTTCACAATGGATATTCAGTTGGAATATTTGGGGGGTTTTTAAAAGTCCTACTTTGAACCTAAAAGCTGTTTGGGAGTTGTCCCTTGGGGACAGAGGCCACCCCAGGAGCTCTGTCCACACCTGGAACACGAGCATGAAGTGCAGGGGAATGCAGACAGTATTGCTGCTGTTTCTTCTTGTTTTGTGTCCTTTTTTTTCCTCTTTCCTTTTTGGTAGCAGTACTTTTAATATGCTATGAGTATCTTCCCTGTTTTGTGAGAATTCACGAATTGCATGGGTTTCCTGCAGGATTGGTGTGATGAGCAAATCCCCAATCCTGCAGCTGTTGGCCAGTACTGTATTGCACTTGACCAAAACTAGCACAGCAATTTCCACACCATCCCTGCTTGTTCCTTTGTGTGCTCTCATGTATTTATTAACTTTATTATCCATCCTCTCTGTTGCAGGATGCAATTCGAAGCCATAGTGAATCAGGTATGGTTTCAAAAATCAAACATTTTCTAAGATGATTTGATTTGATTTGTTTTCTTCTTCATAAACTATTTTCTTGTATTTCTATCTTAAAGCCTCACCCTCGGCTCTGTCTGGAAGTCCTAACAATATGAGCCCAACTGGCTGGTCTCAGCCTAAAACCCCAGTCCCAGCCCAAAGAGAGAGAGCCCCTGGATCTAACACACAAGAGAAAAACAAAATTGTGAGTATGGTGATGTTTGTTCTAATTTAAAAATTGGTTAAACTGTGCTGGGAGGAGTGGTGTGTTGGGGTAAATTTCTGCACTGACAGGTGCAGGTAGTCTTGGATTGCTCTGCACTGTGTATACAGTAGCAATTGAATTTTAATTAATTTGGGAATGATGGCACTATTGCCTTGGGTTACACATACCCAGAACAAAGTGTTCTGGGTTGCAGATGAATTTCAGGCAGTGGTGTGACAGTGTTCGTCAGTGCAGGTCCAAGGATTACCTTTTAAATCCTTAGAGGTTGCATCTTTTTGATTCTGTTTTAATATGTTTAAAATTGGCTTTATTAGCACTGTTTGAACTGTGTTGCTTCCATAGACAGTGGATATTGATAATGCCTTAATTTTCATTGGACAGTCAAATGTCTCAGGGATAAACAGATTTTACAAAATGCAACTTTTCCCTCCAAGGTTTGATTTAAACTTAGGGATGGGGGGAAAGAAAGAGAAGTTAGAATAATAATTAATATCTTGAATTTTTGGAAGGCTTCTGAGTTTTCAAAATGAAAATAGTTGCTTAGTGGGATTCACAGTTTTTGCTCACTTAGACATTTGAGAATTTTGCTCTCATCTGTTTGGCTTCTTCCATTTAAATATGAAAAAGAATGACAGAATTCTAGCATTGTACTTTTGAAGAAACCAGTTTCTTAAATATTTCAGACAGTTGATCGTAAAATATTTGTTCCTCTTAGGATCTAAGATTAGAGTTTAATTTTCTAGTGCAGAACTTCATGATAAGCAGTTCAAGACATCCAAGCAAATGTGGTGGTTTGTTGTTTGGGTTTTTTGCTAAAAATCCCACCACCCCTCACAAACTGAGGAGAAAAAAATCCGAATTGCAGGACAAACCCCTCAAAGTTTCAGGTCATCTTGAACTTGTATGAAGGGAGTTATTTAATTTTTTGTGTGTATATGTAATATAAGTGATGAAATATTAAAGCCTGTGAATTGTTGTTGCAGAGGCCTCGTGGACAGAGAGACTCCAGTTATTACTGGGAAATAGAAGCCAGTGAAGTGATGCTCTCCACCAGGATAGGCTCAGGCTCTTTTGGGACAGTTTACAAGGGCAAGTGGCACGGTGAGTGTTGATGTGGTGGGACAGCAACCCAGGGAAAATGGATTTGGTGGTGCTGGGAGCTCATCTGCCACCAAAGGCACAGGGGAGAAACAGGAACTGCCTCAGAGAGCAGCACTGAAATGAAAGCAAAGCAAAGACACCAGAACCTGAATCTCACCACTGCATCTCCATTTTCACTACACTGATCTCTTCTCCCCATGTTCTACACCAGCTTGCTTTCTGGAAAGGGTTTCTTTTCTGTTAGCAGGGAAATTCCACAGCCTGATGTTAAATTATATTTCCCTTCTCTTAATACCTTTGTGGTTTAATTAGCATGCTTCAGTTCAAGGTGGGAGGGAAAGGAAATCAGCATAAATTGCTTCTACTGTGGAGTTTTTTCAATGAAAAAATGCTTAATGTGAGAGTTTGATATGTAGTTAGTGGGAATATTTTGAAAACAGGCACCCTGCAGAGCTGCAGGATTTGTTTCCAAATTCATGGCTGGTGATTTTGAAAAGAAACACACAGAAACCCCTCCAGGCCCTAATTTAAACAGCAATATTGTCATTTAAAAAGCTGACAAAACAAATCTGGAAACTTATCTGCTGCCCTCTGTTTTTAATGAGTAAATACTTGCATGTCTCAAAGCCCAGATATTGTCAGCAGCAAGGGAAGCACTATTGTTGCACTAAAATTAATGAACAGTTTCTGATTTTCACTGTGGAACTGAGATGGAATACAGAAATCAAGAGGAAAAATAAGTTCAGTAAGATTTCCCTGAACAAGGTAATAAAAGAATAATTTCATATTAAGATTTATTTTAATAGAACATGTGCACCTCTTCATGTATCAAGAATTAAATTACTAATTAAAGAAATTCTGTATGAAGGAGAGGTGTTAGTCTAATGTGCTCAAATGAAGGGCTGTACTTTCATATATAGTTTATATCTATAAACAATATTTAAATTTGATAATAAAAACACAAAGGTGTGTGTGCATATGTCCTGCAAAAAGCATTTTAGCCAGCCATAGCCCTTAAAAAACAGAAGGGAGATGTGTGAATAATTAATTAATTAATGACTTCATCCATTAGACTGAAATTCAGGTAAATTAATTGCTCGATTAACAAATCAGAAACAAGACAGAAATTTGTCTGCAGGGAGATCTTGACCTTTGTACTAATTAGTCAAGGTATCCAATGCACAAATTAGGAATTTGAATTGCATTATATATTCATGTTATTTTGGAGAGGAAAAGAAAGGTGCATTTTTAGCAACTTCTGTGGTAATTGTATTTCCAGGGGATGTAGCAGTGAAGATCCTAAAGGTTGTAGACCCAACCCCAGAGCAGTTCCAGGCTTTCAGGAATGAAGTGGCTGTCCTGAGGTGAGTTGGTGTTTCACTGCTGAATTCTGGCATTCCAGGTGCTGCGTTCCAGCCCTCCTTGGAGCCTTCAGGCCCAGTATTCTGTGAGGGACAGGCACAAAAGGCAGATTGCCAGAGAAGAAAAGAAAAGACAGTCATAGTTCAGAGTGTTTCTGTGGTGTGTTAACACCCACAATTGTTCAGGTCACACTGGGCAGTAAAAGGTGAGGATCAATAAATTCTGCCCTAATTCTCACTACCAGGCAGAGCACTGAAACTGTTCTCTTCAAATTGCAGCATAGTAACTTTTTTTCCCCATCAGCATATACATTGATCAATGTAACTCTCTTCTGCTTTCAAATACTGAGGTTTTTTAGTGTCTAATGGAGTATCTGTGATGTTACTCCTGAAAAAGAACAAATTATATACATAAAACTCCATGTCCTCATCTGGTAATTCCTTTAGGGTTTATAGTTATCCTTTGGTTTCCTCTTGGGATTCAGTCTTCTACCTAAAGCTGTCAGTTTTTTCCAGCTTTCAGGGTGATTTCTGTCATTCCAGTAACTTCTAATACCACTTGCAAGTGTGTCTGTTGGTTATTGATGTCAAACCACTTGAATTTTCAGACATCCTTTTCTTAAATGTTGATTTAAAATAACCAAAAGGAAGTACTGTAACTAAAAAGCAAAAAACCAGCTGATTTTATTTGAAAAGAACATAAAAAATTGGCAACTGTGGCATTGTTTTTATTATTTGTAAACCCAAACTTCGCTCACACATTGGCCTAGGATTCCAAAGATGAAATTCATTCGGCCAGGGGTGCATTTTGAGAAGCCTTTGAAAGCATTTTTGATGCAGCCACTGATTTCTTTGTGCTCCTCTGTTAGGAAGACCCGGCACGTGAACATCCTGCTCTTCATGGGCTACATGACCAAGGACAACCTGGCCATTGTCACCCAGTGGTGTGAGGGCAGCAGCCTCTACAAACACCTGCACGTGCAGGAGACCAAGTTCCAGATGTTCCAGCTCATCGACATCGCCCGGCAGACGGCGCAGGGCATGGAGTGAGTGGGGCTGGCTGTGCCTCTGGCCCTGCACTGGGCTTTCCTTCCCTCCCCAAACCCTAAATGCAGAGAGCTGAAATAGCCACAGTGGGGTACCAAGGAGAGATTCTCCACTCAGCACTGTTGGATGCAGCTGTGCTTTGATTTAGTCATTTTTCCCATGGATTCTTCCCTTAGTTCTTGTCATTTATCAATTAGATTTTCTCTGTTTTACCTGCTTTTATAGCTTGAGGCCTTGCTGTAGTGCACTAGATGAAATCCTGTTCTGAATGCAGAATTAAGGGGTTTTCCTCCTCTGTGTTACTGTAACATTGCAGTGTTTGGCACACACTGATTTATACTCTGAGAGACGAGGGGTGGCTGCTCTGTTCCACAGGACTCACACAGATGTATTTGGAAACTTTTCCAGCTGTCTGAGTTGCTCCAGGCCCCATCCCTCTGCTCTTCCAGCCCCTGTTCTGATGTTGGGAGCACAGAAGCTGCTGCCCGAGCTCGTTCATTTTGTAGATCAGCACCCAGGTTTCCAGTCAGACACCAGAAATCTGGGAAAATGTAAATGAGGGGAGTTAGGAACAATAAACTCCAGCACAGGATACAGATTTTGTGGATATGAAGACAGTCCCAGTTTTCCAGGGTAATGGAACTGATGCCACTCCTTCCTGATGTTTCTTGACTGCACTGAGCACACTTCTTTGTTCCCAAAGCAGACATCCTAAAGAGCCAGAGTGAAGGGGCTGGGTGTGTAATACACTGAAAAAACTGCCTGTGGGGAATGAAAACGCTGTTGGTGAGCTGCCTTGCTAATGGCTCTCTTCTGCTTTTCCCTTCACAGCTATTTACATGCAAAGAACATCATCCACAGAGACATGAAATCCAATAGTATCCTTCCCGAACCTTTATTTTTCTGCAGTGAGACAGTGATTTATTGTTAATGTGGAGATGTCTGGGGGGGGTTGCAATAGCTATTTCAGATATATTCATATATATATAACTACTAATGAGCCATCCCATTGATGAGCAAGGAGCTGCTTTTTAGCAAGGACTTCCACAGCACATCTGTGCTTGTTTACCACACTTGGGATAAAAATGTGCAACAGTTGTGCTCCACAAGTCTCTTACTTTACTTAAATGGGGTTTATTCAGTCCTCTGGTACCCAAATGCTGCGCTGCTCATTGATGGGAGGTGTGTGTGCCTGTTCATCTGTGTGCACACATGGGTTGGTTTCTGTTTCTTGTGAATTTTTAATATATTTAGAACTCCTCACACGACTGGCAGAAATGAAGCCAGAAATCTTACTTTAAACCCAAGAAAAGGCAGCCTTTTACCGTTATGTTTCGTGCAAAAATATATATTTAGTAATGCATCTGGAGTGAAAATGTTGTGAGCTGATGTCTTTCACCTTTGAAATGCCTGCTTTTGGGATTGCCAGGAACATCCGTGGAGCTACCAGCAGGAATTGGGGCTTCCTTGCATGAAATGTGAGCAGGATGTTCTGCAAATGTCAGCATAAGAAAATATGCCAAGTTCAGTAGTTCCAGAATGTCAGTGGATTCCCATTTTCAGTTAAATTAAAAAAACCCAATTATTTTAGTGTATAGGAGGCCAGAAATTTGTGATTCCTAATAATGATGATCAGTTTTGTGAAATAAATTAGCTCTGCTTCTGACATAGAAATGAGAAGGAGTCAGTCATGTTTCTGAATTAGCTTTTTGAACTTGCAGCATTCCTAAGTGAAATCATTAAATGGTATCTTCTTAAGATAACCCCAGCAAAGAAAGTGCTGGTATCAATAACAGATCCATGAAGGAGAGAATTATAAATAGTCTGGATATATTTGCAGTTACAATCAGAGTTAAATCTCAGGAGATCTGCCAGAGAACTTTATGGAAATAGATTTTATTTTGATACTTATTTCTCTGTGTAATTGTTTTTTCTTACTTTTCTTTTCGGAGTGGTGAGACCTCTGTGCTGTTTCCCTTTCTCAGCACCAGTTATTTAAGGAGCTGCAGCCATGGATGGTAATGAACTGCTGATTTCTGTCCTAGCTCACCATAAAGATAAATCTACAAATAATGCTGGAACATCTGCTCTGGTTTAGTGTTAAATGTTAATTTAAACACGGCTGCCATAAAATCCTTTTCCTTTGTTTCACATACAGCTCACTGCAGGTTTGAATAAAACAGGTCAGAAAACACACAACTGTTGACCCAAGCTTTTTGCAGTTTCTTTAACAAAAATACAGATATATTTCTTCATGAAGGCCTCACAGTGAAAATAGGAGACTTTGGTCTGGCAACTGTAAAATCCCGGTGGAGTGGATCCCAGCAGGTGGAGCAGCCCACGGGCTCGATCCTGTGGATGGTGAGCAAAGCATTCCCTGCTTTTAAATGTTCTTCTCCTCATGCATCTGTCACTTGAACACTGTTTTGGACATTGAAGTCTGTTATTCCTGTGTAGATTTTTATTCCAGCTGTAGGACAAGTTAAAAGGGAAGTGCTTGGGGGCTTAATTGTGTAGAGTAGGCACCAGGCACCCAAGGATTCTGCTCTGGGGTTTGTGAGTTATTTATAATACTTTGGGCTGTCAGTATATCTGGAAATGTGTATTAAAAATATCAGGATGCTTGGCCAAGACTGGTTTGTGCTCTGTAAAATGCACACATCACCTGAAGCAAAGTTCCAAAAGCAGGAATGGTTTTTTCTTTAAAAAAAATTTTACAAAAAGCCAAATTTTTGAAGCTTTGCATAAAAGGATTTAATACTAATTTTACCCAGTGGTATACAATGTATTTGCATACAGGAAACAGACCTGGGGGGAAAAACCCTCTGTATATTTGCTCTTTGCAGGCTTTTAAAAAAAATTCCTTTATTTTAGTTCTTTCTAGCCCATCTTTGCTGAGCTGCCATTACATAGAAGGGGAGGTTGTTTCTGTTTCCTCAAAGTCCCTGTGATCCCTTGTTGTGGTTTTCATGCTGTTGTGCTTTAGTGCTTTGCTCAATAATTCTGAGGGAATTCTTTTAGGGGGGAGAAGAGCTGATGGGAAAGTTATTTTGATGGTTTACGCCTTGTTTTGTTCAATCATTCGACACTGTTTATTTGAAGAAGCTTCATAATTTTGCCAATATGTTAAAATGTTCCTGCATTTCTTCCCTGATCCTCAGTATGTGCTGTTTTGTATTTGGCTTTCGCATTTCCTGACCATGTTTTGGTATCAATTTACAAGAGATTGTCTGTATTAGAATTTTGTGGTTTTCCCCTTCAACACTGATACCTGTTCAAGAACTTGATGGTGAAACTCAGGCTCAGTTCTGTGTAAGATGTAATAGGAGTCACTAAACATTGCAAATCCAAATAATAACAGTTTTTCTAATGGCAAAAGGCTTATTCAGTTAAAGCATTGATTTTTTTTAATGTGCTCTGAACTTTATTGATGTTTTTAATAAGATATGGAGTAGCCCTGCCTGAACTTCTCCAGAGCCTTAAGCAAGGCTCATCAAAGGTTTGGAGGTATCCTTTGCTCACTCATTTCTGGCTTAGCTCACTGTCTCAGCTTCCAAAGTACTTGCCCTCCTCTTGTGCTTTCTCTTCCTGAGTTCTGTTAATTGCTCATAATTTGTTTGTTTTTCCCCCCTGCCAGGCCCCTGAAGTGATCCGGATGCAGGACAGCAACCCCTTCAGCTTCCAGTCAGATGTCTACTCCTATGGAATAGTGTTATATGAGCTGATGACAGGAGAGCTGCCCTATTCCCACATAAACAACAGAGATCAGGTGAGAAACACTCCTTGGACATTCCAGTTTATTTCTGGGCATGGCACATCCCCTTGGCCTCGAGAAATGCAGGAGAAATACAAATGCAAACCAACTGAAGTGGTGTTGACAACCTGCTTTGTTTTACAATAAATCTGGAACTGAATGTTCACCTCAGTATTGACAGTGACAGTTGCTCAAAGGAAAAAATATTCCTTGTTCTAAACATTTGAAGTGCCCTGTTAATTTATTCTCAGGTTAAAGCTTTTGCTGCACAGTAAAATCTTGGTTTATACATTTGCAGTTATGGGAAGTTCCCATTTTAAATATGTGTTAAATATGCTGCTGTTATATCAGGCAGATTGGATTTGGTGCTTTTTACTAAAGGAAAAAACCCAGTGATTATTATCAAACCTCTGAATATTGAATATTTGTGTTTAGTCTTTACTAAGCTGTGCTGTTACCCAGCCAGATGTGCAGGGCTCTGGTGGTGTCCTTTGGCACTGGGTTTCATCCCTTTGGGGGGCACTAAAGCCGCCCAGCACTGAGGCCCCTTGTGTAACCCGGGTTTTGTGCTGTTGCTGGTTGTTTTGCAGATCATTTTCATGGTTGGCCGGGGCTACGCTTCCCCAGACCTCAGCAAGCTGTACAAGAACTGCCCCAAGGCCATGAAGAGGCTCGTAGCAGATTGTCTGAAGAAAGTTAGGGAAGAGCGACCTCTGTTCCCACAGGTCAGTGTGGTGTTCTGCACAGGAGTCTGGGCATTTTATAAACAGCCATTAGCACACCAAAGAGGCTACTCAGATAGAAATGTTGGTTAATAGCAAGTGCAGCCTGTGTCCTGTTTCTGTCTTTAGTCATAATGCAGCTCTTTTGGCAGTTTGTATTTTGGTTGTACTTGTTCTGTGAAGTTCATGAAACACAATATGGAGCATCTGCAGGCTGAGGCTGGGCTGGACTAACACCAGAGCAGGCTTTCAACACCTGACCTATCTAGAGATAAGCCAGACCCCACCCTCACACAATAAAAATGAGATCTATCTCTGGATATGCATTTTATTTTAGAGTGGGGTTGAGGGAAATGAGAGGCCACTCCTCCTTTCCTTCCCCACAACTCTGAGCAAGCAAACAAAATCCACTGGGGGATGTAAATTCATGTAGCAATTTCTGGTATTTTTACAAGGGGTGCTTTAGCTTTTCCTGTCACTGTGAGGATGGCGAAGGTACTTTTTTATGCTCATTAATTATGAGTAATTCATTAATTAAATATCAGCAATTTTGGAAAAATAACTTCTTGCTGTTGCAATCAAGTATTGTTTAGAAAGTTCTTTCTAAATGTCAGGCAGAAGCTGCAGTTCCTTCTGTGTTACTGTACTGGAGGATGGTGTAGATGCTTGTTAATTGATCCTAATGTCTGTGAACTGATGAAAAACACCCTCCCACCCTCTGAAACTCCCCGAGGCCCCTCAGGCACTGACAGTGGCTGGCAGAGTTGGATTCCTCCAGCTTGGAGAGGTGTTTTCAGTGTGCGGCAGAGCATTAAAACACACTTAAAGCCATAATTGAATTGCATAAGAACTGCATGAATGTTTGAGATGGAAACAGGGAGCTGCTTGTCCCACAAGCCTCTTCACTCTGCTGTTTCCCTCAGATCCTGTCGTCCATCGAGCTCTTGCAGCACTCTCTACCCAAAATCAACCGGAGCGCCTCGGAGCCGTCCCTGCACCGCGCCGCCCACACCGAGGACATCAACTCGTGCACGCTGACCTCCACCAGGCTGCCCGTGTTCTGAGCTGCTCCTGCCCTCGTGCTCCCAGGAGTGGAGCAGCAGCAGGAGGAACGCAAGTTGTGCTTCCCGTGCCTCGGTGTCCAGGCTCCTCCAGCAGGATCCTCCGCGTCCCACTTGTACAAAGAAGCTGCTACGGATTCGTGCAGTTCTCGGCCTGCAGGGACACAGCTCCTCATTGCCTTTGCTACCATCTCTTGTTCTGGGAGAGGTAACAGACTACAAATCAAGAGATCTATTACTATTTTTTTAATAGATGCACTTGAGCCTTATTTTCCCCTTCCCAGAAGCGATGGCCGTTTCTTTGGCAGTGGTTCTGGCTGGGTTTGATCTGTGCTCAGTGAGGGTGGCTCTGAGGACAGGTGATGTTCTGGTGCTCTGACTGCCCCATGCCAAGTGCCACCTCACCCTGGGGAGTTGTGCCTGGAGTGGGAAGAGGAAATAACTCTGGAAATCAGCTCCTGCCTAAGAGCTTCACCAAGCCAATGAAATAAGTTCAAATGCTAATTCAACACAAAATAGTTTTTGCAATAGTTTTGCACATAGAAGAAAAACTCTTGCAAAAGGATGGAATCTGTTGTGAATTGTCCTGCTCAGAGACGAGGTGAGCCAGTCCTGCTTTGGTCATCTTGAGAAGCCTCCAGCTGCCTTTGGTACTATGGACCTGTTCCTGCAGCCCAGCCAGGGGTGAGTGAGGAATGCTGGGCTGGGGGCTGGAAAAGGCTGAGGGGTGTTCCCATCTCCTGCAGAGGCTGCATCCCATCGGAAGCTGTTGTCCAAGAGATGCACTAGCAAGAGGAAACTGAGCATATACAGTTTTTCTTGTTGATTTGGGTTTTAATTTTGTTTTTATTGCTCCTGAGAAAATGCATTTATTGTAAGCCAAGGTTCCTCTGATTATCTTATTTTAATAAAATAAATTAAATTTTAGGTTTAAGATTTAATGTCATCATTTTAATGTAGCCATCCACAGTTCTGAGTGGGACATCTGCATTTGGAAAACTCAGGAAATGACATTTTGAATAATTTTTTTAAAGTAACTGATAAATAATAGCAGTGCAAGTAAAAACACACTTGATAAAACAACCTCCACATTTCCAGTCACACCACAAGATGGTTTTTCTCTACTGCAATGATCTTTCAGCAGCTGCTCTGGACTCCCACACTGATGTGCTCTCAGGCTGTTTCCCTGCACCACTTTTGCTCTGTTTTCTCTTGTTTACTGAGGTGGAAGTGAGTGTTTTGTCTTGGCTGAAGGCCACAGAGGACAGGAATAGGTGGCTGAATCTAAAAATGGCTTTATTTAAATAGCAGTGTGGTGAGATGTGGTTATTGGGGCACGAATGGAAGCCCAGTTTGGGACTTTGCCTTTCTCTGAGTGCACAGGTACTGGGGGGCCAGTGGGTGGTCACAGGGGCTGGCTGTGCCCTCTGGCACCTCCACCCCAAAGCTGCTGGGCAGAGTTGCTGCCTTTGCTGGGAATTGTGACAGTCCCTGTGTCCAGCTCTCCCTGTAATGCCCAAACAGCCACTGCAGCTTCTCATCTGCAGCAACACAACCCCACAGAGCTCTTGTGAAAGGGAGGAGAGCCAGACACAGAAATAACCTCCAGTTTGTCCTCAGAATGTTCTATAACTGAACACAAAGGGTGGGATAGTAATCCCTGGGTGCTAACTGAGAATGACCATAAGCTTCACATCCTAAACAGTAAATTGAGACTTGAAGGAGTCTGTTCCATAGAGTTCTGCATGGTTTTTAGTAATATTCTTGGTATTTGGACTGCAGCTCTCTCTAAACGTTATTGATCTCTAATTTTAACTTCATTACAATAAGCTTAAAAGGGGGAAGAAAAAACAACCCAGAACAGGTAAGCTGCTTTTACTTTAACTCTGATTTCCCAAAAGAAACCATTAGCCCATGATTTTTAAAACCAGATTATGTGTCTCTTGAAAAATTTAAATATTTTTGATTAATAGGTTTATTTTAACCAGCACTTGATGTCCAATTAAATGAAAGGTGCTGAGTGAAGAGCTTAAAAACTCAGACCTTGCAAGTCCCTGGGTGTAGCTTCGACAAACAAGTTACCTGTTTAATTTCAGGCTACTCCTTGTGGCTTCCTGGGGAGGTGAGGGCTGGGGAAGTATTCTGGGGGAGAAAGGGTGTTTGGGTGCCCTTGAAACATATCTTAGTGTGTGACATCTCTCTTAGGGATAATTTGCCTTCTCCTTTGTAATTAGTGCTGACCAATTGCACTGATGGGACTTAAGAGCTTTGCTGGTGCCTTCATGGGCCAGTTTAACCAAAAAGCTGGGAATCGATGTTTGTTACAGACACTGCCAAGGCCAGGCCTGACTGCAGTGAGCACTGCTAAAAAATAACTTCAGGAGGGGAATAATTACGGAAAAGTGTAATTTCCATGTCAGAACAGAGGGCACAGCTGGCAGGGGCAGTGGGGACAGGAGCTCCCCTCTCACAGCTGCAGTGTCACCATCCTGACAGATAATCCTGGTGTCACCACACCCCTGTTTGCCCGGCTGGCAGCAGCTTCCTGCCCCAGCCTCTCTGAATGCCTTTTGCTTCATAATCCCCCACCCCTGGTGGAGCAAGGCTGTGGCCGTCACCCAGTCCTGTCACTGATCCACAGGTGCTGATTACAAACCTTTCTGCTCTTGGCCTTGCTTGCTTTCTTACACATTTTTAAGTATTATTTTTATGCTTTTATATTGCTATGGATAACAACCAAAGCAGTTGGACACCTGCCTTCCATTGCAACCAAACCCTTCTAAAACAACTCTCACATCTCTGTTTATATTTACAAACACTGAGCAGGGTCTCACTGCAACCCCAGGTGATTTACAAGGACCTGAGTCAGGCTGACAGCTCCTGCTCAGGTGCGTCCAAGCTGTTCCTCAGCAGCCACTTGAGTGCAGGCTGAATTTTTGGTTTAACTGCACAGTTAATACAAATGACTTGGCAGAATTAACTTCTGCTATCAGATTTCACAATCAAACTGCTTTTGCCACACAAACAGAACATTTTTAACAAAGCCAGAATTCAATAACAGTTCTGTTAACTCAGCAGAGATGTGCATTAATCCCTCAGCCCTCCTGGGCCTTCAACACTGCTGGGGAAAAGGTGAGAGGAGGGAGTGAACTGCTGCAGAGCCACTGCTGGTTCTGGGGCAGGACTCTGGCCAGGATTGCTGGGAACACCTCACTCATGCTGCAGTTTCCAAGCTCCAGTTGGTGCAGTGAGTTCAGTTTAGCTCTGCCCCAGTTCAGCAATCGGTGCAGCTGCATTTGCTCTCCAGCAGGAGCCCCTCCTGACTCTGAGCACTTGAATTAGTGTAAAACAGGGGTGGGAACTCGACTGGCAGCACCTGGAGAGCCAGGCCCTGTCCAGCCCCGTCCCCACACACCCTAAGGGTGCAGTAAACTCTACTCTGAACTCCAGGTACTGTTTGAGGTATAATGTACCAGCTCCTGTTTAAGGAGAAAACCCTACACTGACCATTACTCCCAGTGGGTTTTGTAGTTATACATTTAGCTGAAAAAAACCCAAAAGCAGCCAAACTCTATTTAGCAACAGTTTTTACCAGCTTAAGCTTTCACTGGACCTGTATTTACACTAGCACTCAGCTCACAAGACAGCATATGTTAGGCCAGAGAGGGAGAAAACCCTCCTGGGATTAAGGGATTTTTTTTTTCCATGCAGCCAATTTATTTTTTTAAAATATATTTTAGTCTTTTTTTTGTTGTTGCCATATAAAAACTATCTGAAAACTTTACCAGGACTGCACAAGTGACCACCAGGGCACGATTGTTCTACCTGTGCTGGAGAGAGTAAAAGCTTGGCTAATAAATAGCTGCACTGCTGGGCTCAGAGGGGCTGTGGTGTCCTCACTGAGCAGCACTGGGATCCTCCTCAGCCCCCGAGAGGTGCATGAACAGTTCCCCCAGTTCCGTGACCTCGTCGTCCGCGCCGGGCGCGCTCCTGCTCTCCCTGTCCTCGATGAAGTCCCACAGGCGCACGGAATTGAAGAACTGCAACAGAGGAAAAGCTGCCTGAGCACCAGCGAGCCACTGGGCCAGCACAATGCTGGTCCTGGCAGTCATTTCCTCATTAAAAACCAGCCAGAAGCTGAGATCCCAAAGCTGGGTTTGAGCTCGGGGTGACAGCCAGGCTCTCGTGTCCCAGAACAGAGAGTGAGGGGACGCAGCTGGGGCAGAGCCTCACCAGTTGCTGAGGTTTCACCCTTTTCAGCTGCCAGGACAGGAGAGGAGCTTTGAGTACTGTGGGTGAAAGCTTTAAGGGCAGAATTCCTCTGAGGAAAGGTTTGCCATGGAAGGACTGGTTGAAAAAACAAAGCAATGACATTTTGCAGTTAAATGAGAGGCGCCTTCTGTCCCCAAGAACAAACCTTTGCCTGAAGGAACTCAGAGGTGCTTTTTTCACTTGTCCTGCACGGCAGGAAACGTTCCCCAGTAGCACAGGTGACCCTGAAATGAGGTTTGGGTGACAGCAGAGCACTCCTTACCCGCACAGTGCCCTCAGAGCTGAGCTGCTTCCTGGGCTTCTCAGGCTCAGCTCGGGTCCCGTCGGGATAAGCGTGGAGGTAAAGACACTTCCCTCCAAAGGGACACGTTCCTTTCCCTTGCTCAAAGTACTTGCAGGGCTTTTTCCTGAGTTGGTTAGAAGAGAGAGGGTTTTGCCTTCAGCTGAAGGGAAGGAGATGCAGTTCAGTCCCCACAGCCTCAGTGATGCTCTGCTACCACAGCCAGAGCTCTGGCCTCCCATTCCCCAGCTGAGAGCAGTGAATAGACGGCAAAGATCATTAAAAGTGAACAAAAACACGTTAAAAAGAACAGCATCATAAATCAAATCAAATGGAACTGCCTTAAGATGTGGAAAGTGAAGGATGTTCAAAGAACAACACCATGAGCCAAGCAATTACTGTTTTTCTAGCCTGTGTTTTCTCCTGCATTTCCTACCACTGCATTTTTCTGACCCAATTCCTCTCCTCATCTCCTTTGAAGGGTCTGTGCCAATACTTTGTTAATTTAAGTTTCCCTCAGCTCTGCTGGTCACCCAAGCTGCCCTGGCTGCACAGCACTCCCAGGGTGGGTCCTTACACAGGACCTGGGGGTGGGGGGGGTTGTTCTGCAATTAAATTGTTCTGCAATGAAAAACAGCTGAAGAGGAAACTGCAGGCCCAGCTCTGCCTGTTTACCTGGAAAAGAGGGAGCAGGAGAGAAGTGGCAGCTTCTCACTGCTCTGGCAAGCACAGGCCTCACACTCTGCAGCCAGACTGCTACTGGACAACACAAGGAATGCAGTCCTGGAGTATTTGCCATTTCCAGCAGGCATTACAAAAGCCACATGAATTTTTATCCCACTGTTAAATTTTCCTTCCCTGTTCGCTCTCCTCAGTCACCAACAACCTTCCAGGCCACTGTGGCTGAGGGATCACAGAAGCCACATGAAGCCAGTTCTGGCAAGTGAGCTGAAATAGCTTCAACATTCCTGAGCAGTGAGGCTGCATTTCTGAACTGCAGTTACACAGCCACAGAGCGAAGCAGAAGCGTGAACAGAGATGAGGAGCTCTCTGCAGAACGGTCTCTAAGTACATTAAGTTTAAAAATAAAGGCTCAGCAATTGACTGAGCCTTAGAGCAGCTAAAGAACAACGTGAGGAGTGGGGGTGGTTCCTGAACTTACCCCACTCCCTGCTTAAATGCTTCAATCAGCTCATTTTTCTTCTCCTGCTCTTCCACCCAGTACACGCTGGGGATGACAAACTCGGAGATCACCCGGCACTCGGGGCAGGACCTGGAGGAACGAGACAAAACAGAGATGCTCTGGTACCTCCCCCGACTGGAACCCCCCACAAACCTGCCACAAGCAGCGAGAATCCTCCCGAGGGAGAGGGGATGTTGGTCACCTCAGGCAGCAGACACCTCCTCCCACGTTAGCACAGCACTTTGGTGTGCATTCGTTGGGAGTTCCAGCTGGAATAACCCAATTCAGGGCACCCAGGGCTTGTGTTTGTTTCTGGACTTGAGCAAAAGCAACGGGGATTTCCTCAATCTGCAGAAACAAACTCTGTTCTGTGAGCGCAGCAGGAAGCCAGAAACACAAAGGTGTCTCAGCCTTTTGAAATGCAATGAGCTGATGGTCACTTCATTGAAATTTGGAGTAGAAGTTGTGCAGAAAAGTCTATTTTGGTAGAAGACTCAAAATATTTTCCACCTTTTCTTCAGCATGTTTGTAACTTGAGAGATGCTCAAAAAAGGAAACTTCCCTAACTGGATGTTTTAAATTCTGTCATCTGAGGAGAACATATTTGGAACACATTTTTTGTAGAGCTAGAAGATGAAGACACTCACTCAGACACAGATAAATGTGTGGTTAGTGGGACATTTACCTGGAGCAAGCTGTAATTTAGGGGAAAATCTCATAATTAAGCACATACATAGGGGAAAAAATGGAGTTCCTGGTTTTGCACACAGGTCAGTGCAAGGGGCAGAGCTTTACAAGCTCCCAGCTGTTCCAGAGTCCACTCTGCCCACTGACCACACAATCAGAGAGGGCTGAGCTGCCACGGGCCAAACTCTTCCCCCAGTGGAACTGTTACCAGAGCACACCCAGTGCACCCTGCTGCTCGTGCAGGCAGCTCTCCCAGCCAAGTCCTGGGCCTGGCCAGCACCTGGAGCAGGCTCTGCTGAGCTCTGTTAACGCTTGCAGCTCCAGCCTCCCCTGTGAGCAGGTTCAGGCCCCTCTCAGGCCACACAACTCACTTGATGATGGGGTTCTCGAACTGCTTGGCACATCTCCACTGGCGGATGCAGGACAGGCAGTACGTGTGGGTGCAGTTGGACAGGATCCCAAACCTCCTCTCCGAGGCTGAGGGCTTCTCATACACCACCTCCATGCAGATGCTGCACACCTTGTCCTGGCTGGCCTGGAAGGCAAAGGCCCTCTCCATGTCGTGCTCAAACGTTGCCATGCACATCTGTCACGGGAGAGAGTCACTGTGAGTGCAGCCCACCTGCCAAAGTCCCTCTGGAAAGCATCTGCTGCAGGGAAAACATGGAACACTCATCGAGAGCATCATTCCTACCTGTCACTGTCATAGCCTAATTTAAAGAACATTAAATTTAATCATGTGTTTCAGCCCTCAGTGTTCTCTCAGCTGTCAGAAATAAAGATGCCAGGGTGCTTCATTCACCCCTTTCTGCATCTCTGTCAGGGAACAGGTACTGAATTATCCGATGCTTCAAACATCCCCAGAAAACATCTCACTGAATAGGTGCCACACTCAAGGTGTTCCTCTTATTATAATTAAGGCCACATCCATTCACTAAATGCTAATTTTTACCCAGTTCAAGAATTAGTCTCTTATTTCAGGCTCTCCTCCAGCATTTCTCATCCCAGCAGTGACAATGCACAACCCATTCACACTCCCACAGCACTGCAAGGTGAGCTGGTGGCTCAGTCAGAGACCTCCAGAAGACGTTCTCCTGGGACACCTTCAGGGTGCTGTGGGGGAAGGCTGCAGGCCAGTCTCTGATGAGGATGAAATGGGAAAAACCCCGAGCTGCTACCTGCAGCATCATTGTTAATTCAGCCCCAGATCCTGGAGCAGAGCTCTCTTAGCACCATTCTCTAGACAAGCAGTAAGACAGAAGCTCTTTGGAAGAGGCTCTTCTACAAAGCCCATCTGTGCACTTCAGAGCAGACAACCCAAACCCTGCCCCGAGCAGAGATCTCCCAGTTCCCCCTTTACCATCTCGTGGGCTTTCCTCTGCTCCTGGTCGAAGGGGTGCAGCACCTGGAGGCCGCAGATCTCGCACAGCTCCCCGTGCAGGTAGAGGCAGCGCTCCCCGAAGTGGCAGGTGCCGGCGGCGGCGTAGGGACACAGCTGCTCCCCGGCCCCGGGGCAGCCCCCGGCCCCCGGCTCCTCCAGCCCGCTGCAGATGGCCTCCAGGTAGGAATGGGGCTTCCCCTCCTCGCCGTCCCCGGGCTCGCTGCAGCACAGCACGGCCCCGGGGGCATCGGGCCGCTGCTTCTCCTCGCCCGAGCCGCACAGATCTGCCAGGGACAAGCACAGCGCACGGCACTCAGCCCCCACCGCCAGCTCCTCATCCTTTCTCTCCACATTCAACGTTTTCTTCCCAAAGGAATCTCATCTCTAAGCCCTTTCTGCTCATGAATCGCAGGGATTTTCCCAAACTGCCCACTGAGAGGTTCAACTGCAACATTTCCTGAGGTGTTTTCTGTTCACAAACAGACTAAAACAATCACAGAATCGTTCAGGCTGGAAAAGACCTCCGAGATCATCGAGTCCAACCTGTGAGCAATCCCCACCTTCTCACCCAGAGCACTGAGTGCCACATCCAGTCTTTCTTTGGACATCTCCAGGGACGGCGACTCCCTTCCAATGCCTGACCACGAAAAACTTCTTCCTGATGTCCAGCCTGAACCTCCCCCGGCTTGAGGGATCAAACAGTTCCTCTTGTCCTGTTGCTGATTGTCTGGGAGCAGAGCCTGACAACTCCCCTCGCTCCATCCTCCTGCCAGAGTGGACAGAACACTCCCCTCTGATCCCTCATCCCTCAGGGGGCAGAGCCTGACATTCCCCTCACTCCATCCTCCTGCCAGGGGGGACAGAACACTCCCCCTGATCCCTCAGGGGGCAGAGCAGAAGCAGTCACTTCACCGGGCCATGGAAAGGGACGGACAGGCAGAGTGTCTCCAGGAAGGAGGCTCCAGCGGGTGGGAGTTCTGGCTGGCCTTGAAACACCGATATTCCCGGGAGACAGCACCTCCCTCCCCAGAGCCCCAGGGCCGAGCAGAGCAGCCTCCCACTCACTTCTGTCCCTGAGCACCAGCGTCCTCTTCTCCCGCCGGCTGCGCGCGTTGCCGGGGCCGTGCTCGGGGGGCGGCCGGGGGCTGCCCGGGGCCGCGGGGG
>VZTE01001136.1:0-19170 GCA_013397775.1 Eulacestoma nigropectus
CAGTGGGTCCTAGCCAGAGGACTTCTCTGGAGGAACACAACTCAGTGGACCTGCAGATTATTTTGAACGATGCAAAAAATCAGGTCCAGTGACTCCTAAGGCATGCTTCTGTTGGCTGTCAGAGTAGAATGGAAGCTTCCCAGACCTGACACAGAATCAGAAGCAGCTTTCAAGCACTAATGAATAATGATATAGTTACAGTAGAGTAGCCTATATACAATCACAGTGTACATATACATATACATAATTTATCTATCTATATCTATGTATATCTATGTATATCTATATATAGATATCTACAAAACTGAAATTTTCTTCTTGTTTTATCTTTCTAGTTATAAATGTGCTTAAATGCCTATTTGGAAATAACACATAAAATAAAAGGAGCTCAAAATCAGCATCTCTGTATATATCTTATATAATGAGCTTTGGCCGCCTCACATTGGAAAACTCTGTAAATTGTACTGGTGCTTGCTATCAGCTTCATTATGAGGTGGGACAGGCAGCAAATTGGAAGGTGATGACAGAGTATATGCAGTGCTGTAGTTCTTGTATTTGTTAACACAGCTGCAGATAAAATGAGAGCTGGGAAAGACTTAATGTGTTTGATATTTATCCTTAGGGACAATATAATCTGACTATGAAAGTTGTACAAGATAGCCTATTCATACTTTTGACATTTTACCTCACTAATCTACCTCTCTCTCTCCAATGACAGCAGAGTTTCACTGACTACAATTTTCAGTACAGTGTACTTCAATACCAGCCACTTTCCTATTCTGTTTATTCAGAAATTGTGACTGCTTGATCTGCCATTTTCATGGCCCTTGGTCCTTTTGTCTGTCTAGTCTTGCATGTTCACTGTAAAGGTATTGGAATAATACTTACCTTTATTAATCATATAGATTAAATAAGAAAAAAATTAGCAAGTCAAGAAAAACTATGATATTTTAAAGGAGGTGGTAACGTATACGTGGCTTCTGCAGAAATAATTCTGAATTACTGCAAGATCCTTTCTCTGGAGAGCTAATATCTGATCCTGCTCTATGCTTGTTTCCTTAGTTGCTGACAAGGCTGCCTACCTGATGGGTCTGAACTCAGCAGACCTGCTCAAAGCCCTCTGCTACCCCCGAGTCAAGGTGGGGAATGAATACGTGACCAAGGGCCAAACTGTGCAGCAGGTAAGAGACAAGTGATCATAGAAAACAAATGACTTGAATTAAAAATTTTGAACTTCCTTTTTTGCTGCAGATGGTAGATTTCCTTCAACCTTTTCTTAGGTATACAATTCTGTGGGTGCCCTGGCTAAGTCTGTGTTTGAGAAGATGTTCCTGTGGATGGTTGTTCGCATCAACCAACAGCTGGATACGAAGCAACCCAGGCAGTACTTCATCGGTGTCCTGGACATTGCCGGCTTCGAGATCTTTGATGTAAGAGGAGGATCTCCATAAATGTTTCCTGAAAGAAGCATTAAGAAATTGGAATAATTTGGGGGTTGTGGTTTGCTCTATTTCAATTATGGGTTATTTTTATTCATTGGATAATCCTGCCTTTCCTCTAAGAATGGTACCCTTCCAGTTCTCATAGCATGTAGTGTCCCACAGGGCTGCAGATTTTTGTAGATGGTTGTTATTGCATGTGGAAGTGAAAATTACATTGAAAACTGTTGAACAACTGATAAATAATAGCAGAGAGAGACTTTGAGGAAGTAAAATACGCCTTTTAAAAGTAAGATTTTGTTAATGCTGAAGCCAGATTTCCTCTGAATGCTTGGGAATAGACATGCAGTGTACACAAATTCAAACAAATAAAAAGCTGGACTTAGACTAAGCTCTGCAAATCTTTTCAGAGCTCAGAAATATGTTGAGGCACTACCAGGGACTAAAAGGGTAGATATATTAGAGGATGGAATATGCCAGTCACCTGTCCAGTTCCAGCACTAGAAGTTCAAGATTCCAGTCATGGTGACCCTAATGGGATAAGAATAAAGCCTGTTGGAAGATGGAAGGTGTTCCTGGAACTGAAATTCACAAGTAAATCTTTTCCTTCTGCAGTTCAACAGCCTGGAGCAGCTGTGCATCAACTTCACCAATGAGAAACTGCAACAGTTCTTCAACCACCACATGTTCGTGCTGGAGCAGGAGGAGTACAAGAAGGAGGGAATTGAATGGGAGTTCATTGACTTTGGCATGGACCTGGCTGCCTGCATTGAGCTCATTGAGAAGGTTACTGGCCCCCACATACTTAATAGTTTTTCAGATATAAAATGTAAAAAGAATCTTCTATGCTCCAATTAGACCATGCTAACCAGAGGCACTCACATTTAATGCAGCACAAACCAGGATTTTTTCTGGATTCCAAGCATTTCATAAACATTTGTGTTTGTCTCTTACTTCACTGCCTGAGAGATTTTTTGCATTATACATATGATTTATGGAGCAAAAATTGCATTCTTAGTCACTATTCTGAAGTTCATTCTCAAAGGTGTGTATTTTTTTAATGCATGCTGAGTAAGTAAATACACTGAGCAATCTCCATTTTAGCATTTCTTAAGAAATTTTCTGTCTTATTTTAAAGAAAAAGCATATAGGAAGTTTAAACTCTTCCTTATAGCTGAATGCTACTACTTTCATTCATTTTGCTTTCCACTTTCACTGAACTTGTACAAAATTATTTCTACATGCTAGATCTTTATTACATCACAACCTTGAATCTTATGGGGGAGCTTATTTTTGTATAACTGATGACATATCCAAACGACATAACAAAATGTCCTTTCTGGAGAAACATAAGATTATATATACCGAGGACGATTTTTTGGTATAATTTTTATCTTCCATTCCTCTTTCTTACATACATTGCGTCTGTTTCTTCCTTCCACACTTTCTTCTCACGTTGCTGTTTCTCCCAGCCCATGGGCATCTTCTCCATCCTGGAAGAGGAGTGCATGTTCCCCAAGGCAACTGACACCTCTTTCAAGAACAAGCTCTATGACCAGCACCTGGGCAAGTCCAACAACTTCCAGAAGCCCAAGCCTGCCAAAGGCAAGGCTGAGGCTCACTTCTCCCTGGTGCACTACGCTGGAACAGTGGACTACAACATCACTGGCTGGCTGGAGAAGAACAAGGACCCTCTGAATGAAACTGTTGTGGGGTTGTACCAGAAATCATCCTTGAAGACACTGGCCTTACTCTTTGCCTCTGCTGGTGGGGCAGAAGCAGGTGATTTCTTTGAAATCAGTTCTACTATAATTTACAGAAAAAGAGAAATTAGAATCTTGTCATAATAATTTGCAATAATATTTACATTTCTAAAATTGAAAACCCAAAACCTGATCTGCTTTTTGGATCTCAGTCTAATAAAGGATATTACAACTCCCTAGAGACCTTCGTAGATCTGTAGGTTTTAGAACAAGACAGCTGTACTACAGCATTAACCCAGACTAGCTGAGAAACCAGATTTCTTCAATCTGGGCCATTCCCAAATACTTCAGGGAATACAATCAAATATATCAACATGCTGCTAAATTTATGCATACCCTTAGGTGTAAGGATACATAAACACTGCATTTGGTGTATTCACTAGCTATTAATTTAGTTCCTCAAATATCTTTCTATGCAAAATGTTACATTTTATTTCCTGACTGCATTTTCTAAATTTCAGCTTGAACTCACTAGATTTCCTTCTACTGTCATCTGAAAAATTCAAGTCTCTTTTTGTAAATTTAACCACTGCAAATTTTGATCCTATTATTGGTTTTTTGCTAGATTTTTTTAAGATGAACACACAAGGTTTTTCAGATTCTGTGTGCTTTTGTTGTTCACTTCTTTATAAAAAATCTATTACTTTTTAGAGAGCGGTGGTGGCGGTGGCAAGAAGGGCGCCAAGAAGAAGGGTTCTTCTTTCCAGACTGTTTCAGCTCTCTTCCGGGTACTGTAGAATAATCATTCTAAACTTACCACATTATGAAAAGAAAAACAGAAAAATCAGTTCAGAAAAGCTTTAGATTGATCTAATATATCTTTGTGTTCAGAAAGGATAAAATAATTTGCTTCTAGGAAAGAGGAATTCTTACTGAATCTTGGGAAGTATTCTTTCAGAACTGTCCAAAAGTTCTGTAAAAGAAATTTACTGACCATGGTTTTATTTTAGTGTTTTTATCTCTACCTAGTATTGAGATTGTGTAAGGGATGCTTTTAAACCCAAGGCTTTGTTCTTGCTCCTAAGGAAAATTTAAACAAGCTGATGGCTAACTTGAGAAGCACACACCCCCATTTTGTGCGGTGCCTTATTCCTAACGAAACAAAAACACCTGGTAAGTTGTTAAAGTTCAGAGGTGTGATATATCTGATCTTCTCTGTGCAGTAAAATGAAATACAATTTCACTCTGTGATTTATTAGGTGCCATGGAGCATGAGCTGGTGCTTCACCAGCTGCGCTGTAACGGCGTGCTGGAAGGGATCAGGATTTGCAGGAAAGGGTTCCCCAGCAGAGTCCTCTATGCTGACTTCAAACAGAGGTCAGATTACATCATCACCCTCCACCATATCCACAAATGCTGAATAATTTGCATTTCCTAATTGTTTTAAATACTGTGGGAGTTATGGGAGAGGTTCACTGTACCTACCTTTAGGTATACAAAAGTCAATTGTCCAAGTTAGTCATCCAGTTTCCTTCTATAGCTATTGAGAAAAAAAGACATTTTGAAAGTGCTGTTATTTATTCCCATTCTTTATTCATATTCTGGTATGAGGTAAAGTATTTTTTAACTATCCAGAAATGAAGTTGACTACCTTAGAGTTAGGCACCTGGAGAACAAATCAAGATGACTTTCACCTGTCAGCACAGACGTGAATAAAGACACTAAAAGACATTCTAGACTAACTTGTTGGAAAACCAAATACAATGAAAGTATCTTGCTTCTTGTTCTAGATCACCTGGAAAATACTCAGATAGTCTGTACTGCCACTATTTAGGACTGAGATTTGCTTCTCCTTGCCACATATGTTATTCTTGTACATAAAGTTCTCATTTAAAAATAAGGCATTTAAGTAACATGGCGTATGAAATATGCCAGCAGCTACCCACAGAAATCAGTACCTGTTCTGTGTCAAAAATCTTTGGACTAACGGAAATGCAGTTTTTCCTAAAAACATATTTACCCGTGACAGCATGATTTCTGTACAAGGAGGAGTACAGATTTATTCACTTATCTTCCACTCTTGATCCCCCTGCAGAAAATCTTAACAATGGCATTGGTTGGTACGGGTTTGATTGAGCTTTCAGGAATCTGACCTTCTCCATATTCTATTTCCTGCCTCAGATACAAGGTGCTTAATGCCAGTGCCATCCCCGAGGGACAGTTCATCGATAGCAAGAAGGCTTCTGAGAAGCTCCTTGGCTCAATCGATGTGGACCACACCCAGTACAAATTTGGACACACCAAGGTACAAACCCCCCCCCATCACTGTGTCCCTGTGCTTTGCTCTACCTGACAGTGATGTGCTGCAACGTTCCCTCTCTCAAGGTGTTCTTCAAAGCTGGGCTGCTGGGACTCCTGGAGGAGATGAGGGATGAGAAGCTGGCACAGCTCATCACCCGCACCCAGGCCATGTGCAGGGGTTACCTGATGAGGGTGGAGTTCAAGAAAATGATGGAGAGGAGGTAGGTATTTACTTGGCCTGCTGGGCCAATCCTTATCAAATAGTAATGGCATGAACAAAACTGGAAAGAAGCTGATTTACAATAAATCTAATTTATTTCTCATTAATTCAGTTTGCCAATATGGAAGTATATCCTGAAAATAATTGAAGCAGTATAAAATCCTAATTTAGGGAAACAAATAATTTTTTTAACACTTTGTACTGATTTTTTGCTGAATTCATTAAATGCCTAAATTTTATCTATGTCCAGAGACTCAATATGTAGTCTACGCTAATTATTTTAGGTCACTGCTAAAATAAAAAGAGAGAAACACATATTTCTATCACAAGAGAAATATCCTCTTCCCCTTGATAACTTTCATAAAAGCAATCAAGTCAACTTACAGAAATGTTCCTTTCCATTGGCCATGAAAGTGAGCCAAACACCTGGACTCCAAAACTGTCCATAAAGGTTGATACTCTACATAGCACTAGAAGGTTTTCTGCAGAAATACATATATTATATATAAAATGTGATCTAAATATTATTAAAATATATATATTTAATAATACATAATAAATATTTTATACATAGAGATATACAGAACTATATATATACATATGTACTATATATAGATACCGTATATATACGCAACTAAAAAGTTTTATGTGTAGAATTTCATGTTATACATATTAATATATACTGTTAAATAGGTTTTATAGATTTTAAAATATGCACCAAAATATATTTTCTTATTACCTTTCAGGGAGTCCATCTTCTGCATCCAGTACAACGTTCGTTCATTCATGAATGTCAAACACTGGCCATGGATGAAGCTGTTCTTCAAGATCAAGCCCTTGCTGAAGAGTGCAGAGTCTGAGAAGGAGATGGCCAACATGAAGGAGGAGTTTGAGAAAACCAAGGAAGAGCTTGCAAAGTCTGAGGCAAAGAGGAAGGAGCTGGAGGAGAAAATGGTGGCGCTGGTGCAGGAGAAAAATGACCTGCAGCTCCAAGTGCAGGCAGTGAGTATTGCTAAAGTTTTTGACTTATATTTTCCTATATAAAATCATCCCAAATGTCTCAGTAAAGACATATTATCCCAAAATAGTACTAGAAACATGCCTGTGAAACAATGACCTTATCACAAAATTTTGCCAGAGCGAAATATCTATTTCATGCTCAGAAAATCTCTAGTGAAGAGTTGAATAGGAATTTCTCAGAAGAATGTTTGAGGGTCTAACATTCAGATTTTAAAACACTGTATCCTTAAAAATATGTCTACATGGCTCTCTGCAGTAGACCTCTATGCTAAAGATCTATTACTATTTCCAGTCCACAAAAATGCAATAGAAGTATAATTATTACAAGATACAATGGACAACGGCTTTATCATCAAATTAATGTAAAAGTTGAATGAACAGTTAAAGACTTTAAAAATGTGTGATGATATCTTCCTTCATTTTAGGGGATGGAGGCAGTCTAAAACAGATAATCTTATATTATTGAGTTTTACCAACAAAGTAGATTGCTAAACATCTTTGAGAATATTATGTTGTTCCTTGAAAATCAATAAGAAAAATTAATTAATTGAAAACTGTTTCGTTTAAATGAATCATGTAGGAAGCTGATGGTTTGGCTGATGCTGAGGAAAGGTGTGACCAGCTCATCAAAACCAAAATCCAGCTGGAAGCCAAAATCAAGGAGCTGACAGAGAGAGCGGAAGAAGAAGAAGAGATGAATGCTGAGCTGACAGCCAAGAAGAGGAAACTGGAGGATGAATGTTCAGAGCTGAAAAAAGATATTGATGACCTTGAGCTAACACTGGCCAAGGTGGAGAAGGAAAAACACGCCACCGAAAACAAGGTATGAGGCGGAACCTGTCACTTGCACTCCACAAAAGAGCCCTGTGCTATTACAGGACTTTTATATCTACTTCCTTTATTTACACTTGCTCCCTTCTTCCTAAAGGTGAAAAACCTGACTGAGGAGATGGCAGCCCTGGACGAGACCATTGCCAAGCTGACAAAAGAGAAGAAAGCCCTCCAAGAGGCCCATCAGCAGACCCTGGATGACCTGCAGGCAGAAGAAGACAAAGTCAATACGCTGACCAAGGCCAAGACCAAGCTGGAACAGCAAGTGGATGATGTAAGCACAGAGACATAGATCAGGAACAGGACAGGTATGGAGTCCGAGCTGGCTGGAAGAGCACTGATGGTCTTGTTGTGTTTAGCTGGAAGGGTCCCTGGAGCAAGAGAAGAAACTGCGCATGGACCTGGAGAGAGCTAAGAGGAAACTGGAAGGAGACCTGAAGCTGGCCCAGGACAGCATCATGGATTTGGAGAATGATAAGCAGCAGCTGGATGAGAAACTGAAGAAGTAAGTGTGGCTCTGGGGCACCTGAGTGCTGGGCTGCAGCACTTGTCTTTCTTCTTTGAGCGCTAACACGGTTCACTTTGCCCAAAGGAAAGACTTTGAAATCAGCCAGATCCAGAGCAAAACTGAGGATGAACAAGCCCTGGGCATGCAACTTCAGAAGAAGATCAAGGAGCTGCAGGCAAGTCTCTGTTCCTTCCCCTCCCTTGCTCAGGCTCAGCTCAGGCAGGAGGAGGGCACGGGTGTGAAGGGTCCCTCCTGTTCTCCAGGCCCGTATTGAGGAGCTGGAGGAGGAGATTGAGGCAGAGCGAACCTCTCGCGCTAAAGCAGAGAAGCATCGGGCTGACCTGTCAAGGGAGCTGGAGGAGATCAGCGAGCGCCTGGAAGAAGCAGGAGGGGCCACAGCAGCTCAGGTAGAGATGAACAAGAAGCGTGAGGCAGAATTCCAGAAGATGCGCCGTGACCTGGAAGAGGCCACGCTGCAGCACGAAGCCACGGCTGCCGCCCTGCGCAAGAAGCACGCGGACAGCACAGCTGAGCTGGGGGAGCAGATCGACAACCTGCAACGCGTGAAGCAGAAGCTGGAGAAGGAGAAGAGTGAGCTGAAGATGGAGATTGATGACTTGGCCAGCAACATGGAGTCTGTCTCCAAAGCCAAGGTACACAAATATTTCTTCTCATTAATTCAAACATCATCAAGTAGTTATATTTAACATAGAAATTATAGTTAGTCAGTCATACTTTAGAATCAATGATTGCCCTTGGCAACTTGAATGTTTGTTTAAACATTTCTGTATTGTTTTAATAATTTTTGTATCCTTTGGGTGACAGCTGAAAAACTTCGCCTGTAACACCTAACTTAAGGAACTCTGAGGTTTCATTGCTTCGTTCAGAATATTACAAAATGAGAGGCACTGACCCTATTGCTTTTTAGTTCCTTCTAAAATAGAAATTATTCCTAGAATAGAAATTGCCCTTTCCTTTTTATTCCTATTTTTCTTTTCTTTAATACTTTAATACTTCAGTGATATAATCTCTAAGAGACGATCAGAATTTTAAATTAATTCTTCATTTTACAGTGTCCCATCATTCTTGTTCTCTGTTGAAAATAGATTAGTGTACATTAATAAATTATAGAATCATGGTATGGCTTGAGTTTGAAGGAACCTTAGAGATCATCTCATTTCATCCCCCCTACAATGGGCAGGGAATATACATATGTTGGAACTGGGGATACAAACTTCATAGAAATATATATCAGTTAACTGAGAAATTTTGGCTTCTGAATCATTCTTTTTTCCTTCATAAGATTTCAGATTCTCACTAATTATGAGTTGAACCACCAATCATCTTTCCTTCCGTTCTTCATGCAAACAGGCAAATCTGGAGAAGATGTGTCGCTCCCTGGAAGATCAACTCAGTGAGATTAAGACAAAGGAGGAGGAACAGCAGCGCATAATTAATGACCTTAGTACACAGAGAGCTCGGCTACAAACAGAATCTGGTAAGACATTTCTGTATATTACTTGGGTCCTTTAAAAAAAGGGTAAAAATCACCTGGGGTCTTGAAGGACTGAACAGGAACTAAGTTGAACCTGAGCCAAAAATGTATTTTTGTGATGAAGATAGCCAACAGAACCCTGCGAGAATCCTGAGTTGCATCAGGAGAAGCATTGCCGACGGGTTAGCAGAGAGTGAACGTTCCCCCTACTCAGCACACAAGGCCACGATTGGATTGCTCGGCCTTGTTAAACCTCCTGAGATTCCCACGGGCTATAATCCCTCTGGATGGCACTGTAGTACTCATTCTGTAAACTCAAGGTTTAATGCAAACACAGAGTAAGGCTATTTGGATTTTACGTGACAGGTCATTTCTAGCCTCCAAGATAAATGTGGGTAGGTATCAGTGATTAGGAATGCGTGAAAGAAGTAAAATTTTGTTTAACTCAAAATATTTTTATACAGGCATTTATTATCAAGATTAACACTTTTACATAAGTCATAACAAGGTCTTTTTACTCGTCCGAACTCTCTCAGGTGAATATTCACGCCAGGTAGATGAGAAAGATGCTCTGATTTCTCAGCTGTCAAGAGGCAAACAGGCTTTCACCCAACAGATTGAGGAACTCAAGAGGCATCTGGAGGAAGAGATAAAGGTAAGAAGGCTCTCCGCATTCTGAGTTGTCCATTGGATTCCTTCTGTCTAGGAGGAGCTTCACATACATATGAAATTACAGAATCAACAAGATGAAAGGGAGGAAAAAAACACTTAGGTAATAGAGTGCAAGCCTTCCCATACCAGTTTTGTTCCCCCTTCCCTGCAGTCTGTATATTAATTGTTTTGCAGATTCCCACACCTTCCATTTTCATTCAGTAGCTTGCCATTACTCATAGCAGAATCAGTGCCCCTCAGCATTTCAGTCAGGAGATTTCCAAGGATATTTCCATTCACTGTCACACTGCTATTCTTCCCCTAGGCCAAGAACGCCCTGGCCCACGCCCTGCAGTCCGCTCGCCACGACTGTGACTTGCTCCGGGAACAATATGAGGAGGAGCAGGAGGCCAAGGGGGAGCTGCAGCGCGCCCTGTCCAAGGCCAACAGCGAAGTGGCCCAGTGGAGAACCAAATACGAGACGGACGCGATTCAGCGCACGGAGGAGCTCGAGGAGGCCAAGTACGTGGGGAAGCAGGATGGCAAATGATGGAAGAAAACTGGTCAAGGGAAATTGGAATCTCTGAGAGTAGGTTAAGACAAGAGAGGGTGAATGTAAGGATATACTGTCTTTGTGGTAAAGGAGAGAGACAGAGGGAGAGAGAGAGAGGGAGAGAAAAAGTGTAGATTGGAAGGGAAAACATAGGCTCTAGGGCTAGAAATGCTAAGACAGGCCTAATACTCCGTAAGTGATAAGACACAGAAGTGATAGATCTTGTTGGCTGCATGCACTAGTGGACAATAAACAGCACTGTGGAAAGCATTTGGATCAAAACCTCCAAAGTCACCAACTCATGACAGTATAGAACTGACAGTCTTTCAAACTCTAACATGGCACTGTGCTTCTTTCCTCCCAGGAAGAAGCTGGCACAGCGCCTGCAGGATGCAGAGGAACATGTTGAGGCTGTCAATGCCAAATGTGCCTCCCTGGAAAAGACAAAGCAGAGGCTGCAGAATGAAGTGGAGGACCTGATGATTGATGTGGAGAGATCCAATGCTGCCTGCGCCGCTCTGGATAAGAAGCAGAGGAACTTTGACAAGGTCTTTTGGCCTCCAGCACCAGGACTCCTGGCCAGAGCATGGCCCCGGGATTGCCACATCCCTACTCACACCCCGTTTCTCTTCAGATCCTGGCAGAATGGAAGCAGAAGTATGAGGAAACGCAGGCTGAGCTGGAGGCCTCGCAGAAGGAGTCGCGCTCTCTCAGCACGGAGCTGTTCAAGATGAAGAATGCCTATGAGGAGTCCCTGGACCACCTGGAAACAATGAAGCGGGAGAACAAGAACCTGCAGCGTAAGTCCCTGGCGCTCTGCTCCTCTCTGGGCTTTCTCACTATCAGCCATTACCACCATTCTTCACGGGTCTGTGCCTGCAGGTCTGCAAAGATGCCTGTCACCTTGGTGGGACAGGGCCCTTCCCATTCTGCTCTGTGCCTGACCATGCCATTGCTCTTTGTTCCCACAGAGGAGATTTCTGACCTCACGGAGCAGATTGCTGAGCAAGGAAAGGCAATTCATGAGCTGGAGAAAGTCAAGAAGCAGATTGAGCAGGAGAAATCTGAAATCCAGGCTGCTCTGGAGGAAGCTGAGGTACACAGCATTATTTATTGGTCTCTTACATGTCTTAGATTTCTATCTTGTTTATCTCATTCCCACACAAAAGAGGAGAAGAGGTCTTAGAAAAGTAGAGATATTATCTAAATATAGCACTCTTTTTTACTCAGAGCTTCTGGTTCAACATTTGCCACATGAAAAGTATTCTTATTTTTTCTTATCCAGGCCTCCCTGGAGCATGAGGAGGGGAAGATCCTGCGCCTGCAGCTTGAGCTCAACCAAGTGAAGTCTGAGATTGACAGGAAGATAGCAGAGAAAGATGAGGAGATCGAACAGATGAAGAGAAACCACCTCAGAGTTGTGGAGTCCATGCAGAGCACCCTGGATGCTGAGATCAGGAGCAGGAATGAAGCCCTGAGGCTGAAGAAGAAGATGGAGGGAGACCTGAATGAAATAGAAATCCAGCTAAGCCATGCCAACCGCCAGGCTGCAGAGGCCCAAAAGAACCTGAGAAACACCCAGGCAGTGCTCAAGGTCTGTTGAACAGAAATTGCCTACAGAGAAATATCTTAGTCGATACTTTCAGTCCACAACAGCTCTAAATCTGCTTATAATTTCTTTCAATGGCTCTACAGGACACCCAGATACACTTGGACGATGCTCTCAGGACACAGGATGACCTGAAGGAGCAGGTGGCCATGGTGGAGCGCAGGGCAAACCTGCTGCAGGCTGAAATTGAGGAGCTCCGGGCAGCCCTGGAGCAGACGGAGCGGTCGAGGAAAATGGCTGAGCAGGAATTAATGGACGCCAGTGAGCGTGTGCAGCTCCTCCATAGCCAGGTGAGGTCATTTGGTGAGAAATTGCACTCTCTGTAAGTGGGAGAACACTTTCATGCTTTATTCCAATCACCCTTGGAGGCTCAACTAGGAGGAAGACAGTCCTCTTTTCTGAAGTATTCATCATATTGCTAAAAGAGATCTTTGCTGAAAAAGTGTGTGCACTGGTTGTTTTCCCAGGCTGCATACAGTGACACCCATGCTTCTACCTTACTTGCATCCTCAGACACTCTATTCACAGTGACATGCCATGTTCTCTGAGCAGTCAGAGAATGGAACTCTGAGACCACAGCAACATTCATTCCTTGTCAGCTGAAATGTAGCACTGAGGAATCCTCATGTATTTTTTTACTAGCAAGAAAGTGGGGATGAACTCCTGGCTCTGATTTAGCATTTATCAAGCAGAGTTTGACATGAGCTATGTGCCATAACAGCCATTGAGCAGTCGAGTGCTGAAATTTATGGAAAGTGTGCAGTTTCAAGTGATGAAATGATTCTGGAAAGGATTCATCCTATCTACATTCAAAATTTTTCCTCTTTTCAGAGAGTGGATTACTTTTTCCCAATGCTGAAGAGGAGGCATTTCATTGACTTTTCCCCAGCTCTATTTTTGTTACTTCCCTGTGCCAGCCTTGATGGATGAGATGTGGCACAGATTATATTTCTGGGCACTTTTTCAAATTAATAAAATTAATTGCTGGAGAAAAAAAAACAAAACAAAATGCTTTTTCCCCAGTGATAAGAAATTTTACTAGAAAAATCTCTGGTATTGATTTTTCCCATAATTATATCTTAAATTATGGAAAATCCTGTAATATTCTTGATTTCAAATAATGAATTACAAAAACAAACCTCTGATGCTGCTCAACAGAACACCAGCTTGATCAACACCAAGAAGAAGCTGGAAACAGACATTTCCCAAATCCAGAGTGAAATGGAGGATACCATCCAGGAAGCCCGCAATGCTGAGGAGAAGGCCAAGAAGGCCATCACAGATGTGAGTTGGGCGCTCCTGGCATTGCTGATGGTGAATGTCCTCTCCCCCAAATATCTCCAGCCCCAAAATGGCTTTGACCCTTTGCTCTGATCAGGCGGCCATGATGGCAGAAGAGCTGAAGAAGGAGCAGGACACCAGTGCCCACCTGGAGAGGATGAAGAAGAACCTGGACCAGACCGTGAAGGACCTGCAGCACCGTCTGGACGAGGCCGAGCAGCTGGCACTGAAGGGAGGGAAGAAGCAGATCCAGAAGCTGGAGGCCAGGGTGTGTAGGGCTGGGGCTGTGTGTGAGTGAGGCTGTCCTTGGAGAGACGTTGGCAGGGAAGCTGCAGGGCTGGGCTTGTCCTTGCAGGTGCGGGAGCTGGAAGGGGAGGTTGATGCTGAGCAGAAGCGCAGCGCTGAAGCCGTGAAGGGCGTGCGCAAGTACGAGCGGAGGGTGAAGGAACTGACCTACCAGGTAAAGCAGGAAGCTTCTTCCTGTTGCTACATTCTTATTCCTAGAACCCAAAATATAGCCCTGAGGGATTTCTCTCTGTCTTGAGTCACACATAGAAAAAGGAGAATAATGAAAGTACCAGAAGATTGCTATCTTTCTAGTCACACTAGGAAGATCCAGCTTTATCACTTCTGTCTGACTGGGCAGCAATGTCAATTAGAAATGTTACTCTCTGTTTCATGTAGAGGAGGGTAAAAGAGATGCTTCCCTATCTTGTCATTCTCTTTAGTCTGAGGAAGACAGGAAGAATGTCCTCAGGCTGCAGGATCTGGTGGACAAACTGCAAACGAAGGTGAAAGCTTACAAGAGACAAGCTGAGGAGGCTGTGAGTAACACTGTGTTCAGTCAGTCTTTGTCAAGGTGGAAGTGGAATTCCATGTTAAAGTTTTACCCTGTGTAGCTCTGTTTGAATACAGGTCAACATTGTGGTAGTAGGTCTCTGCTTTCTTTCACTGGCTTTATTTCATATTTTCACCTAGCAGAAAAAAAAATCACCATCAAAAATTGTAATATATCTTTTTAATGCAGTAAATAACTGATAAAGATGATTTAATGGCAATAACTGTAATTATCTATAATTATTCAAAAATTCCAAAGTGCACTAGCACTTCATATCCAGAGCTGGACTTTTAATTTTGGTATGTCTTACTGACCATTTAAATATTTAGCTTGGATTCCCCCTAGAAATATTAGAGAGAATTACATACCGACTCATAATCTTAGGGGGTTTTTTTTTCATTATTCAAAGTGAAAATGCCACAGCAGGTACAGGGTAGTGTTACAGTAGAATTGTTTTAAAACCTATTTTCTATTTCTTCCTATTCCAAGGAGGAGCTGTCCAATGTCAACCTCTCCAAGTTCCGCAAGATCCAGCACGAGCTGGAGGAAGCCGAGGAGCGGGCTGACATTGCAGAGTCCCAGGTCAACAAGCTCCGGGCGAAGAGCCGGGAAATGGGCAAGAAGGCAGAAAGTGAAGAGTAAATGCCTCCCGTGCTGTAAAGTGAGAGAATTGCACAAAATGTGACATTCTGTCACTTTTATTTTGTAATCACTGCTTTGTTCCGCATTAATCGATAGATGAGTAATGCCTACATAATAAAAGTTGTAGAGCTTATACCATGTAAATAATGAGAAGCTGAGTGTTGCATTTTAATCATTACCCTGAATTCTTCTAGGGTTTATGTTTTTCCTTGCTCACTTAAACTTATTTATTTGATTAAAAATCTTGCTTCAGGTATTTTCAAAGTGTTTCAGACACTTTTAAAGTGGTCTAATCAGACATCCTACTTTGTTCTCACCAGGAAATTTCATCTAATATTTCCTTAGCTGAGAGAATCATTATTTCTCTGAAAAACAATGTAATTATGCCTTATAACTGTTGCTTTAGGAACACAATATATATTATCTCAAATTTTCTGCCCAAAGAATAAGAACTGATTACACCTTCCTGCCTAATCCCGCTTATTCTTTGATTATTCTTTTAATTCTTGTGTCTTCTTTGCAAGAAGATCTTACTTCAAGTTAAAT
Organism: Eulacestoma nigropectus; assembly: GCA_013397775.1. Lineage (NCBI taxonomy): Eukaryota > Metazoa > Chordata > Aves > Passeriformes > Eulacestoma > Eulacestoma nigropectus. Next base: position 15,638 of record VZTE01001136.1, read on the forward strand.
TTCTTCGATCCTTCAAGCTAGTTTGGAACATAATTTAGAGGACATTTAAACCTAAAATGAGATCTACTTTCAATTTTTGTTCATGAAAGTGATGTGCAAACCAACACTCCCAGGGCAGCATAACCAGCAACCTCATATAGTCAGTCGGCCATTGTCTATATTCTGTTTGCAAAACTATCGTGAATCTTCTCAACTGGTCAGGCAGACACTTACCTCCTATGAAGTCTCCAGCATAATCCTGGTAACTTTGCCCAACGTGGCCTCACTGAAAATGTGGGTTTTCATTCTTTCTGGATATCAGCAATCATCAGAGAAATCCATGATCACCTCTTAAAAACCACATTGATTGTTCAGTGTCGTTTCAAGCAAATGTACCCCAAGTGATCTGTTAACAAGAACCTGGGTTAGTCTCATCTCCTGGGATGGGCTGTAACATCAGGGACACCTTCTACTAGACCAGGTTCCTCTAAGCCCCATCCAACCCGGCCTTGGACACTTCCAGGGATGGGACAGCCACAGCTTCTCTGGGCAACCTGTGCCAGGGCCTCAGCACCCTCACAGGGAAGAACTTCTTCCTAATGTCTAATCTAAACCTACTCTCTTTCGGTGGGAAGCCATTCCCCCTTCCCCTATCACTCCAGACCCTTGTAAAAAGTCCCTCTCCAGGTCTCCTGGAGCCCCTTTAGGCACTGGAAGGGGCTCTGAGGTCTCCCTGGAGCCTTCTCTTCTCCAGGAGAACACCCCCAGCTCTCCCAGCCTGGCTCCAGAGCAGAGGGGCTCCAGCCCTTGGAGAATCTCTGTGGCCTCTTCTGGACTGGCTCCCGCAGCTCCAGGTCCTTCCTGTGCTGGGCCCCAGGGCTGGGGCAGCTCCGCAGGTGGGGTCTCACCTGAGCACAGGAGCAGAGGGGCAGAATCCCCCCCCCTGGCCTCCCCTGCTGCTCACGCTGGGGGATCAGCCCAGCACACAGGGAGTTTCTGGGTTCCAGCACACGCGGCCAGGGAATGTTTGGCTTCTTGTCAACCAACACCGCCAAGTCCTTCTCCTCAAGGCTGCTGTTGATTCATTCCTCACCCAGCCTGTAGATGTGCCTGGGAAGGCAGTTTACGCATACTGTGTGTGTCTATATCCATACACATACATAGATACATATTTATATATGCATACATACACTCACTCATATCATTTCCAAAGCTATTTTTTGAGCAGTGATCCAATTACATGAAAATTTGCGTTGTTCTTTCACCATTGATATATAATCAAGGTCAAAACTAGTCACTCTTTTTTAGCATTCAATTTCAAGGCTTTGATAAATACTTTGCAGCTTTACAGAACAGCTTGCCCTGATTGCATTCCTAGTTGAGTGTCATGACATCTCCAAGAATGTTCCCAGAGTCACATGTCGGACACCTGAGAAAAGATGTCTCTGGGATTGATTGCCACCTGTGAAAAGGATTGCTACTGAGTTCCTTTTGGAGAAAGAAAAAGTTGACAAATCAGCATGCAACTTTTGTACCACACAGATAGTCCTGTTTTAACGTATGCCTACTTGCTCAGGCACCCTCTTATCTGCCAAGGAACCGTTCAGGTTTTTGGGGTCCCACTTCCTACTTTTTTATGATGGTTTTTTCCTGCCTCTGAGTCAAGCAGATAATCTTTTTCTTTCAGGGAGTGTGTGGACTCCTAACCAGAGCGCAGCTGTGCAATTCCCCCACAGGGTGTACACATATGTTCTGTGTAAATGTCTGGCTGGGAACACACCTGCAGTCTTGGCACTGGTTGGACCTGAGGGCGTGGAGCTGCAGCAATCATGTCACTCTCAGGTTAAATATCCAGCATGTTATATTGACCCCCAAAATCCTGAGCTGGCTGAACTGCTGTCACAAAACTATCCAGGAGTTCCTTCAAAATACTTTATTTGGAAAGACAGGGAAGGTAGCTAAGAAGAGTTGGTGCAGGGTCTTGCCTGTTAAGTGTGGAAGAAAAGGACAGTATGGAGTTTTCTGCTTGTTTTGAAAACTAGAGAATTATAGCACATTTCAAAACGTCGCTCTTTCCTATACCCATCCTCCCAGATATTTTCATAGCAAGGAAAGTAGCAGTCCTTGCAGCAGCTGGCTTCAGCTTGGCTCCACAGAGATGCCTCGGAGAGTAGCTCTGGACGGGATGACTGTTCAGGCAGTGGCGAGTGGCCGTGAAAAGAGCAGAGCCCTGATACGAGCCCAGTGACCCAGCTCTGCACCTGGCTGCTGGCAGGACTGCAGGTGAAAGGTGAGGCTGATGTGGGCAGTCAGAAGGCAAAAGGGAGAAGCAACCTCGTGACAGAAATTCACTTCTCCACACTGCATTTACTGCCTGCTTTGAAACAGCTCAAGCAAAGCACAGTATTGATGTCCCAGGTATAGAATATATTTTGCAAAAAGCAGAGGAGACCTTAGCACCAGGCAAGGTCCTCCTGATGGCCTGGTAGTCCCTCCTCAGCACACAGCGAGGGCTGCTTCATAACCTGCAGGCTCTGTGCAGAAGGACAGCAAGGGTAGAGGGGACATTACTTTGTAGGGCTGTGAGGTTCATCAAGGACAAAGAGGATCCCATGTCCTTTGAGGGCAGGACAGGAGGGCTGTGCTGGGCCCTAATGCAATATATACATAAATAGAGCTGCTGGACTGAGCTTCCCCCCGAGCTGCTCCTGGGATTTGCTTCAGATCAAGCCACTTTGGACACTCAGACACCATCCCTAGGGACACTTACACGCCTGCAGCAGGATTATCAGCCTGTCCTTGTTCAGGATCACGTCTCAAAGCTAGCTTATATAACATCACAGACACAGACTTAGCTTCTTTAAGAAAGGTGATATACCTTCTCACATGGCTTATAGATATTCATTATGACACTACCAGCTGGTTCTCCCACCTATCCACATATCTTTGATTCTCCACTAGGTTTGTGGAATACTACTTCCCTTTACAAATACTGCTTTTCTAAATACGTTTATTTATCACTGTGTTCTCAAATTCTGATCATTATTACCTTCTACTTTTCCCTAGTATTGGCATTAGATTTACTGGGCCACCATTCCCTGAAACACTTTTCAAAAATTAGCATTCTACTAGACAACCTCCAGATCTCCCAAAGCGAGGCAACTTTAAAGAGCTCACACCCTACAGCCAATAGTCCAGATGTTACATCTCCATACTCTTAGGGAAACCTTGGGTAAGCACCCTCTGGTCTTGGCCACTTGTGACTGACTATTTCTGTCGTCTATTTGGCAACAGGCAGAATGTACAATCCTCATCATTTAATTAGCTGAAAAATTCTGATGTGAAAGCCAAGCCATTTTCATTTCAACATGGGGTTTTTCTGCTGCTACTAGATAAAATCCCAAATATGCAGTATAACTTGCGCTTGTGCAAGGAGACAGTACAGGTATGAGATCAGCTGTAAGTGGGAGCAAACAATATGTATTATTTCAATTGCTTCTGCCTCTACTTCTGTCTTTGCTACCAGAATGGCTTGGATTTAAAAAAAAAAAAAA
>VZTE01001136.1:19228-37458 GCA_013397775.1 Eulacestoma nigropectus
AGTGTTTTGTTGCCTTCACAATGGCAAGGTACAAATAATAGGCTGGTAATTAATTGTTTTTAGTTTGTTTGCCTCCAAAACGGCATAAGGAATAAGAAGATCTGTCATTTAAGGTGAAATAGCCCCACAGTCCACAGGGTAATAAGTAGTTCTTGTCAGTAACTCACATAGAATATGGATTGCTGCCAACTTTGCAACTGCTGAAACAACCTGCATCATGGCACTGGTTTATGCTGGGGAAAAAAAAATATAAATTTAGGATAGACATCCCCTTTCCCCTAAAATATACATTATATATCATTGACTATTTTGGAGTGTTCAGTAGTTAGCTGAAAGATATCTTCAGTGCCCGTGTTCCAGAATTACAACAGAAGTTTTCTAGGCTGAGGGTGACAGCTGTGAAAAAAAAGCTTGCAAATATATTTTTAGAAAGGAATCCCTCGAAGATTTTCATTAATTCTATTTGGCCGTGGTGAAGTGTCAAACTCATGTTCGGTGATGCAGAAAATCAGCATGAAATATCATACACTTTTGACAAGTTTAGGACATCTTTCTGTTCCTTTTACATAAATTACTCTTTGTACTTTCATTAGAAAAGAATAGCATTTAAAGACGGGCTCAAAAGATCAAAGTACATATTTTCAAATCTCTATTCATTTGTTTCCATTAAATACAGGAACATTTGCTGAGATCAAAAATGTGTTTGAAGGTACATCTCTCCATGCATATGCAGTTTTTCTGGCAACACAGATCATTTGAGCCTAAAAGTCATGCTATCTAACCTGAGAAGAGCTGTGGAGGAATTCTTGCTCTTTGTCCATGGAACAGGAGACTGAACACCGAAAAGCTTTCAGTAAAACAGGACACCACCAAATTAAACAGTGGGGTTACCGTGGCAACAAATCTCAGTGAGTCATGTGACAGTCATGCACCTTGGGAATGGTGTCTCCTTTCCTCCTTTTCTCCAAAACCAGTCCCCTACAACTTTGCAAACACGTAATTTAAATCACAGGGAACAGACTTTATACCATGAATGAACACTAATATTGTGCATGGTAGAGAGTCTTTGTGGCTTTCAGAGACCTGCATGAACAGTGAAAGATACAGTCCAAACTTACAGAATTGCTAATGCAGATTAATGACCTTAAAGGCCAGGCAACTTTGCATCAGATGTAATGGAAGACTCCTACATGGAGGCTAAATCCACAAAAAAATTGCATTTTTAGAAGCTTTTCGAATTGATGGGGGACAACAAGAAGGTAGTTGCCCCTTTTCCCCTTTCAGTCTTCCTGGTGTGCTCTAATAAGACCAGCACAATAACCTGTTAAGATGGAGTGATAAAAGGTCTGAAAGGTGATGGTATCAGGAACAAATATGTATCTGCCTGAAGGCCCAGGGAAAGGGGGTTGGGTATGAAACAAGAGAATAGCTACACTAGTTCAGACCAAAACGTCCATCTGTCCCCAAAGTGTCAGATAGTTGCAGATAAAGCAGCTTATCTGTCAGTGGTTTGGGGACCTAGTGTGGAAACCTTGCTTCCCTGACCACTTGTACTGGGAAAATTCTCTCTCCATGAGCACCCACTGGAAAAGCTGCTGGGTAGCTGTCATTGGATCAAAGCTATTTAGTGCTAGGAACAGGTGTGGTGTGCATCCTGAGTCTTGCCAGAAGCACAGGATAGAGAAAATAAACACTCTGCCACCCACAAAGAGTGAAGAATTCATTAGATAGCCAAATGAACAAATTTGTCAGGTTGGGCTTAGCATGCTTATCTAACCTTTCAGCTCCCAAGACAGGCTGACATTTATGTATCATAGAGATTGTCAAAGCCAGAATTATGAGAACTCCTGAAGATGTTGGTGACTGACCAACATTTGCAAATAGGAGAATTTCTAGACTTCCAGGAAAAACAATTTACAGAAAGCATTCAGATGAATCTGCTGATACAACACGTCTCCACTATTTTAATTTGATGGAAGGAATAACGTTTTATTTTCTGTATTCCAGAAGCATAATAAATAGTGTAGAGAGGTATAGGACTGCTTTACAGACATTTGGGGTTTTCAGAGAGAGACAGTGTCAGACATTATTACCTGTGAAGAAAAGGGAATGGATATGTGTCAAAACAACCACAAAAAAAAAGACATTCTACTTAAAGGTACTTTGTATCTGCTGGCAGCAATCATGAATCTGTGACTGCCATCACCTGTAAGAGTAATTCACAGATCACAGAATATTCTGAGTTGAAAGGGACCCTCAAGGATCATCAAGTCCAGCTCTTAAGTGAATGGGCCGTACAGGGATTGAATCCACAACCTCGGTGTTATCAGCACTGTGCTCTGACCAGCTGAGCTCCTCTCAGGCTCTGGCTGGGGGAGACATGCACAGTCTGTAGGGGGTTTGCTGGTGTCCCTGAAACGCAGCATCTGCACCGCCTCCAGTCTGTTGTTTCTGGTGAGCCCAGGTCTCTCCTAATAACTTGTGAATTCCCAGACATGCTCAGAAATTATCCTTATTGCTTCTCCTTCATTCTAGAGGACCTCCTTTGGGGAAGCCATTCTCACTGACCCTTGGGGTCAGATGCCCTGCATAGGTGCCATCCATTCTACCTTCTGGCAGTGAATTACATCTTCTTTCACTTGCTTTGAGCCATCATCCTGGTCCTTGCATTTGCTGTTGCACGGTTCTTACATAAAAGAGACATTGAATAAGTTTATGGCACTCGGGGTTTTTCAGATAATACAGTTATGTTATTTTCTCCACCGAATCTTCTTCAGACTGGAGAATCAAAGTCTACTCAGCCATTCCTCAGGAGGAGGTTATTCCATACCAGCCATTTCCTTCTGCATGCCTTCTCTGAAGTAACTCATTCTGACAATCTGGCAATCGGACACTGTATTGCAAAAGCATCATTGATAATAATTTTCAATAATTCTTGAAATATTGGGGAACACTCAGAGGGCAGCTAGTAATTTAAAATTCTATAAATAATATACATATTTGCAACACTTAGTGCTGTAAATAATAGACTTATCATATAGATGCTGATTTGGTGCAAGCACTGGAATACTTGATGTGCCAAACTGAATCCAGTAATTTGCACTATCTTTAAGGTAGCTTAAACTGTGTTGATATTTATGAGTTTATATACTTCTTTAGTAAAAGCAATAATACTACTAGAACACAGATCTGCTTCTGATTTATTTTGTATGTGTTTTGGTAAGCTAGAATACCACAAGTGCAGAGCAGTACAACTACAAATTAAAATTTTCTGAATTGACAGATGTCAAAATGCTTCTGAATATGTAGGGTCACCAGTGGATGAGTGTGCCATTGTAAAGGGTAAATTCTTCACTGCATACTGTTTTACTGGTTTTTACCCAGGAGAAAATGTAAAATCACTTTAACTACAAAAGAATTAGATGAGTCAAATATAGAAAAACAGATAGTCTCTGACAAGGAGTAATCGTGGTTCCAGTATACTTATGCTTAAGCTAAAGATTCACATAATTAAAATGCAAATATAAGTGCACATAGCAAATAATGAAGAACACAGTCTATAATACGGATGTGGGGGACCCAAACCAGGTCTTGAGACTGCTAAAATGTAAGAAGTGCCTGCAATTCTGCTGCTGCAGCCAGCACAGCTACTTTAAATGTTTGATACACAGCAACTGGCCAAAGAAAAATGCAATAAAAATATTATCTTCACATCTGAGTGGTGTCATTGTCATTTCAGAGAGTGTCTATGCTCACACTTCAGGTCAGACTGGAAAAGACTGTCAATGACTCTGATTTTTAAAAAAAGGTAGCAAAAGCATTGGAAAACAATCTAGAACTCAAAAAAAAACAAGAGAAAAGGCCTAAATAGGATACATCTCAACACAGCAGGAATAGATTTTCTATAGCAGAATCCAATACAGATGCTTTTGCTTCCTAGTGTGGCTAAATCATAGGCACCCCGAACAGAATCCAAACCAAACAGCCATGAGAACTGTGTAAATGCACCAAGGATGTTACCCAACATGAAGCAATTTCAACAATGCATCTGACAATCCATCTCTTCCCACGGAGGAAACTGGGTCATTCCACAAAAAGGCAGTTAGATTTCATGGCCTCTAAAGTTTAAATCATTTTCTGACAAATGTTTCTTCTGCCTTAAAATAAAGAAAAATGAGGCAATGATGACAAATCTACTTTGCCACCTCGTCTCCTGTACGAAATTATCTTGTGGTAAGAGTGTTTTCCCAAGCTGTGAGAGACCTGAAATCAATTCTTACTGTTACTTTGGGAATGCAGATCCCAGGCTCACTGTCCTATAGTTGTATGGCTCTCAGCAAGCTCACAGCATAGGCCCACATGAGAACAGCTGAACATTCTCAACATTCCTGCTGAAATTCTGATCTCTGAGGGGAAAAAAAAAAGGAAAAAAGACAAAAAAGGTGATCTCTGGGACGACTTTGCAACCTACTGTTCAGGAAATCCATCTGTTCAGCTGTATATGTTAAACCTCATTCAAAGGCCTCCTTGTACATTTTACAGCAAGCAGCTACTGATTGAGTAGCATAAATGGACATCTCTGTGGTGGTGATTCTACAGAGCTGTGGTTATCTCTGGCTTTCTAGTATTTGTTCTAACTCAGAGCATTTTGAATTTTTTTTTTCCTCCTATCAGAGCAACTTCAAGAAAATGGAAGGAAAAGAAAGATTAACTCTTTGCTTTCCTCACTGTAACTATCTTTTAATTAAAGCTGCAGACTAAATTAATAATAATAAACATGAAATTATGCCTGTGAGAAAAAATTAATCCCAGTCAGATTTTTACACAGAGAAATGGTGTCTAAGTTGGCCATCACTATTCAGAAGAGATCATGCAGATAAAATAGCTATTCCTCTGAAAGCACTAAGCCAAGCAGTGCTTGTCTGGGGAGATTCCTCCATTCCTGATGGTGGGATTTCCTCCTCTACACTCACGACTTCTCGGGCAGCACATCCTGACTCAAAAGCCATCACTGCATCAAACTAGTGCCTTTTTGTGAATTTCTCCACCTGCCCACTCCTAACCCAGGGAGCTGGTGTACAGCTGGGTTCCAGTAAATCCTTGTCAAAAACCTCAGCTTCCCACACCTATTTCCCGAGCTACTGCACGTCTGTGATGGGCCGTGTGACACTGGAACACACAGCCCCCTCTTCCAGCCACTCCAACCCAGTAAAGCTGCCTGGCCACTGGTGCCCAGGGACCCAATGACTCTGCCCAGGCTGAGGGGCACAGATGTCGCTTTGGGGGTTCAACCAGTAGCAAAGTTGAGCACGTGTCCCAGAGACACACAGAGACACACAGGACACTGACACAAGTGGGCATAGAGCTGCTACAGCAGCCATGCAGGGTGCCATCAAGGACCCACATCACTCAAGCACAGACACATCCCCTCCTCCTCGGGGACAGGCAGCAACAGGAGTCACCAGCACAGTCACACAGACCCGCTCACCAGGTTCCCAAGCACATAAGCAGCTCCCTTGGGTCCAGCCCAGCTCCTCTGTCCCTGCTCAGACCCCAGCCCTCTGACTCACCTCACGGTTTCCTTTTTGCCTGCTGGTCCAGCTCGATGCTCACACATACACACAGCACTCACACTCATCCCACCAGTCCTCCTGGGCATACCAGCACAGCCCCCTTGCCTGCCCAACACGCCAGAGGTTTGTTTCTGCTTGTTATCTCTATATTTGTTTTGCCAGACCTGTGTCTCTCTGTATATATTGTTTAGTGTTTCCCCTTTTACCTTAGTTTCCCAACAGACAAGGTTCCTGATTTGATAAGCTTACTGGAATATGTGTTTTTACACTTTCACATGCCTTCCCCAAGCAGTGTGACTGACCAGGTTTGGTTCACACCACCTCCTCCCTTACCATTTGTCAGGCAGGTTTGTGTTCCAGTATGTTCTCAATTATGGCTTCCTCCCTTTCTTACTGTCCCTTGCAGTGTCAAAACCAGTCCTTAAACAGCTGATCCTAAAGGAGCAGACACTCTCCTTCCACATTCCTTTACACAGCAACTTACAGTTATCCTGGTTTGACATCCAGCCTGCTCCACAACAACCTCTGCGGGGTAGTGGAGCGGCACAAAAGTCAGGCACCTTTCTGCAGGCTGAGACCTTGAGCATGCCTTGCAAACCTGCGGGTCAGGAATGCAAGTCTCTCTTGTGGTCCATAAGCTGGCAGTTGTCTCACTCTGTCTCGAGACTGAGGCTGGCTTCAGGCTTGCCAGTGCCCCACACAATGGTATAAAAATTTTTGCCCCAATAAATCTTTCTTCTTATCTAGCAGCCTAGATAAACAGGGAGGATAGGAGGGCATCCATTAATATTATATCCTTAAAGAAATAATTGTGCACAATTAGAAAAATCCTGTCCTGCTGACTAAGGCAAATCCTTGCAGTACAGAGCCAAGTGTTGCCTTTTTTGGCTTTATCAGAGCTGTCTTTGGGTTTCTCCATCCTCCATCCTGGCACAGATCAATGTGGAAAGGACAGGTCAGTGCAGCTGACTCCATACAACCTTAAACCAATCCTGTCTCCGAGTAATTAGCAGAGAGATCAGAGCTACAACACGTTTACAACTAAAGAGTAAATTATTATTGACCAAAAATAGAGCACTCGAGTGCTGTGTGGGCAGGAGGCAACGTATAAAGAGCCGCAGCTGAAGGCAACTTTATTATTTGTTACCTCAGCATCTCACGGTAAGTGCCACCCGCTTGCTTCATACTCTGACCACGACATCTCCACGGCTCCCCAAAAAAGGTGGAATGTGAAGGGGTATTTTCTTCTCACTCCCCACCTCTAACATTCCAGGTCATGCTTTACATGCAAAGTCAAGGTTATACGACCCAAACCACTCCAATGTGGAGCACAAGCAGAAGCAGTAGAGTCATAGGATGCCAGTCCTTGGAAGGGCCTTCTACCAAATTTGCTCCCTCCAAGTCCTATGAAAGGCACAGGAAGGCTCTGAAGGCAGTTGAAATTGACTAGGATTATGTATGTAAAGTAGCTAAGTTTTTTCCTGGACATTAGATTTGCTTCAAGCAGCTCACAGGAATGTGGGGAGGAACACAAGGCTCTCCGTGGAATTTTGCTCTAGGTCAGGAGTTGTAAGGCACTGTGTGCAGTTCAGCTATCTGGAGAGACTGCATAGGGTGTAGGAATGTTTGATATGGCATGTGCTCAAGACAATGGACTGGTTTTGATGTAACTCTCTCTGTCCTTTTTTTAACCATTCCGCACAGGTTCTGAAAAGAGATTTCCTCGTGGGCTCTCTGAAGGTAGGGGTTTAACAAATAACACATACCTTTGCTAATTGATCCTGAGCAATAAGTAAAGCTCACCCAAACAATGGCAAGGGCAAAGGCAAAAGGCAGTGATGTAGAACCAGCATCACTGGAAAGGATATACGGTATTTTAATCGACGTGAGCAATAGTCACAGTTCTTGGAGGAACACTCCATGTATCGGGAAAGAAAATTACAGATGCTCAAACTTAGTCAAGAGGGCATGATAGACAGAGACAGTAATGGCTTTTTGTGGTGTAACCTTGAATCTGGGATTTATAGATTATTAAAATTCATCTCTGCCATCTGCACAGCTGCTGGAATTCTGAGGTTGTGTTCAGAGAGGAGGCTCAAAGTAATATTCAAGTGTTAGTTTCCTCTGGGGCAAAGTCTAGAAAATTGTGTACTGACTTTGGTTTGTCATACAGGCACTGAAACCCAAACAAAGTTCAGAACGATCTCGTTCCCTGCCTAAATTTTTAGATGTCCAATGAAAGTCTCAGTGGCTTTGTGTATGTGGCTCTGAGAAGGATGTGGCTGTGCAGGTCAGTGAACAGCAGGTGAAGACAGAGCAGGACCAGCTTTTGAAGACTTCTAGTTTGATATTCTCTCTGCTCTCACTTGGGTACATAGGCCTATTTAAGGGGGGTGTCTTCAAAGACAATACATCTCTGTCTACAAAAGGAACTTTCTTTATCAGCACTTCTTCAGTGGATAATTAAAATTGGGACAGAAGTTAGGTGCCTGATTAGTCCTCCTCTTCCTATTAGTCACTGAGCATGACCACTGTCTGGATAAATGTAAATTACAAATGCACAGACTTTCTGCAACTTTTCTGTATTCCTCCAGAGCAACTGCAGCCATGAGTTCAGATGCAGAGATGGCAATCTTTGGAGAAGCTGCTCCCTATTTACGGAAGCCAGAGAAGGAGAGAATTGAAGCCCAGAATCGCCCATTTGATGCTAAGTCAGCCTGTTTTGTAGTAGATGATAAGCAAATGTATGTGAAAGGTACCATACAGAGCAAAGAAGGTGGCAAAGTCACAGTTAAAAAATATGATGACACAGTGAGTGATACCAACTGTTACTCCTATGTGATCACCCAGTTCAGGCAGTTCCCTCTTTTAGATTTCTCGTGTCATTCGCTTCTTTTTTTGCTAGACTGTGACTGTAAAGGACGATGAAGTCTTTCCCATGAACCCTCCTAAATTTGATAAAATCGAGGACATGGCCATGATGACCCACCTGCACGAACCCGCTGTGCTGTACAACCTCAAAGAGCGTTACGCAGCCTGGATGATCTACGTAAGTGGCAGCAGCAGCTTCCTTTGGGCAGCGGCAGGAGCTGCTGGGCCAGGCTCAGGGGAAGCCAACGTGCTGTGTCCCTTCCTCGCAGACCTACTCGGGTCTCTTCTGCGTCACCGTCAACCCCTACAAGTGGCTGCCGGTGTACAACCCGGAGGTGGTGACTGGCTACCGAGGCAAGAAGCGCCAGGAGGCCCCTCCACACATCTTCTCCATCTCTGACAACGCCTATCAGTTCATGCTGACTGGTGAGTCATTTGGCAAGAGTGGAAAACCCTGATATGTGTAGGGCTGGCTATTTGGTCAAGGAACTCTTGATAGTTCAGGCATTTTAGGTTCTACTCAGTGGTCCCATAGTCCTACAGCACAGCTCAAGATCAGACTGTGAAAATGTTAATGATCCCTGGGCTATCAGATAATGAAAGAAAAGCAGTAGCTGGGTGTGTGGTTTTGTGCCCCCTCTCCTTGTAAGGAATTTAAAAAAATGGTGAAGAAGAAACACAGCAAATGATCCGATTACAATTAAACAATATTTAAGCGACGGTCTATACATAAAAGAAAACAAATAGTAAATGGGAAGCCTTGTGAAGAATCACTGCTTGAAGTTAAATTTTGTGCTACTTCATCCCTGTCTGTACAAAAATCAAAGTCCAGATGCACGCTAATGTATATTAATGCATCATTTATCTTATCTTGTAAGAAAGTGATAAATACTGATATGATATAGTTCTTTCCCTTGAAGTCAGTTAGTTATGTCTGAGGAACTGATGACCTCCACATCTCATCTGAACAGCTCTTTCTGTGATTTTGTTTTCAGATCGTCACAACCAGTCAATCCTTATCACGTGAGTATGTTTTGGTATGAGTGACAAAGCTGACAGGCAAGTGATAATGTTTCCTGTTTCTTGTAATAATTAACATTTTTATTTCGACAGCGGAGAATCCGGTGCAGGGAAGACTGTGAACACAAAGCGTGTCATCCAGTACTTTGCAACAATTGCAGTCACTGGTGAGAAGAAGAAAGATCCACAGCCTGGCAAAATGCAGGTATGACATCAGCTCCTCCTTCTAGTATTTGTCCACACTGTGTCTGCTCAGGAGAAAGTACCAGTGTGTATTTTGGGGTTGCAGGACTATCTAAAGGCAGAAAGTGTTGTGCAGCTGAGAAGACAGTCAGGATGCACAACCCAAGCACACCTATGCTCATTTACCCCTGCTGCCCAGCCTCCAATCTGCTGAACTCTTACTTAAGACCATTTTGTCAATGTAGGAAAGGCCCAAGCCTCCATTTACACAGGGGAGCCTTTACCAGAGAGGGTAACAAAATGTCAGACAGCAGCTTTCTCTGTGCTGACTGTCCATCCATGTACCTATTCATCAGTGTCCTCTGGGATCAGCCACATCTGCAGCACCTGAATGGCTGCACATGAAAAGAGAGCAGTCAGTTCCCACTGGCACATGGCTGTGCCAGTCCTGGTCCCTGGTTCATTCCTATTGACAGGGGAAGGGCAGGAACTCTGGACTCCAGAACGGTTGTGCTGAAGTTAAGCATCATTTCAGTCGCGTCAGGCAGTAGTTTCCACTGGCTGGTTTTTCTGTCTGTGGTCAACAGAACAGCCCTGAGGAAAGGGTTGGATTTGGGACAGCTGGGACCACTTGCCTGACAGTCAGAAAGTAACCTCAGACAGGATCCTTGCAGAAAAGAAAGTGCATGCCTCGATGTCCCTTTGCTGAGCAGCACAGCTGTTGCAATCTGAGCCCACTGGTGCATTTGCAAGGCACAGGCTTCATTCCCCAGCACAGAGCAAGCAACAAACACCCTTGTGGCACAAGTGTGTGCCACCACAGCCTGCGAGATGCGCATCAAAGCGTGTGACATGTGTCAGCATGTTATCTGAGTACCCAAGGGCGTAGTGGAGCTTAAGGAGATTCCAAGGCTGAATATTCTTTCACTCAGAGGCAGGTGTCTGTGACTGATGGGTTGTTATGGCCAAGGCAAGTTCATCACAAGCACTCTTTCCATCAGCACCATGTTAGAATCTCTTGGGCTCAGCTTTCATCAGCTGCTCACTGTGCCAGGACTGATCTCAGAAAAGCTTCAAGACATCTGAGACATGTACAGACCATGTGTGACAGAAGGAAAATCACCTGGCTCTCAGACTGACAGTAATCTGTTCTTCCCTCTTCTGAGTGTTCACAGAATACTCTAATTTTTTTTTAGCATTCCAGTCTCTGAGACAATAGTATGTTCCTCTTTGTAAGAACTTCAGATGAAACACTCGGGTTATGGTTCTGTGTAGCCCAGCACACAATGGCAGATACAAGCTGAAATCAGATGCCAGGCAATGGTACAGGAGTAAGGGAAGCATGTAACAGCATTTCCCCAAAATAAGGTCTCAGCCTCCAGCACTCTGTCACCCAGCCTGTAGACAGGACTCCAGAAAGAACTTGTGTAAAGAATTGCCATGTCTTATTCCACACTGTTACCCATGTACAATGCTCCTGTTTTAGCTCCCTGGTTACAGCTGTGCACTCGAAAGAGGCTTGGTGTTGGTGTAGTCAGCTGCACTGACATCCACATCCTCTTCCTCTTCCTCTTCTCTTCTCTTCTCTTCTCTTCTCTTCTCTTCTCTTCTCTTCTCTTCTCTTCTCTCTCCTCTCGATCATTTAGAAAGCTGAAAGATATATGTGAGATGGAATTATTTTACAGATTTGGAATTTTTTATTTTAGAAAAAGATATAAAGCTTCGTATGGTACTGTGTTGCCTTAACATTATAGGTCCAGCTTCACGGTGGACTAACAAAAACTAATTTAAATCTGCTGTGCCATCTGCAGACAGTGCTGGGAATGGCAGTCCCTCTCCCCTGCAACATATTCAAGGCAGCACTGAGCACGACACGCACAAAGATGCAGTAACTGAAACAGTGCCGCTCACCTTTCATCTGATATAAACCAATTTATCTTTTTTTTTTTCTTATTCTTGGTTTTCCATCCATCTTTGGAATTACCCCTGGCAACACTTTCATGCCCTGATTATGTAGGATCAATCAGGACTTTGCTAGAGCCACGCTAGTGACTCTGCTTCCTGACTGTATTGCACCGAAAAGGAGAGACATAATGTCACAGAAGATTTTTCCTTCCACATTTTTGCACCTACCAAGAGAGATACAAGACAGTGTCAAAACTTTACATGTTGATCATTCCTTCCGCAGCAATGCAGCGAAAAAAGAAAAAAAAAAGAATCTAAGAGTCTCTGTTCTCTGCTTATCTGAGTTTGATGTTTGAATGTCAGGCTTTGTCCATGTCCCAGCCTTCAAAGCGTGCTGAGAGCTGTATTCCTGCATCCTGAAAGGCTGCTGTTGTTTGAATGCAACTGCAAAATTTTACATTCTCCCTTGGTAGGTGCTTCCTACCAAAGTCTGTACTTCTTTCTGTGTGCCCTGGGCTTGAGCAACCTTCAAAAAAATTTCCAGAATTCTTACATTTTCCTTAGCTGTCAAGGCCTTTGTGAACAGGAATGCAGAAACACCTCTCTTACAGCCCTGAACTCCACTGCAGTGACTTTGTATGTGATATCCAATATGTGGTACCAGATACAAGAAGCAAGCAAAACACACATCTGTCTTTCAGCACACTTCTTTTTGAAACCATTGGCAATATCCACGAGTGTTGGCTGATGAGTGCTTAAGAACTCTGTTAATTTTTAGGTGTAAATCACATGTGATATGTAAAAACTTTCTGTCATATCCCTTTTGCGATATTTGTGATTTGCTAAGTAATAAAGTTTGATAAGAAGCATTTTCTTCTGTAACCAGGGAACTCTGGAGGACCAGATCATCCAGGCCAACCCACTGCTGGAGGCTTTTGGCAATGCCAAGACTGTGAGGAATGACAACTCCTCACGCTTTGTGAGTTCATTTCAGATTTGTTGTAATGAAGACATTTAATGCAAGTCTCACTCATTGATTGTCATAACCAATGGTTTGATCTGCACTGCTTGATAGGGAAAATTCATCCGGATTCACTTCGGACCGACTGGCAAGCTGGCCTCTGCAGATATCGAAACCTGTGAGTTGGAGCAAGTCAGTCCAAGCAGAATTTATGCATTTGCAACCTTAAATTTATCAGGAGACTAACAGCACCTCTCTTTTGGTTAGATCTCCTGGAGAAATCCAGAGTCACTTTTCAGCTGTCTAGTGAAAGGAGCTATCACATTTTTTACCAGATATTGTCCAACAAGAAACCGGAGCTCATTGGTGAGTGCCAGCAGTGCTGGGCTTGGCTCAGTGAGTGCTTTCTCTTCCCGCTGTGACCTGCCCCAGTGCCACTAAAGGTGACCCATATACCTGCAGATCTCCTCCTTATCTCCACCAACCCCTATGACTTCCTCTATGTGAGCCAAGGAGAAGTCACGGTTGCCAGCATTGATGACAGCGAGGAGCTGCTGGCGACAGATGTGAGTAGAGCAGAGCAGCCCTGCAGCCAGTCCAGCTGCAGCCAGGGAGGCCTGGCCAGCCAGGTCCAGCACTGGGCTCTGCTGCCCAGTGCCATGGGACTGGGATGGTGCTGGATACACTCAGCCCAGGCAGGGACAGAAACCCCACCTGCCCCTTGTGCTTCAGCCTTTGTGCTTTCCCAACTTGCCTGTTGCCTCTGCAGAATGCCGTGGACATCCTGGGCTTCAGCCCTGATGAGAAGGTGGGGATATACAAGCTGACAGGGGCTGTCATGCACTACGGGAACATGAAATTCAAGCAGAAGCAGCGGGAGGAGCAGGCGGAGCCGGACGGCACCGAAGGTAGGGCTGATTGCAGAGTTTGCTTGTGAGCTGCAGCAGCAGAGAGCTAGCAACCCCACCCCATGAAGTGCCCAACACTTTGAAAATTATTTTCCTTTCCACAAAATAAGTTTTTAAAGATTGTTTCAAGTTTCACAAAGTCAGTGATTTAATTTATGCTTTACAAGGAAACAGAAAGACATAAAACTTAAGCATTGCTGCAGCCCTCCAGGCATGGACAAAGGTACTGTGTTGCAGCTGAGACATTGCCTTTGGAGCAGGGGAAATATTCTCCGTGAGAATGGAGAGGAGCGTCTCTTGACAATAGATCTGTCGCACTCAGACACGAAAAAACCACACAGACCTGGCCAGGTGGGAAGTAAGAAAAAGAGACAGAGAGCCGGGGCGAAACCCCGAACTTTATTTTATATGGTCTTAAAAACCACCGTGGATGGGAGGGAGAAATTACCACCCCTCAATCACACTGGTCAAAGGAAAAATCCATCAAATGTCTCCGCCTAGGAGAATGGAATGAAAAACAATAAAGTACAGTTAACAAAACATGACCATGTTTACAGAAAGTGCGTGAGAAACTTTTACAGAAACTGAAAACATCGAAGAACTGCAAACTCAGGGCAACATAGATCAATTTGAGTTGCACCAAATGTAGGCTCCTTGTAACAGAAACATCTCAGAGGACCAGGACACCTTTCTTTGTCTCTACTGAACTCGTTTGCTGTCTCTACTGAACTCGTTTGCTGTCTCTACTGAACTCGTTTGCTGTCTCTGATCCTAGTGGCTGACAAAGCTGGCTACCTGATGGGTCTGAATTCTGCAGATTTGCTCAAGGCTTTATGCTATCCCAGGGTGAAAGTCGGGAATGAATACGTAACTAAAGGACAAAATGTCCAACAGGTACATAAACAGCTCATCAGCTTTTCAATTTCTTCAGAGAGTTCTTTCAACTTTAAAGCTAACTCAACATTTGTTACTGCCATGTCTGTGCTTCTTACAGGTGTACAATTCAGTGGGTGCATTGGCTAAATCAGTCTATGAGAAGATGTTCCTGTGGATGGTTCTTCGCATCAACCAACAGCTGGATACAAAACAGCCCAGGCAGCATTTCATTGGTGTCCTGGACATTGCTGGCTTTGAAATTTTTGATGTGAGTTACTGTAGGTATGCTTGCCCACTGAGGACTGCTTGAAACTAACTGGCTTTATTTTTTGTATTTTGAATTTGTAGTTCAACAGCCTGGAGCAGCTGTGCATCAACTTCACCAATGAGAAACTGCAACAGTTCTTCAACCACCACATGTTCGTGCTGGAGCAGGAGGAGTACAAGAAGGAGGGAATCGAATGGGAGTTCATTGACTTTGGCATGGACCTGGCTGCCTGCATTGAGCTCATTGAGAAGGTGGAAGAAATCTTTTCATTGTAGGAGAGCACATTTCTTTTATGATCGTTCAGCTGTTCTTGATAAAATGACACATTACTCTTGAATTACCCTCTCACATCAAAATAGGCAGCTTATAAAACCAAAGCTTTTGGAACAACAGGCTGTCTCTGTACAAACAATGGTTTCCTGAACAACAGGGCTGGGGTGGAAGGGAGAAAGCCTACACAATGTTAATTTGACGACTTTAACGACTGCCTTTAACAGTGAGGTGAACTTCAAGTCTTACTCCCTGCAGTAATGACTCCCCTCCCCACCACTTACTTTTCTTATGTATTCATATTTCTCCCAGCCCATGGGCATCTTCTCCATCCTGGAAGAGGAGTGCATGTTCCCCAAGGCAACTGACACCTCTTTCAAGAACAAGCTCTATGACCAGCACCTGGGCAAGTGCAGCAGCTTCCAGAAGCCCAAGCCTGGCAAAGGCAAGGCTGAGGCTCACTTCTCCCTGGTGCACTACGCTGGAACAGTGGACTACAACATCTCTGGCTGGCTTGACAAGAACAAGGACCCTCTGAATGAAACTGTTGTGGGGTTGTACCAGAAATCATCCTTGAAGCTGCTCTCTTTCCTTTTTTCTAACTACGCTGGTGCAGAAACAGGTAAGTGCTTTTTCGATGATGACCAATAAGGCAAAAATCAACTAAAGCCTACTTCTGCTTCTCCTCTCTGTGGTATACTCAAGGCTACCAACCCCTGAGGTGACCTTGTTCTTGTGTACATCCAGATATGCCAAAACTCAGACACCAACATGCAGAACTGTTGGATACACCGCATTTATGTGCTGCAAAGAAGTAAAGCACAACAAGTCCAAACCCAAGTGACAGGAGGTGTAGGTTTCCTGACTGACTGTATTGTGAATCACCTGCATGCTTACTCAGCCATCAGACAGGGGCCAAATAAATGTGCAAAGTGCAAGCATTTTAGTCTTTACAGACAGTTTCGTTTCTTGAGGGGAACTGGAAGAACTAAAAGGAGACCATGGAACTACTTCATATCCAGCTGAGCAGTCCTGGTGTCGAGACAGAAAAAGAGAGAGACAGAGAATAAATTTAGAAGTCCTCTGTGGGCATCAGAGCACAGTCCCATATCCTGCCCTATTTTTATGTCTGAAGACCATCAAGTTAGACAGACAGTAGGTCTGCCTTACCAAAAATGGCCACCCAGATTTCTGCAAAAAAAACTCCAATATTCTGGTAGCCTGGAAGCTGGGCAAAAAAGCAGAGGCAGTGTACAGCAGCAGTCAAGTCAACACTAGTCAAGTAGTTAAGTCCAGAAGATTTATGGTCCACAGGGTCTGAGGCTTAAAAGACAATGCATGGGGGCTTCCCTGAGGTACAGCTTGGCTCACACACCAGTACGCCTGAGCAAGCACCCAGGAGATACTGGGGATGAGTCAGCTGTGAACCTTGAAAGTATTATCAATATCAGGAAGGCAAGAAAAAAAAGGTTATGCAAATAAAATTTTGGATAAGGTGTAAAGTTTGGAGCACAAAGACTCCATATAAGTGTCGATTTAATTGGCTTCACAGGTGTAGCAAATACGGAAAGACATCGACCTGCTTGGGCTTGTATTCCTGAGACCAAAATTTGCTTCCTGCCATAACTCAGAATAGAACTGTGTTTTTCACCTGGAGTACTGGATTAGGAGATTTTTCTATAGAAGTCTTCCCTGCACTGATAAATGGATGCCTGGTGCTGAGTCATATTCTTGTGGTCTTTCACCTAATTAGAAAAAAATTTAAAATGGGGCTTTGTGTAATAGTGAAGGCAATATGTGACCACTAGCACAGAGTACACTGCCAGGAAACTTACATCAGGCCAAAATGTTCTTCCATAGCAGCAAAGCCACACAAAGTTAATGCAACATAAATCTTGCATTTGAGACCAAGTATGGACGACGCACTGATCAACAACTACCTAGCAGCAGTTCACTAAACTCACAGGGAGCTGCATGTCAGTATTTAAAATTAAGTATTTTATTGGTCCATGGCCAAGCAAAGGAAGGTGAGGCCTACAAAATGTACTGCTTATTCTAACTGTTCACCTCCCATCTGCTTCTTCCAAGGTGATAGTGGTGGTGGTGGCAGCAAGAAGGGTGCTAAGAAGAAGGGAGGCTCTTTCCAGACAGTGTCTGCTGTGTTCAGGGTATGTTAATTTCCTTTTACGTGAGCCATGCTTCCACAAAATGATCTGACTTATGACCTGTCCTATAAAAAAAGCTGAGAAGAATTGGGGTTGCTTAACCTGGGGAAGAAAAGATTCCAGGGACACCTTATTCTGGTTTTTCAATATATGAAAGGGGGCTTATCAGAAAGACAGAAAAAGACTTTTTACCAGCACCTGTAGTGACAGAACAAAAGGCATTGATTTTAAAATGGAAGAGGGTAGATTTAAATTGGATATAAGAAAAAAATTTATTTTACTCTGAGGGTAGTGAGACCCTGGCACGGGTTGCCCAGAGAAGCCGTGGTTGCCCCATCCCTGGAAGTGATTATGGCCAGGTTGGATGGGGCTTGGAGCAACCTGGGATACTGGAAGGGATGGGGATGCTGGGCTTGATGACCTTCGAAGGCCTCTTCCAAGCCAAACCATTCTGTGATTCTATAACTCCCTGAAATTAAATAAGAATGCAAAAGCTTTGTAGCTTGAAGCTGAAACCCTTGTTTTGTTCTATCACAGGAAAACCTGAACAAGTTGATGACTAACCTGAGAAGCACCCATCCTCACTTCGTGCGTTGCCTGATTCCTAACGAGACCAAGACACCTGGTAATTCCCCCATTGTATTCTGAAGACATGGGACTGACAGGAATTGGCCTGTTAAGCTTCCACACCAACCTCCCAAATAGCTCCCTCTGCACGTGAAGTCCTTTTAGGGGTTGGCCTGGGGGAGAGTAACAAGGGGAACTTCTTTGTGTTGTCTACTGTGACTGAACACGGTCCACAACAGTTACCCATCTTTGCTTAATGTGTGTACAGAACTGAGGGTGACAAAGATGGGTTTGATCACAGCTGATAAAATTGTCTGTTGTGGGTAACAGCATTAGAAAATCCCTTGTCTGGATGGCACTACACTACGCTGTGCCACCTTTGCCTATATCCAGTGAGGAGGCTGATGCTGTTGAAGATTTTTCAGTTGGTCTCCTAAAGCACCATCCTGCCGTTTTTTGAGAAATGTGGCCTGATGCCTTTTCACAAGCACTGCTAGCCCTTGCATTCCTAGCAAAGCTCACTGATGCAACTCTCCACAACTTGTATGAATTGAAGGCATGTCCTCTCTGCACTTCCTGCATCCTTAATCAAGAGCTGCTTCAATTTAAAAAAAAAAAAAAAAAAAAAAAAAAAAAAACTCTTTTTAAATTCTAAAACCAAAC
>VZTE01001136.1:37478-54820 GCA_013397775.1 Eulacestoma nigropectus
AAAAAAAGATCATTCTGGAATGCTAAAACATATGAAGATTCCTTGGAATAAAAACGGAATCATGATGGATGCATTTTGTTTAAGGTGAAATGGACCATTACTTGGTGATGCATCAGCTGCGGTGCAATGGGGTCCTGGAAGGCATCCGAATTTGCAGGAAGGGGTTTCCAAGCAGAATCCTTTATGCGGACTTCAAGCAACGGTAGGTCCTCAGTTACCACTTACTGTCTGTTAAGAAAAGGCCTCAGCAAACACAGCTCAGGTGACATGTGTGGTGACACCATGGAGAGACACTTCCCCAGTCAGAGGAGATTAGTGGCATTGGAGGGAACCAAGTCATTAATACTGTTTTGAGGTCACTCCAGTGTGTCCCTCTCTGACCAGACCAGAGATTTCGTGCTACTTCAGAACCAATATAATTTCTAAACTGAAGCCAATGCCTGATGATTCGAAGAGATGCAAAACACTTGCAGTGTAATGAATAAGGTGCCATTATAGGCTACTCTTTGAAGGCTTCCAGAGTGCAGATACAAAGTCAATCCACATGAGCCTCCTCACAGTGCTCTGTCTCTGGCCTTGTTTTCTTCATCTTTAAAATGGAGACAACTAAACTGGTTCAGGTAGGCTCAGTTGCCATAGAGTGCTAAATCAGAACTGTCTGCTGTTATAGTTAAATGTAGCATCTTCCATGCTGCACTGGTGTAAAAAGGACCCAAGACCTCTCTGAAAATGTCCTGCAACCTGATGTTCAGTAAGGGATTAGCTAGTCTCAATCGTCAGATTTTAATTTGAAGTGACAGATGAAGGAATCCATCCATAATGGCCACAGTCCAGAACCACAAAGTGCTTTAGGAATGATAATGGAAGCCAAAAACAGAAAGTAAACTCACTGCACTATTATCACTGTCACATTTCTACATATTCTTTTTCAAGGTAGACTTGAGAATAAGAAGTGGTCCAGTGTACAGTCACACATCCACATTGATGTATCTGAAGAAACCCCTTTAGAAGGATTAGATGGTCCTGTCCATGACACAGGATTACCTTAATCATTTAGCTACCTTGCAAAATGCTAAGACTGCTGTTAGCACTTGCACATTAACACCATGTCATTTTCAATCCACTCAAGCATTCAGTGGTACAACTTGTGGAGACTGAGCTGTGCAAGGCCTGCATTCCCTCTGGAATATAGCTGATCTTTGTCAGTAGTTTTAATTAATCTTCAACTCTAATTTGAGTAGCATGCCTCTGATCAATGAAACAAGTTGAGAAGAGGTTGACACGTTCCATGCTCTTCCTAATTCCTGGACCTGCAGACACTCTTAATTATGTGCCTTAGTTCTGTATGTAACAGCACACTGTGTTGTTACACAACCAACAGATTCCTCTAAGGAGTAGATGTGTCCCCTTTTCAACCTGTTCAACCAGACAACACTGTCTAGATTTCAGATGACATATTCAGCTGCTTTCAGACAGCTCAGTTTTCATGTATTTCATGACATACAATGGATCCTTTTTCCTTCACCCTCTTTGCAACCTGTCTCACCACAGGTACAAGATCCTTAATGCCTCAGCCATTCCAGAAGGCCAATTCATTGACAGCAAAAAGGCTTCGGAAAAGCTTCTTTCCTCCATTGATGTTGATCACAACCAATATAAATT
Source organism: Eulacestoma nigropectus (assembly GCA_013397775.1). Lineage (NCBI taxonomy): Eukaryota > Metazoa > Chordata > Aves > Passeriformes > Eulacestoma > Eulacestoma nigropectus. Next base: position 39,141 of record VZTE01001136.1, read on the forward strand.
TGGCCACACCAAGGTAAAGTCCTTGTGGAACAGTAGGTATAATTAAGCAAAATATTTTGTTTGTTGAAAGTATTTCTTGCATACTACATCAGCCTTCATGATGGTTATAAACAGAGTACACCATCAGCAAGAAGGAGTACAGAGAACTTGTGTGGTTCTTGTGTGAGGGGCAGCACTGCCAGCCCTGGGAACTCCACACTACCAGAATGACCCAGCATAGCTGCAACTAGATTTTCTGATGCTTCTTTCTCAAGCCAGTGGAACATATTTATATCAGCACAGGTTAGACGGGCTCAGACAAGTTTGGATAGTCCTACTATTCAGGGGATTTAAGCACACAAAGTCTATCTTCCATATCCAAAGCACTGTTAGGTGAGACACTGTTCTTTGGTCAGCACAGCCCACTCAGTGCTATCTCTGGACATGAACCAACTGCCTACATTACTGAACAGTCATAGAATCATAGAATCACTGAATGGTTTGGGTTGGAAGGGATCTTGAAGATAATCTGGTTCCAACCACTCTGCCATGGGCAGGGACATTTTCCACTATCCCAGGTGGCTCCAAGCCCCATCCAACCTGGCCTTGGACACTTCCAGGGACGAACTAAATTTTCCATAAACTACACTGGAGCAGACATCAAATAACACTGCAATAATATGGTTAGGTCATACACAGAGTGACTTGTCATGAATCACAGGAGCACTGAGGATTTAAATACTGACAGAAAATTTCTCCAGCTCTTAGACCTTTCCCCTGCAGGCATTTTTCCTAAACTACCTTGTACTACCCTGCATCAGCTGTCAATGGCCATGTATCTGCCTGAGCCTCAAACTGTTTGACCTTTTCTTATGTTCTAGGTGTTCTTCAAGGCAGGTCTCCTGGGACTCCTGGAAGAGATGAGAGATGAGAAGCTTGTGAGCCTCATCACTCATACACAAGCTATATGCAGAGGGTACCTCATGAGAACTGAATTTAAAAAGATGAATGAAAGAAGGTAATATAAGAAAATAACAGCAATTGTGCTGTGTCAGGCCAAAGGTCCATCACTGTAGTACATTGTCTCAGGCAAAAAGCTGTCCTTGGGAAAGAACCTTAGGAATCACTGGGGAGCAGAGCAAGTATAAACAATCACCTTCCTCCTGATAGTCTCACAAATTCTGGCAGTGGCTCTTTGGCAATGGGACCATGCAGCTGGACCACAACACTTAGTTTTTAACAAGGAACCTTTCCTCTAAGAATGCACTTACTGTTTTCAAGCTTTAAAGAACCCTGTGACAGAGACAGACAACTGAACAAGGGCTAAGGTTTGTCTGTTTTCAACATGTTGTCTCATCATTTAATTGGATCACATTGATTTTGTAAGGAAGGACATATAATCACTCTCTGCTCTCCCTTTCTTTAATTTCCTTTCCTGGCTCCATCATCTAAGATGAACAATCCTAGCTTGTACAGAGAAGTACTCCGTACTTTCAACTATTCCACATGCCCTTCAGCTTTTAATTCACCCTTTGAGGGATGAATCATGTAAAAATTTAGGGTTCAGGAGTGACAGGACTGGACAAGACAAGCAAGCTTTCTTGAATGTTGTTGACAAGTGAAAGTTTTAGGGGGAGCAAGGCTTGCATAAATGTACAGGACACTCTGCCAAACAACTGCTTTTATTTGTAATACTCTGCAGCATGTATTTAGCTCAGGTGTTTCCTGAGCCAGGCATAGTTTCTAAGAATTCAGTAACTCTTACTGGATTTCTCTGCAAGGAATTGTCTAATGTCCCCTTGCACTATGGGCTTTAACAATATCCTTTGCATTCAATACCATAAAAGTGTTTACTTATATTTTTTTTCCACTTTCTGTCTTAATAATTTCTAATATGGTATTCTGAGTGACCCAAAAAGCATCAAGCTGCTGTTCCCACAATTGACAGTAACTTCCAGATTTGTAATCTCAGAAGCAGTACTTCAAGGATGTCAGTTTTCACTCTGGTATTTACCTGAGCACTTGCATTTTCCTTGAGACTGAGGGAAGTCTCAGAGATTCCCAGTCAATATGCCAGAGAAGTCTGTCTGTTTTGTAGTATTTCTTCCTCGTATATTCAGACAATAGATATTATTCAAGCTACTGAACCAGGCATTCTGCAATAAGGGCCTCAAAATGACTCTTTAATAAAAGCAAGGGAGGTGAGGGAAAAAAGTCTCATGTAAAAGTTCTTGGGGTAAATGCTGGTGCTGTGTGGCAAACAATCAGAGTATGTTTCCAGCCCAAGTCTCACCACCCTCATAAACCAGTTTCATGTGTTTTCAGAGAATCTATTTATATCATCCAGTACAACATTCGTGCATTCATGAATGTCAAACACTGGCCATGGATGAAGCTGTTCTTCAAGATCAAGCCCTTGCTGAAGAGTGCAGAGTCTGAGAAGGAAATGGCCAACATGAAGGAAGAGTTTGAGAAAACCAAGGAAGAGCTTGCAAAGTCTGAGGCAAAGCGGAAGGAACTGGAGGAGAAAATGGTGACCCTGCTGCAAGAGAAAAATGACCTGCAGCTTCAGGTTCAGTCTGTGAGTAACCTCCTTTTTCAGATTTACCCCACTTCCTCTTACTCTGCTGCTCTTTTTCTCCCCTTTTCCATTGTCCTCTATAAACAGGGACAAAGCCTCCACTGCTTTGTGTCTGGTCTTGTCCCCTACACCTAAGCAAGGTGCAAAGAATATACCAAACATTAACACCAGCAGGAATACAGGAAGTTCCAACAGCAATCACCAGTGGAAGAATCAGACATTCTGCAGTATGTATAATTGTGCTTAGTGGTGTCTGATTCTGGATGAAATATAGGCCATTTCCACATCTGCTGCCACTATAATACAGAGCCAGGGCAGGAGTGCTTTTCTGCCAGAGGCAGGACTGAAACTGTGGAAACTGCTTTTCCCTGGAATGCTGCTGAGCCGAGACTGAAATTGCACCAGTCAGGTTCTAAAAGGTAATAAAATATTATATGGCCAAGAGAAGTCTGGTGCAAGGAGACCTGTCACTTGTTGCCATGTGCTCTCGAATCAGTTGAGTTTCAAAATAAACCCTGTGTTGTTTCACTCACCAAGGGTCTTAACTGTCTTTTGTCATTTTTATGATAAATACAATGCACCTTCAATGTGTTCTGACAGGAGAGTGAAAATCTAGCTGATGCTGAAGAGAGATGTGAAGGACTCATTAAAAGTAAAATCCAGCTAGAAGCTAAAATTAAAGAATTAAATGAAAGACTGGAGGATGAAGAAGAGACAAATGCTGAACTGACAGCAAAGAAGAGGAAACTTGAAGATGAGTGCTCGGAGCTGAAGAAAGATATTGATGATCTTGAAATGACTCTGGCCAAAGTGGAAAAGGAGAAGCATGCAACAGAGAATAAGGTGACAGAGGAATCAGGGAATTATTCTTCCCCAGACAGTGCTCCCATAGAGCTTGTCAGTTTTGTGGAAAACTGTAGTCACTTGTGAGTACTCTGAATAGAAGTGAGATGTGTCCAATGCATAGGAGAGAGGTATTTTCACCTAATCGATCAGCTGACAGAATTGTTTCTGTTAAGGTTCTTTGTCACGTTATCACGGTTTGTTTCACTTTTGTGGAAAACTTAACATATTTTTGGCTATGCTTAGCACCTGATCATCTCTTTTTAAAGAACCTGGCTTGCTGAGAATTTACAGCTGTTTTCGTAGCAAATATATCCTATGCAGGAAAGACATTCCTTGAGCAATAGCAACCCAGAGGGCTTTTGTAAATCCCAGTGGGAAAAACTTGCAGAGGCAAGTGAAAATCTGGCACGTTTGACTATAAAATTTAGTAGGATAGGGCTGGGGATGGAAAACGACTAAAGCAGGAATTCCTACCTGCTATTGCAGGACCAGAGAGATGAGACTGTCAGGCATGATGTGTGCTGCTGCCCTCATTACAATTAACATAAACATCCTGCAGAGAGCATTTTGACCACACCCAGGCAAGGTTTTGCAAGGATGCACTCAGCGTGTTCTCAGTCTGCCATTTCTCAAGGCATCCCCTCATGGGATGGATGCTGGCTGTCTGACAGGTAAAGAATCTCACCGAAGAGATGGCGGCTCTGGATGAAAATATTTCTAAACTCACTAAGGAGAAAAAGGCCCTCCAGGAAGCCCACCAGCAGACATTGGATGACTTGCAGGTTGAGGAAGACAAAGTCAGCACCCTCACCAAAGCCAAGACCAAACTGGAGCAGCAAGTAGATGATGTAAGTGAAAGGTTTTGGGTTGTGTATATATACGCAGTGACAGATTACAGTAGACTAAAAATCTGTAGTTGGGAGTATAAGCAACACCTAAGCAGACAAGCCAGCTCTAATAATTTCAGCTAATAAAACATTGCTAATTGACAGGGAATTGTGGAATCCAGCACATCTTTCATGTTCATCACCGGGCATTTCAGCACTGTAGACTTTTGTGATCTGATTTAACCCATTAGCTGAAGCAGGAGGCCTGTGACAGTTTGAAGGCTGCTGCAGAGTTTTTTGTGTGTGCATATACTCCAGGAAGTTATGAATACTGGGAATTTGTCCATGTTTAGCAGTCTATATGCTAGAAACAGCAGCTACTGGAAATATTTAATTTCTGTTTTTTCAAAAACTGTGCACAGCCACGCTGTGGACAGCTCAATGCCTGAAACTAAATCACCACGGCAGCTCTGGTCTCACGGTGAGAGTGCAGCACAGGTGGAGATGCCCTGATTATTTTCTCTATTCATCAATTTCCAACTTAGTTAGATTTTTAAATCAAGAATAGTTAGTTTTGAAGTATAATTTATGTATTTCAAAGTATGTTTTATGTGTTTTAGCTTGAAGCATCTCTGGAACAAGAGAAGAAGCTGCGAATGGACCTTGAGAGAGCAAAGAGAAAACTGGAGGGTGATCTGAAAATGTCTCAGGATTCCATCATGGATCTGGAAAATGATAAGCAACAAATGGATGAAAGGCTAAAAAAGTATTACACTGACTTATGCTCTGAATTCTGAAATTCATGTTTTGTCTTAACCATACTGAATTTGCCTTCTTGTTCTTTAACAGAAAGGATTTTGAAATCAGCCAGTTGCAAAGTAAAATTGAAGATGAGCAGGCTCAAAGTTCTCAGCTGCAAAAGAAAATTAAGGAGATTCAGGTAAAGTCTAGGAGTTATTTATAATTTTAGTAGCAAACATAAATTTCTTAGAATTAATTGATATTTATTCTTAGACCATTCTACAAAAAATATTTTCCCTCATGAATAAAACCATTAATATGGGACTCTGGGTGCTGTTCCCATCTCAGGGCACTTTTACAGAAATTCTGGCCTCTAATCATACATAACTATGTAGGAAATTTCTTAAATGAACATTGTGGCAGACTTTGAAAATGACACAGATGTGCAGCCACGGAGAATCACTTTTCTAAGAAAACAACAGATTGTGACATCATGTGTCATGATCAGGACAAAGATCACCTTCTAAATGCAGAACCAGGAGGACAGCTCTCTTCAGTGCTATTATCCCATGATTGCTCATCTCAAAGTTCCTTCCATCCTGTTTGCTGATGGAGAAAGGACACTGCTTTGTTTTGGCCTGACTTCTGGGAAATTTCTAAGAAATTCACATTCCTTTACATTTTCTAGTGACACTCCCTCTATTTCTTCAGGAAAGTGCAATTCTAAAGCCTTCATAAAATAATAAATCCATTCTGACCGATAACATAAAATAAAGTATCGGATTTTACATTCACTATTGTTCCAAATCTGAATATTACCTGTCCTAGGACACAATACAGTGAAATTCCTAGCGGTACTCCTCTTTCTATGCTTGTATTAATGGATGTGAATGTTTGCTCTTTATTCCATAGTGATAATTTTAAATCTGTCCATTCAAAAGCCCTTTTTTAACCGATTAACCCTCATAGGCTCGGATAGAGGAGCTGGAGGAGGAAATTGAGGCCGAGCGTGCTATCCGTGCCAAGTCTGAAAAGCAGAGAGTTGACCTGTCGAGGGAGCTGGAGGAGATCAGCGGGCGCCTGGAAGAAGCAGGAGGGGCCACAGCAGCTCAGGTAGAGATGAACAAGAAGCGTGAGGCAGAATTCCAGAAGATGCGCCGTGACCTGGAAGAGGCCACGCTGCAGCACGAAGCCACGGCTGCCGCCCTGCGCAAGAAGCACGCGGACAGCACAGCTGAGCTGGGGGAGCAGATCGACAACCTGCAACGCGTGAAGCAGAAGCTGGAGAAGGAGAAGAGTGAGATGAAGATGGAGATTGATGACTTGGCCAGCAACATGGAGTCTGTCTCCAAGGCCAAGGTTGCTGCACAGGAAGAAGTACTTCTCATTGTTAGCATTGTTCTTCCGAGCAACTGGATGAGCTGAGGGATGTGTTTTCCATCTCTTCACAGAGCAATCTGGAAAAGATGTGCCGGGCTCTTGAAGACCAGTTCAGTGAAGTCAGAGCCAAAGATGATGAACATGTGCGGCTAATTAACGATCTGAACACACAGAAAACGCGCCTGCAGACTGAGAATGGTACGTCCCTTGATGAAATGTAATCCTCCAGTGTCAAGTGCTTAAATACGCTGCCTGAATGCCCCTGTGTTTTGTAACATATTCATCACTTGGTGATCTGAACAAAACTCAGAATGTAGAATCTCCTCCTGGTGGCAGTCATAGAAACTCTACCCGAGGAAACATAAAGCCAAACCAGAAGGAGTACTGTCAGTCAAAGTGAACATGTGAGTCTGTGGTCAGTTCATCTTCTTTTCTCTGATGCCAGCACTGCATTTCTCTTCAACAGCTTTTCCTATCAGTGGGAATGCAATTACTACTCTCCCTTCAATTTACCACATTATATCTTGTAATCACTTTCCACATGGCTAGTTGCTCTCATTCATTTGTTTTATGTCTCATATCTCTGTCTAAAAAAATCCACTTTTTCTCGTTAGGTGAACTTAGTCGGCAACTGGAGGAGAAGGAGTCCTTGATTTCTCAGTTAACTCGAGGCAAGCATACTTTTACTCAGCAGACTGAAGAGCTGAAGAGACAGCTAGAGGAAGAAAATAAGGTGACTTGTTTTCATTTGGAACAACGGATTTTAAAATAAATCAATGTGCTAAAAAAATAAATTAGATTTCTCCTGAGAGAAGAGATATCGGAACAGTGAAAATTTTGAACTTTGCCTTGGAATGCAACACAGAGAGGAGACACTAAAAATTAAATAAGTAAGACAGTTTAAGCCCTTCTCATCATGCCTTCTGAAGTTCAAAAACATGAGAGAAGTGAATAAAAGCAGCTCCGTGCCCATACCTAGTACTGCTACTGGAAATCCCCAAGGCAAAGCAAACAGCAGCAGCCAAAAAAAAAAGAAATAGAGCAGGAGTGCTCGCACCTTGTCTGTTGATGGATTTATTTTGCCTTTTCCTGAAACACTTGGTGCAGATGTGTTTGAGAAGTGTTATGCCAGACAGGATGGGCAAGCACATGACCTTATTTAACAGCATCAAGTCTGAAACAGAGTCCCTAATGTTACTCACTTTGGTCCTTCTTTTTCTCTACCAACTGTAGCACACGGACAGGGAGATAAGAATATTTTATCAAACTACAGGAAAAATACCCGGTCACAAATTGTTAGCGTTCTGACAATTTGTATAATTTTAACTACCAAGGCCAAGAACGCCCTGGCCCACGCCCTGCAGTCCGCTCGCCACGACTGTGACTTGCTCCGGGAACAATATGAGGAGGAGCAGGAGGCCAAGGGGGAGCTGCAGCGCGCCCTGTCCAAGGCCAACAGCGAAGTGGCCCAGTGGAGAACCAAATACGAGACGGACGCGATTCAGCGCACGGAGGAGCTCGAGGAGGCCAAGTACGTGGAGGGGTGGCTTGGAGAAAGTAGAAGGATATTTAAGCATAATGAGTGAAGAACTGAAGGAAACCAGATTATGTTTGTAGTGGGAATATGCAGAGCAGTGTGCTTTGTGATGTATTAGAAGTGAAAAGGGGAGTGCGTAGATATTTAAAGGAGGAGTAGGGGTAGAGGCTTAGGGGTGTCTACACAAAGGAGAATTCCAGTGCATTGAGTCAATCATAGTAGTTGAAAAAGCACGTTCTTTACACTGTCAGCATTGAAAGCATATTTCTGGTCCCTCTCCACACTGGTACAGTACATATCTGGGTACGTATTCTCTCATTCCATGCACCACTTCAGAGTGCTGTGCCACCCCAGCATCACCCTGGCACCACAGCATCACATATTGCTCTCTCTGCCCATCTTTCCCATTCCAAACTCCTTGCACGTCCATTTTCTGAGAAGGTCAGAGTTTCCTTTTCTCAGTGCTGAATGTCCCATCCTGCAGGAAGAAGCTGGCCCAGCGCCTGCAGGAATCAGAGGAGCAGATTGAGGCTGTCAATGCAAAGTGTGCTTCGCTGGAGAAGACAAAGCAGAAGCTGCAGGGGGAAGTGGATGACCTCATGATTGATGTGGAGAGGTCAAATGCAGTCTGTGCAGCATTTGATAAAAAGCAGAGGAATTTTGACAAGGTGTGTTCAAAAGACCATGCCAGATCGAAACATCATTAGATACTTGATAGGACAAGACAAATTCTGGAATAATTGAAGTTCTGCACTCACAGTAAAATAAATTGCATCTTACCCAAAGCAAAGCTATGGAAAGGACCCCATAATGGGACACATGGTAAAGTCACTGTGTAAGTAACCCCAAGTGACCACAGCAAATAATAAAGTAGCCTTCTGATAATTTTAAAAAGCATGCAGTCTTCACAAGGGAGACTGGTCAAACAGACTGAGTACTCACATGCGAGCTAACAAGCCCTGCTGCTAGTCTGCTAGCCTAATCTTGTGGTTAGGTTAGGCAGAGCCTGAGACTCATGAAAAGTTCCAGCCTTCACTGCCCTTACTAACATTTAAAAGATTCTGCACTGTTGGACCAAGTGATGTTGCATAGCCCTGTGTCTTGGCCTACCCTTGTGTGAGTGAAAAGACTGTGCTAAGAAAGGATCTTACAGGTCTGTGGCATCAAACTCAGGGGAGAACTGGTAGAGTATGACCTTTCTTGGTGGGCTCAGTCCAGGACCAGTGGCTACTGCAACACTACGAAGTCTCACACGTCTTTATTCAGACCACCCACATTATGTCCGGGCTGGTGTCAAACCAAACTCCTGCCTGACAGCTTGGGGCATGCACTAGTGTTGGCTGAAGAGGCAAATTTAAGTAGATTCCACCAAAACAACCAGAGTATGCATCAGAGGGAGGTGATTGTGACAGGCAGAGAGCAGTCCAAAGCAGAAGACTGTTAAGATGGGCCAGGCTTCTTGGGTTCTTGTCACACAAAGGTGCAGAGATGGGAGTGTTTCAGAATGGGCCATTCTTCTCCTGTCACTCCAGATCCTGGCTGAATGGAAGCAGAAGTACCAGGAGAGTCAGACTGAGCTGGAGGCTGCCCAGAAGGAGTCTCGCTCTCTCAGCACCGAGATCTTCCGGATGAAGAATGCCTATGAGGAAATGCTTGACCAGGCTGAGACTGTCAGACGAGAGAACAAGAACCTCCAGCGTAAGTTCATATCTCTGTCAGCTTAGATTCACCATGAGCCCTTAGATGCTTCCACAGTTCTGGACTACCTGAGCTCTGCCTCTTCCCAGGGTTTTGCTCTTTATGATTTTCCCACAAAGGTGGTGATTTTTTCTTTCCTGTTCAGCTGATCATAAAGTCACCTGCAAGCACACGCTTGTTCTCTCTCCTTCACACCATCGTAATCCTATGCATGGATAAGGACCAAGTTAACTGAATAGACAGAAATTATGATGATACTCAGTTTTTTCAGCTTACTTCAGTCACTGCCACTAGAAAAAATCTGGAGGGCTGTTGTCTGTCTGCTGATTATTGGGAGGATCATGCAGCTGTGGCACAATGGATTGGCATTTAATAAGCAAACTAATTATATAAAGGAAGTACAACTCAGATCCTTTGTGTGAACTGAATGATCACTGGGGGTTATCTAAGCATAAAGAGATCAATCAAACACGACTGTCTCTGGAGAAGTAATTTCACTACCCAGAGGAAGCTGATGTTTTTTTCTGAGCTCACTCCAGTTGGTCCCTCTCATTTTCAAGTTGCACACTGAACTGGGATGTGCAGGTTATCAGAAATAAAGATTTCACACAAGACAGGACGTATTATTTCTTCTCACTGTTACATCCCATTACATCAGAGCCTCTTCTGTCACTCCCACTGCCAAAGAGCAATTGCAGGTGCCACTGATCACACTATCTGAGAGGAGCTGAGTATGTGCTTTCTGGTTGCAGAGGAAATTTCTGATCTGACTGAACAGATTGCTGAGTCTGGAAAAGCAAATCATGGGCTGGAGAAGGCAAAGAAGCAAATTGAGCAAGAAAAGTGTGACCTACAAGCAGCATTAGAAGAAGCAGAGGCAAGTGTCCTCAATAAGGGGCTTGCTTTTAGAGAAATCAAGAACGGAGAAAATTTGGGTGTGTATTTTATATTCCTGCTTATCCTGAAACTGTCCCAAAGGTGCAGTGAGACAGCACAGACAGACCAAAAAGCACAGGGACTGCTCCTCTGCCATACCAATGTGGCATTCCTTGCTGTGCTGCCATGCCCAAAAAATCCCCAGTCCCAGTCTAAAATTGAGCTCATTTTGCACCATCTGTTTGAATTTGCTCCCATGGAAAGCTTTTTCAGTGCTTGGTCTTCTCTAGAGGTCCACGGTAAGGCAAATACACCTGCCCTCCCAGCTGCCAAGGGTCACATTTCTGCACGGGCATTTCCCAGCAATGGACACTACAGAGACAAATGATAATATTTCAACCCTGACAGGGCTCTTTAGAGCATGAAGAGGGAAAAATCTTACGTGTTCAGCTGGAGCTGAACCAGGTGAAGTCAGATGTCGATAGAAGGACTGCAGAGAAAGATGAGGAAATTCAACAGCTGAAGAGGAACCACCAGAGGGTATTAGAGTCTATGCAGACCATGCTGGATGCTGAGGTCAGAAGCAGAAATGATGCTTTGAGGCTGAAAAAGAAGATGGAAGGAGATCTGAACGACATGGAAATACAGCTGAGCCATGCCAACTGTCAGGCAGCAGAGACACAGAAGCACCTTAAAGCTGTGCAAGGGCAGCTTAAGGTAGGGGCCACAAGGCTACTGTCCTGCAGGTCTTTGCCATTCCCTCTGCTTGCTTCTCACGGTGCTTTCACCTTTTAAGGATTCCCAGCTCCATTTAGATGATGCTTTGAGAGAGAATGATGACCTGAAGGAGCAGCTCGCTATCGTAGAGCGTAGGAACAATCTGATGACAACAGAGATGGAGGAGATGCGAGCTGCCATGGAGCAGACCGAGAGAGCCCGGAGGGTTTCTGAGCAGGAGCTGACGGATGCCAGTGAGAGAGTTCAGCTGCTCCACTCACAGGTATTTGCCATCTCCTGGTACTGGAGATTACTACAGGCACGTGGGAGTGGCACAGATGGGGTGGGAATGACCTGTCTGCTGGCTGTCCCGACAGAACACAAGCCTCCTCAACACCAAGAAGAGACTGGAAGTGGACATTACTCATTTACAGACTGAAGTTGAAGACAGCATTCAGGAAGCCAGAAATGCAGAGGAGAAAGCAAAGAAAGCAATCACAGATGTGAGTCCTCCTGCTTGCCTCCCTTCCATTTTGTACTACCACAGTCACTTTCACACTTCAAAAAGGCAGCACTCAGATGGAGGAGAACCAATTCTTCAAGAAGATACCCGTGACACACAATCCCTCCCACATGGGTCTCAGGCAGCCATTTCTTGTCACAGAAGACCCCTTCAGAAAGGGTCCTCAAGTCCTGCTAGCTGTCTGTATTGAAGAGGCATTCTCTCTCCCCTTCTCCATTCCCATTCCCTTTTGCTTCCAGAGTAAATGTAATAGACAGGATAGGACAGATGGTGGCAAAAGTGTAATAGAAAAAGAGTAGTTTGAAACAAAGGCCTGCCTAGAAACAGCACGGAAAAGCAGAAATTAGGACTAAAATCATACACAATTCTATACAGATGCTAGACATGTAAGAAATGAAAAGAGCAAATAAAAATGTTTCATTTAAATAAGGCTACAGGTTCCACATTGTCAGAAGTAACAATGCCTAGGAGCATCTAGGAAAGGTATAGGAAAATTAAACAGAAAATGGTGACACTATTGCATCAAGTCTTGGTGCACCAGTGTTTAGTCCTGATTGCCCACCAGGAGCAGTGCTGCAGGATATCCCTGACCTCTCTGCACTGCCACATTGGTGTCAGCTATCTATCTCGGATTCTGAGGATCTCAGCAGGCATAAGCTTTTCAGTGCAATTTGAGGTAGTCAGGGTCATCTCATTGTTGAAAACTGCTTAGAAGTCTGACTTTGGCAAATTTAGGCACCAAACAGCCAGATACTCAAAATCACTAGGAAGCCCAGAGATGCAGAGTGCTGGTTGGTGATACTTCAAGATTCTTCAATTTTGAGTGACTTAAAAAAACATTACTTTGGTACCAAGCCATTTGCATACGTTGATTACTCTTTTCTTTATATCAACCCTGTCTGTTCTCTAAGGCGGAGCACTTTTAGAAATACAGACTTTGAGAAAGAGTGATCCTGTTTGTATGACAGAGCCACAGCAAGGCCATGGGGCCTGACTGAGAATGTGCAGAGTCACTCACCAGTGTGAAGCTGGGCATTGCTCCCAGGCACACAGAACTGCTGGGGTGGGGATATTTGTAACATAACTCTGCACCACACCCAGGCAGCCATGATGGCAGAAGAGCTGAAGAAGGAGCAGGACACCAGTGCCCACCTGGAGAGGATGAAGAAGAACCTGGAACAGACCGTGAAGGACCTGCAGCTTCGTCTGGACGAGGCTGAGCAGCTGGCACTGAAGGGAGGGAAGAAGCAACTCCAGAAGCTGGAGGCCAGGGTATGGTGAAGACTTGGGTAGACTAAGGTGAAGTTTCTGACTGGGCTCTTGGTTGCTGGAACCTCTTTGGAGGGTGAAAACAGGGAGAGCCCCAGGTATTCCCAGCAGGTTTGATAAGAGTTATGCTGAGTAGCCAAACATTGCACTGTGAGTGACGAACTTGAGAATGACCTCAAAAAAACTGAGCGGGAAAAAATGGGGGCAGATGGACACCAGGAAGACATAGATGGTAATTTTGTTTAGGGAAAAAAAATTTAAAACATATTTACTTGGGGATGAACTTGGAACTGGTAATGGACAGACTTCAGAAGCTGTTAAATGTGCAGTAGAAGCAAAAACCAAAAACAGAAAAAAAAAATTGGGCTTCATTAGGAAAGGCACTGAGAACAAGACAGAGTTGTATGGCAACATATTCTTGCCCCTATAATAAATATACCACGTGCAGTTCTGGTGTCTGCAACTCAAGAAGGATCTGCAAGATGAAGCTTTATGAGTATTGACAAACAAGGCTAGGACTCTGCCATTTGGAGACAGCAGCACATCTTCACCTTTAAAATAAGTAAAACAAAATACTTTACAGAGTGGGCAGTGAAATTCTGAACCTGCTGCCAAGGAAGGCTGTAGAGGCAGCTGGTAAAAGGTTTGAAAAGGGAGTAGAAATCAGCAGGTTTACAGAGGGGCACAGGCATAGATAAGCCTTACATCTCTAATTTAATGCCTGTGGAAGCTGGACAAGTAGCAAGGGAACAGACAGCAGCCAGGTTTCCATGCTGTCCCTAAATAGTACATGCTACTGACTCCCTCAAAGATAACAAATGAAAGATGGAAATGGAACAGATTTTCCCCATTTACCTGGTGAACAATCATAGAAGCCTCCCTTCCCTGTTTGTTTCCTCTCCTCTGATAGATTCAAGCCTAATTCTGACCATAAATGCTCTAGGTATGCACAGCTAAGTTCCTTTTATAAACAACTATGGATTCACACACTGTGTCACCACCAACATAACACAGTGAGCATATTTTAGCTAGTCTAGACCCAAGAAGCAGCTGCAGGAAGCTGCCCTGCTCTGCCACTTTCTCTGCAGCCTTAGCCCACAGAACTCTGCAGCAGGATCAGCAGCCGTTCTGGGCAGCTTGCCATCTTGGCCATGATTCTGTGTTTCAGATTAATGAGTTAGAAAACGAGCTTCATTCTGAGCAGAAGCGAGGAGTAGAATCCCTGAAAGGAGCTCGCAAGTACGAACGGAGGCTGAAGGAGCTCACTTACCAGGTATTGCAAATCCTCTGCCCTCCTACGTGTATTACCTTGGTTCGTCTTCCAAGGCTGACTTGATTTTTGCTTCCTACAGTCTGAAGAAGATAAGAAAAATATTCTTCGGCTCCAGGACCTGGTGGACAAGCTGCAGTTGAAAGTGAAAGCGTACAAGAAGCAGGCTGAGGAAGCTGTGAGTGGAGGACTCTTTTCAGTGGGGCCTGGGTAGAGATTTCTGAAAGGTGGGCTCCCTAGATCATTAAAATAATTGAATTCTGAGTTTGAAAGGACAGCTATGGCCACCGACTTTGAACGTTTCTTACCTTATGAAGACTCATGGCTCACAACAGAGCAGGCGTAGCTGTAGTTATCCCAGAACTGTTGCACTTTTGGAGCCACACAAGCCAATTTTCCCATCTGGAACTGAGTGGGGTAATTGTTCTGCCCCCCAAGTGGCCGTGTTGTGGATGGTCTGAGATATAAACGCAGAGTACTGGCAGTGCAGGGATGTACCTGTGAGGCCAGCACAGGTGATGTTACCGTGGCACAGCCACAGGTGCCAGGGGCGACAGGGCGATTTCATTTGTGACAATGCTGTCTGACTTCCAGGAAGAACAGGCAAACATTAATCTCTCGCGATGCCGCAAGGCCCAGCACGAGCTGGAAGAGGCGAAAGAACGAGCGGATATTGCCGAAGGTCAGGTTAACAAGCTGCGAGCCAAAAGCCGGGATATTGAAGGCCAGGTGAGTCGGAGGGCTGCAGAGAGGGACCATTCCTGTGCAGGCGGTGTCACAAAGATCACTGCCCAAACACCCAGAATACAGCCACAGCTGCACTCCTCCCCCTCTTTCACTGGAGTGTCCTCGTAAAGAAAGGCCAGAAATTGTCACTTACTCAAAACCAGTGCAGTTTGAACGTCCTTTTGGTGCCTCACAGGGGTCAGACCAAACAGGATCAACTCTAAGGATCCAGGTCTTTCAGCACAACTGGGAAGTATTATTCCTTCACCATAAAATGGCAGAACATTTGCAATAGCCACAGACCTGAAACAGGACCACAAATAAATCAGTTCCTCCAATACCCTCAATGTTATTTTCTTTTTTCTATATTTAGAAATCAGAGAAATGAGGTTCCTGACCCGAGCAGCAGCAGGCTCCCTCCTGACAGAGACTTCTGTGTATCCAGCAGATATCCATTACTTTCTTCAAGTAACCCAGTGTGTGCCTGTGTGTAACTGATGTATTTAGCCAACCTTAAGGTGAAGCTGTGAGAAATTTTATTTATATATATATAAATATATATATATATATGTTTATATATATATAAAATAAACCGGGGTGATGCTTTAGTGACTGTGTGGACTGTTGATTCGCTGTCAGATTGACAAGTGTCTGTCTGTGTTTGTGTGCGTGTGTGTGTTTGTACGTGTGTCTGTCTGTCCGTGTCTGTC
>VZTE01001136.1:55762-66840 GCA_013397775.1 Eulacestoma nigropectus
GTGTGCGGGGTGTGGGATGTGTGGGGTGCAGGGGGTGTGGGGTGTGCAGAGTGTGGGGTGTGCGGGGTGTGCGGGGTGTGGGATGTGCGGGGTGCAGGGGGTGCGGGATGCTGTGTGTCCCACATACGCCATTGCTGAGCTGCTCCTTATTGTCCGGGAGAGGACGCGGTGCTCGGAGCGCGCTGCCAGCTCCAGGGGCTCACTGTGGTGTCCCTGGAAACGCTCCTGCACTGGGACAGGTGATCCCCCACTGGATGCTCCCTGCTGCTGGCCAGCGTGCCAAGGCACAGCTCGTGCTCCTGCTGGGCGGTGCTGGCTGGCTGTGCTCAACCGGGTGGCCCGAGTGGCAGCCAGTGGCTCTGGCTGCTCTCCTCGGTCCCAGTTTTGTCTCCAGGCACCAGTGCCATCACCCCACACCTGCTGGTCACCCCAGCCAAGGCTCCTGCCTCCTTCCATGCACATTCAGCACTCTGTGTCCCTTCCTCCCATGTCATTCCTTTCACCTCTTCTGTGTATTCATCTGCTTAAATTGCTCCCATACGTTGTTTTCCATTTAGGTTTCTGCCATCTTCATCCTGTGTTTTGTACCCTGTCATCACAGCTGGCTGTTACCCCTGCCTCCTGACTGGCCATTCACCCTCCTGTTCACATTTGGGGTCCTTTGTGCCAGTCGAAACTCCCAGGCACACACGTTGCTTGCTGACGCCCCGCTGGATAGTGGCCTGCCATCACGCAGTGGTCTGTCAGTCAAGCTGACAAAAATCATCTCATTGTTTCATTCCCCAGCTCCATGGCTACCTGCCATCGCTGCCTCTGGCTGGCCTGTCCTCCAGCGTGGCACGGTCTCTTGTCAGAGATGGCTGTGGACAGCCTGACCACAAACACAGCAGGCTGTGACTTGGAACAGTTGCTGTGTGCAGCCCCCCGAAGCGGCAGGTCCTGCCCACACTCTCACATGACACGATGCAGTTTTCATGGCACAGCTGTGCACGTTAGGACTGCGTCTGCCCCAGCCAGCAAACAGTGCTGTGATAAGCACAGCGCTGGCTGACAAATCAGTAGATTAGCAGGGTTTATCCTTTTGTTAAATACAAACCTATTTGCACATAAAGGAAGAAAAAAACTGAAAGAATGAGAAACAGCTTTTGCATGGGAGTTTAGTTCTGCAGGAGTGTTCTTGGGGCTATTTTTTGCTCTGTTACGATGATGGCTGAAAAAACATTTATAAAGGTGAAAGAAAAGCCTTTGCCTGAACGTTGCTTTGCATTCCCAGAAGCTTCTTGATGTGCTTTTGTAGTTGTCATGAAATCCATAGAGCCCTCTGAGCCCTTTGCTTGTCCCTCAAAAAAAGTGTGGAAAGCTGGAAGGAAGTTGAAATGAGATAACTGCTAGGTTTTTAAAATGAAGTTTATTTATTTAAGAACAAGAAATGTACTATTTTTCATTTAGTCAGACCAGAGGTAACATGAAATATAGTTATCTCCTGTACTAGGAGATAAAAAAAGACAAGACTCTTTATTTTAGAACAGTAACAAAGTAGCTGACGAAGAGAGATGGAGCTGTGTCCTACCTCCATGTACACGAAGGACAATTCTTGCTAGTTTGCCTATCTGCAAAGCCAAAAGGAGGATTAAAATGCTGATTTAAAACCACACCATGCACACACGGACCTCATCCTCTCTAGGCATGGTGCCTGCTCCTCCTTTGAGGTCCTGGGGAAATGGATAGAAGTGGGATTCATTCCAGTGGCCTGCAAGATTCCCTTTCAAGCCTGTAGGAAAAGGGTAATTTGTGCTGAGAGTTAACAGCCCCTTTGCTGCAGTCTGTGACTGACAGCAGAACTTTCTGCAGAAAAAACGAGATTTCTCAGGTTGAAATGGTGCTGCCATGTGCCACTGATGATCTCTACTTGTATCAGTATCACGTTCAGCACAAGACGATTCAGGGTCTGACCCTTCTTAATCACACAATGAATTTGCTCTAATTCACCTCATATATTTCTTCTAGTTCTGTGAAAAATGCAACCTCTTTATTTTTTCAACCTGGGACAAAACAACTCCGTGTATCAGTGCAGACTGGGGATTTACTGTAGAGTGCAGCCCTGCAGCAAAGGCCTCGGGATTCTCGTGGAAAACAAGCTGGACCTGTGTCAGCAGCGCTCCCCTGCAGCAACAACACCCACCAGTCATGGGATTGCATTAGCAAGTGGTCAGCAAGGGCAGGGATGTGGCCGTTCCCTTCTGCCTGGCTCTGGTGAGGCTGCATCTGCAACGCTCTGTGCAGTTTTTTTAACACACACAACCCACCCCATTGTATGGGAGATGCTGACATTCTGGAGAGGCTCCAACACAGCCCCAGGATCAGTCACCGGGAGCATGTGCCACGTGAGGAGATGCAATGGGGATTAGGTTGGTTTGGCCTGCAGAAGGGAAGGCTGGGGGATCTCATTGCAGAGACACCGCTGCAAAGGGAGGGACAAGAATTCCAATGCATCCAAGCTTTTCCTGCAAGAGCACAGTAAAAGGACAACAGGCAGTGGTCTCATGTTGCCAAGCAGGGAAAACCTTTTCCAACAAAGGGAGCACCTCATTTACCATGAGAGTGCTGCAGCCTCGGGACAGGCTGCCCGAGGAGGTTGTAGAATCTCCATCCTTGGGATTTCCAGGATACACGTGGACAAGGCCCTGGAGCAACTTTGTCCAGCTTTGGAGTTAGCCCTGCTTGGAGCAGGAGATGGGATTTCAAAGTACATTTTTCACTGATTCAGCTGAATTCACTAATCTAGCAGGAAGCAAGTTGCATTCTGCAGTTTGAGGACTGATCAATTCACTGGAAAGGTCGAGAAGCACAGACCTGGTACCTACTGTAATTTCAAAATCTGAGAATAAAATTTCTAATGAAATTCTAGTCAAATTGAAAGATAATTGTGTTTATTGTGTGTATTTTTTGTATGTATGGTTTACATATCTGGAATTTTCTTATGATTACATTATGAGGATATGTCAGCATTTGTTTTAAACTTTTCTTGATCATCTTAATCTGCATTCCTCAGACAGTTTCCTTTCTGGGTCACTGGGATATAAGAACCCTGCAATCTTTTCTTTCTACAGTGTTGGACAAGGTGCTACAAATTAGAACCTTCCCTACTAGTCAGAGGACCTCACTTGACCTTCAGAAACTCTTCTTTCTGCATTCATTCTGGCCACAGGAGACTGTCTGATAAAATCCTCTGGATATTTCCTTCCTTTCAGCTGTTTCCTGAGCACCCAAACCTCGCTAGGTATTTGAAGTGAAGATTGTTGTGATTTTTTGATACCAGTACAGATCCCTGCCCCAGATAGTCCCTACAGCCTTCACAGACCTTTGGGCAGCTCCAGGTCCAGGTGAAGCTTGCAGGAGGTCAGGAACAGTGACCTTACTTTCTCCCACTCACCCTCTGCTGTTGGCAGAGAAGTAGAGTAGCCTGGAAATATAAAATGGACTGGAGAGAATAATCTGTGGGGGCTCAGAAGAACACGGGAGATGAAGAGTCACTAGTTGACTCCTCGATGGAAAATGGAGTGAGGAAAAGTTGGTCACAGTGAGCAGGGCTGTGCTGTGTCTTTTTCAGAGGTAAGTGGTGGATGTGTGATGCTCACTGAGAGACAGTTTGCTGCCAACCTGCTGTTTGTAAACGCGTGTCAGCAACAGCAGATTTTAAAGATTAAAGCTGTCAAGGGAAAACTAACGCTGAGTTTCCAAGAGTTCATGGGATTGGATCCTCATCTTCAATACTCCTCAGGATGAACATAGTTCTTGCCTAATTCTTCGAGACTTTCCTGTATGAGTCATTGTTCATGACAGAATAGCAGCTTTATACACAGATGGTTGGAGAACAGAGGCACCATTGAGAGGCAAACACTGAGACATCTATGTCCTGCAGATACAGGCACACACACAGATCAACAGCTCCATCCACAGAAAGCAGTCAGTCCTGCTCAGTGTGTTCAGGCAGGATCTCTCCTCTTTCATGACATAAGAAATCCCTGATGGAATTCAAGTAATGAGCAATTCATGCTGAAGAGGAAGGCTTAGTGTCAGGGAAATATCAGTGTCCAAACTAGCACACCCGAAGGGAGTAGGGCTGCCTAGCTGGATTGTTCTCCTCAGCTGGCCAGAAGCCTGGTTCTCCATGAGCTCAAAAGAGAAGATCAGATGCTCTGGGATCCAGCAGGCTGTTGTAGATTATCTGGCAAGCCCGAATCATACCACTAAGATTGGTACTAAGCCAGAGAGAAGGACATTTGAAGGAAAGTTTGGGTACTTTCATCAGAGTCATCTTGGGATGTTTTCCTGCTTTTCCAGTTCCTCTCCAGGTAATCTTGGACAAGTCTCTTACAATCCTTAAAGTAGGTTCATGTCCACATCTCCATATGCAGGTAAATTTCAGTTTAATGGTTCAGGTTTGGACTCCAGTGCAGCTCTTGGGAGATAAAAGTTACTGAGGGTGGGTTGAGCCTATGATTGTGGGCCAGCACAAACCTCAGATGAAACAGGCAAGAAACAGGTTCCAAAATACCATGCCTGCACTGGAAACCCTTGCTACAGAATGGTATGGATGCCAAAAGCTTGCAAGGGCTCAAAAAAAAACCTACCCTTAATAATGCAAATGAACGTGGAATGACGTGACACCACTTCTAACTGGGGAAGACACGAGCTACCATTTGTTGGAAATGAAGAGGGTGTTTTCAGAAGTGTCTCTCTCTACCTGTCCTTTTCACTAAACTTCTGCTGTAAGACACTGCTGGAGACAAGTCAGATCCAGAACTATCTGTCTTACGTTGCTGTCTAACACTTAGAAACTGAGATCCAAGTAGTCACATCTCGCTTGTTATTAATACTGTAATTACATGATTTATAGACAATGCCTTTCTTCCTTTCAATGACTTTTCCATTTAGCATGAAATAGTTAAACATTCAGTAAACCCAAAAACATTAAATATTTAATGACCTAGTGTTTAGAGAGCTGGAAGAAGAGAGGATAAGGCTACAGTGCCTGCTTCAACAAATGTAAATGCTTAGGAATCACTGAAGTGGTCAAAGAAGAGTCCTCTCCTCTCTTTGTGAGCATGCTGACCACCATGAAGTGCCCTGGATGCCCTGAGTGTTTAGTTTGCAGCAAGAGAAGCAGCAGCAAGACAGAGGGTAACTCCCATTTGAAATTCTGCAGCCATCTAATAGGAGCACACGGCTGCGACTGAGGCTTTTCAGAGCCCCAAGAAGGGAGAGGTGAACACCGAACTGCTGGAAAGAAGGCTTGGCATCACTCTTTCAAACAGGGGTTTGTGACAACTGGCTGCTGCTGACACCTAACTCTGAGGCAAAGTGTGTCAGGGTTATGAGTCACATTTCTAGGACCAATTATGTGCCTGTCATGTAACAGGGTGGGGCCTGCCCTGCCTCTCAGTAGGAAATATGTTGACTGGAAATAGGCTGATATTATCGGAACAGTTTGTTATTCTCAGCTTGCTTCCAAGAAAGGAAGTGAATGGAAGCAGTCATCTCTCCAGGTGAATTATCCTGGCAGAAGAATCCAGTTTATTCTCATGTGAATCACCACAAGCTGTTTGTTCATGTAATATCACTGTCCATTTATAGACAGAGAATACATTTGTTTATGTCTGACTCTAAAAGAGCAGATACAGCTCTGGGCACTGCTAAGACAAAGATGACTAAACCTGCCCTGGAACATCACAAAGTTTTGCTATGACCACAGCCAGGCAGGGCACTGCACATCTGATTTCATTTTCAGAGTTGATCTTGTACAAAGGGAGTTCCAAAGTCAGCGGAGCCATCTGAAAAACTCCTAAAAGCAGAAATCAAAGGTAAAGCCATCCTTTTGTCCTTTAGTGCTTTTTTTAATTCAAGTTTGAATCACATATTTGATCAGATGAACATGACTCATAAATCTGAGCCCTCTGCTTGGAACGTTTGAAGGCCTGGATGCCTAAATTTCCAATTGTGATGCTCAAAAATATCTGGTCTAGGAAATTCATTCTCTGTGAGTCGCTGACCAAAAGGAGACTGTAGGCCAGATGAAGTTTTGTTCTGAACTCCTGTATCTGTTTTGCTATTTTGGCTGTTTAAAGCACCAAGAATGGCCTCTTCCACCAAAATCTAGGGCTTTTAAGTATTCTAACAACTGAAATGATCTTCTGTGTACACACTCAGAACATTTCCTCTCCAAAAACAGAACTAATTTCTGCCAGTCATTTAGATATCACAGGTCACTTAAAGATCCAGTGCTACCTGTGGTTTCTTTTTAGTCTCCTTCTCTCCTAATTCCTGGCCTCAGGACACCTGGTGGTGCAGTCTCTTGAAAACAAGTATGGCCAATCAATTATTCACATGAATCTCCAATCCATTATGGTTATAAAGCTCTCCCACACACCTATGCTAACCCCTTCTCATTGTGAACTCTGCAGAATCTGTTCAGTGAAGACAGCTGGAGTCATTTAGATGTTTTTCACGGGCTAGACAGATTGTCAAATACTGCTTTAAACAAAAAAAAACAAACATTGACCATGCTGCTCCTACAGCTGTCAGGTGTGAACCTTCTTCTGGTACTCCCAAGATGCTCTTAGGGCCCTCTTCAGGGAATCTGCCCATCTGTACAGGACTTGTTGTAGTGGTGTCATTTTAAGGCCCAAGTACAAGCTGTGAAATCCTGGAATGAGCTCGCTCTTTGACTGGATGACCACAGTGGAGGCTTTCTGCAGCATTATTATGGAGTTGGTTCTTTCTCATTCACAGATCGCACTTCTTGACACTAATATCTGTTAAAAAGTTAGTTGGCCAGGACTTAGGTCTTCACCCTAGACTCTTTGGTGGCAGACAGGAAGGAAAAGGTCCTTTCAAGATCTCACACTAACACAGAATGTGTGCATGTGATACTAATTCAGAATTGGTTTCTCACTGCTAAGTGGAATACCCTGCTAGAACAGATGGCAGGGTGAGTATGACAGTTGCGATGGCTCAGGAAATAAATTCAGGCAGATCTTACAGCCAGAGGGATAGTTTTGAACATTCAGTCAGACCTGCTGTGTACTGCCCAGGGAACACCTGCATGCAGCTGAGATGCTCTAGTTGAGCTGGAACAGATGGTAGGAAAAAAAGCTGAGACTGAAAGCTGACCAGCTCATCCCAGTGCCTGGCACCCCTGAAGTGGCAAAGCTGCATGTTTCTGGGATGGCTTCTGTATCTCATCATAACTTTGGCTCTGATATATTATGCTAGATAAAAAAGATGCCTACGCTCAGAAATCATTTTCCTCACACAGCAAGCTTGTCTCCCTTTGACATCCTTCACAATACAGACATTACATGATGCAGGAGGAAGCACAGGTCCAACCAAGCCTTTGGCAAGAGCTGCTCTCTGTTCAGGAAGTAAATCCTGGGAGCTGAGGAGAAGGACCAGACACAGCTCAAGAGAAACCAACCTGCTAATTATCTGCACAACAAAATGAGGATTATTTATGGAACTGTTCAAGGGATATTTACCTCTAGTGACTAAAAGGCATCCTCTGACAGGAACAGGGCCGTTCTGCTTACAGACTGGACATTTGCTCACAAGCCAAAGTCCAGTCGTAGTAACAGGTTTAGAAAGAAAATTTTAAATAAAAATTAGGCAAGAGATTACATTTAGGCTTGCCTGCTAAGAAGCTGAAGTTTGCAATTGCTTCAGGAAGAAGACAACCCTAGGACTGAAAACCTGCTACAGGCTTTCCCATCAAGACAGTTCATGCAAAGAAGAACAGGAGCCTGCAAAAATATCAGAAAGGGAGATAGTGAGAAAAAACAAGTTGGAAGTAGAGGAAAAAAAAATCAGGTAACAAACCAAAGAAAATATGGAAGCATTATGTCAACGTCAAATATAAGAAAAGCTGAACTTAAACTAAAATTATTTATTTTACATGAAAGCTGTGAACTGTTTGGATCTGAGTTGCAACATAGCAAAGCTGGGTTTGTACATGCTGAAGGAAAATATAGGAATTTGTTTTGATTTCGGTTCTTGCCATCTATAAATGGCATTGTTAGAGAATACTGCTGATAGATGTACCTGGATGTGTGCCATGGTATCAGGTCTGCGGGGTTTTGCCAAGCAAGGCACAGCTGGTGTGATAATACCACATAATGGATCATAGATCAGTAGTTATCAACTTAAATACTTATCAAAAAGGGGTGATTTTAAGCAATTTACCACAATTCAGAGAAATCAAAAATAGAACTGTGAAAAGAAGGCTGGAAATTGTTGAAAGAATCCCAAGAAAAAGCCCTGAAGCACTCAGCTCCAATCGGTGCCGTCTAAATGAAGGACAGCTACATCGAAAGTCACCTTCTGAAAGGTCTAGGAGAAAGGCTGCAGACAGGCTACCTGAGTGATCACTTCAAAAAAAACCCAGGTGGTGTAAATTTCTAAAATTTCAGGAAGAGAGAGAGAGAGAAAACTTCATTAAAATGTCACATGAATAAAAAGCCTGTACAGCCCCAGGCCAGGAGACACACACACAATAGGACATTATAGGCACAAAGGTGGTGGTTGTCCTGAACTTGCACCTCACTAGTGATTGCAGAGCAAGAACAAATCAAAAGGAAAAATGGGAGACTCTTCCTCCATGAAAAAAAGATGGAAGAGAAAGAAATCTGAACCTTAGAAACAGGACAGGCCATATAGGAGTTAGTAGCCACATCGGGTCTGTGTAAAGGACTGAGCTCCCAGCAAAACACCACAAACTGTGCAGAACTTGTGGAGTGGCTCACAGAGGCAGTCAACAGAGTGAACCTCAGAGCAGACATGGACATGTCTGCTAGGCATGTTTGGCTCCCCTCAGTCAGCAGGGTGAAGGACCCACTCGTCTTGATGTCGTCTGAACTCAGCATCGGGTTTGCGCCCTTCCTTCCCCTCTCCATTAACTGACTACAAAAGGTTGATGGGTGGCAGGAAGATCCAGCAACGCCTTTGGCTTCATCCCTGTCACACGCACGCTGCTGTGACTCTTGCACACACAGAAGCGAGCCTCTCCCCCTTCCCCACATGCCACACGTGCCACTGATGGGTCCCACACGTGCAGGTCACGGCGCAGAGGCTGCACAAACACGGGTAAGACCCTCACGCACACCTGTGCCGCGGCGAGTCGCACCACTCACTAATTCTTACAGGTGCTCTGGCCTGAGTGTCTCGTGCACAGGTGTTCACAGGCACACACAGAGCGAGTTTACACACAACCACACAGACACACACGTGCAGCTGCTGGCCCACAAGCACACATCCAGGCCAGTCTCCTGTACGAGCAAGGCCTGCCCATTCAGGGCAGGTTACACACACACGGCACAGGTGTGACTGTGACACAGCTCAGCCTCAAGGTGTGTGCTCACATCAGTCACACTCACAGGCGAGTCTCTCACATGCACACAGGTGTCTCCCCCACAAGCATATGCACCATTTCATACAAGGTTGCGTTTCTCACACACACAGTTTTGGGAAGAGTGTCACACACAAACACACAGGTACTTATCCCAAAAGCACACCAGATGCAGCACAGTCACTCAGCTATGCGTGCCCTGCCTTTCAGGTACTCCCATGCATGCATGAAGACCTCAGGTACTCTGTGGGCAAATCTCACGCTCTCACACACACATGCAAGTGGAGGGGGTCAGGCAGCTGACCTTGAGGCGAGTCACACGTATTTGTACCTGGGTTTCACACACACACAGCCATACCTGTGCTTGTACACATACAGGCAGGTGTATGTTATGTATATGCAGCGAATCAGGTGTGCCCACCTGGACAGGGACACACACACGTTCATACACACCAAAAATACGGGGCTGGCAAAGAGAAAAGTCAGGACCTGCATCCACAGACAGCTGTGACTTACCCAGACAAACACACAAGTCACACACTTGCTGCAGAGTGAGGCAGACAGGCACACCCAGAGCAGGCTGTGCACAAAGTGGGTACTCATAAACAAAATACACACAGGATGGTGACTCACACACACACGTATGTACAAGTGTCACCCAAATGAGAGTGTTGCACAAACAGAGAGTGCATCTCTCACATACACAAGAGGTGTCACACAGACCAGAGGGCCACACAAAGGTGCCTCACACGTACAATTCACACACATGCTACAGTCACACACACACACGAAGCAAGGTGTGCACTCAGACAAGTGTTGCAGAGACAGAGGCACTCGAGGATGTGTCACACACACACTTCATACGTGCCTAAGTGTGCCACATAATGTCTTTCAGGCAAAATGGATCTCACACCCTTGGTTGTGTGTAACAAATGCACACCAGTGCCCCAGATACACAGAGATGTCTCAAATTCACGCAGACAGGAGTAGCTCCAAACGCAGAGTGTCTCAGACGCAGAGGGTCATACATGCAGGTGTTAGACATGCACGGTGCATCACCCACCGTCTCACCGACACACAGGTGCTGCGCACACACACAGGTGACAAACACAGCGCCGCACACACTTCAGGCACACTCAGTGTCTCAGCCGGCGCCTTTCACGGGCACACACGGGGTGTCCCGTTGTCACAAACACGGCGACTCTCGTATACACGGCTGCCTCTCACCGACCTACACGTGGGCATCACTAACGCACCCACGGGGTGACACAGCGCCTGTCCCCCCACACGCGGTGTCCCTCACACACAGACACACACACAGAGGGGTGTCGAACACACAGAGTCCCTCAGAACAGTGTCTGTCACACACAGACACACAGAGGGGTGTCGAGCACACAGAGAGTCCCTCGGAACAGTGCCTGTCACACACAAGACACACAGAGCGTCTCTCGGAATAGTGCCTGTCACACATAGACACACAGACATACACACACACACACACCACACACACAGAGGGGTGTCGAGCACACACAGCGTCCCTCGGAACAGTGCCTGTCACACACAGACACACAGACGCACAGAGGGGTGTCGAGCACACACAGCGTCCCTCGGAACAGTGCCTGTCACACACAGACACACCGAGGGGTGTCGAGCACACAGAGCGTCCCTCGAACAGTGT
>VZTE01001136.1:67389-180847 GCA_013397775.1 Eulacestoma nigropectus
TGCAGGTGCCAGACGGCGGCTGGTGGGAAGGGCAGAAGGAGGACGGGCTGCGCGGCTGGTTCCCGGCCAGCTACGTCCAGCTGCTGGAGGTAGGACCGGGGCCGGGGCCGAGGCCGCGCCGAGCGGGGGGCGGGAGGGGCCGGCCCGGCCCGGGGATGTCCCGCGGGGGCACCGGAGGTCCCGGGGGGCACACGGGGCCATCGGGGCGCTGCTGGTGGGGACCCCCCTCGGCATCGCTGTGCCCCTGCCCCGGGCAGCGCCCCGGCACCCCGGGCTGAGGCTGCCGGCTGCTGTAAGGAGCCGCTTGCCCGGCCTCGCTCCGGCAGCCCAGAGCCTTTGGTGCTTGTAGTTGTAACCATGGAGCGGCAGAGCTCAGGTGCGTGAGGAGCTGCGGACTGCTCCGGACGCTTGGGTTTTCACAGTCGCTGAACGGCAGCAGAAGTCAGGGGCTGCGGTGATGCAGCCCCTGTCAGTCACTCACGAGGGCCAGATGCTGGGCAAGTTCCGCTCCCTCCTCTCTCCCTCATCCCCTCCCACCCCCTCTCATTTCCTTTCCCTGAGCGTGTCATGGCTTTATGTTGTGGAAGAGGTAATTCAGGTACAGAATCATGGAATCACAGAATGGTTTGGCTTGGAAGTGACCTTAAAATCATCCCATTACACCCACTCTGCCATGAGCAGGGACACCTTCCACTATCCCCGGTTGCTCCAAGTCCTGTCCGACCTGGCCTTGGACACTTCCAGGGATGGAGAAGCCACAGGTTTTCTGGGCATCCTGTGCCAGGGCCTCACCACCCTCACAAAGGAGAGTTTCTTCCTAATACCTAATGTAAATCTGCCCTTCTTCAGCTTGAAGCCATTTCCCCTTGTCCTGTTACTCCATTCCCCTGTCCAAAGTCCCTCTCCAGTACCTGTAGGTACTGGAAGATTCCCTAAGTTCTCCCTGGAGCCTTCTCCTTCTCTCCCTCTGTTGCAGCAGTTCCCCAGCTAGCTGCAGGCACCTCGCTGCCACACCTGTGGCGTGGCTCAGGGAGCCCCAGCAGGGTTAAGGCTGGTTGTACAGACCCAAAGGCCGTGGGCTTTCTGTCAGGATGCCGAGAAGTTCTGTCAGCTTCAGTCCTTTTCAGGGCCCTGACAGCTGGGGTGACAGTTGGATTCCCACCTCGGGACTGCTTGTGCCTGAATGTGTTTATTGCTTCCAGTCCGCGCAAACAAGACACAGTGTGAGGGTAAAAGATATGTCCATGAAGAGTGCCTTCACAATCTCTGCATGTGAATTCTGAAGCTTCTCGTGCACTAAAGCAAGAACTTGCCATGACCCCATCAGTCCTCTCCTCACTGGCCATGCCCTGTTGTCATTTGGAACTTACACTGAGGATGTGGGCATGGCAGCGGTCTCCAGGAGCATCTCCCTGCAGTGGCTGAGCTGAAGCCATTTAGCAGTGCATTCTTCAGGTCAGCCTCTGTTTGTCCTCCATCCTAGGGGGAATCAGCCAGCCTGCTTTGCTTGTGTGCAAGGCAGGCAATGCCCATCCCAGGTTTTCCATGCACACCCTCCAGGGAATCCAGAGAGGCAGGAAGCAGAGTCCTGAGCAAAACCTGCCCACCAGCTGCATGTAGAGAAGTGTTCTGTGAGCAAAAGATTCTGTGCAAAAGGACATTTTGCCCACAGATCTGGCGCTGCCTTTTCATTTCTCTTGACCAAATAAATGAAAAAATCTATGATACTTCCATTGACTTCCTGTTTCTTATTTTTACCTGGAAAGACAGGAAAGTAGAAGCAAGAGTTGCCCACGTAGTGCTACAAGAGTGAGGTCACGGACTTTCCCGTGCAACTGGTGCACTTGGGATTTCTTTCGTTAGTTTTAGAATGTGGGAGTCCTACTGTTCATCAGTTTTGCCACCTACAAGATCATTTATTGAGATATATGAATGTTTGTGGTTTCACAAATTGCTAAATGTTTACACATCGTGGAATTTAGGAATTGTTTGAGGAAAAATGTATCAAAAGATGTGAAAGATTCTGTTCAGCAAAGGCAGTGGGGAATTGCTTCAAAATACCATAACTTTGCTTTCCTGTCATCTCCTTCTCAGAAACTCTTCTTTTAAGTCTGAGGAAGTTCTGCTGTGCTGGGGTCAGTGCCCACAGCCCCACAGATGTGCCTTTCTGACCCTTGGCTCGTGTACCATGGACAGCTTTGATGGAGACCACTTGTTCACACAGCCTGGCCCCCTTTGTCTTGGGCAAACCTTCAGAAAGAAGGCAAGAAAAATGGCAAGGGCTGAGTGTGTTCACACTGGCGTGTTCTCCTTTTCTCCAGAGATGGTAGCTAATAAGGACTGTGAGCCAGAGTTAAAAAATACGTCAAATGAGAGCTAATTAACCAAATCCATGGGATCACAGGTACGTGGCACACATCATGGTAGATGTGTGAGAAGGAAGCTCCGTGTGTGTCTGTCTCTCATGGCTCTGTTCAGGGAGCCTTTCCCTTCTCTGTAAGTAGCTTATCCCTTGTGTGCAGGTGAGCAGCTTGCTCAGGGACCTGATCTAAATGAAAGACACCACGATAGAAATACTCTCCTTCTGTATTCTCTGATCCAAGTCCCTGCCCAGCCACACTGACATCGGAGCTGACGTCGGGGAGGTGGTCACAGTGCATGTCCAGATGGGGCCATGGACATGAGTCTCCTTTCTGTACCAGCCAGCCCTTCCATGGGCTTTGGGTGGCTCTGGCCCTGCAGCTGTCAGTAAGGTTCAGTACTCTGTCCTCAGCTGAACTTGACCACACGTTGTTTAAAGAGGAAGATGTTACTCCCTCCCTATGTCCTGCCCTCGTTTCCCTGTGCCCAGTTTACCCCAGCAACTACTTGTGCTCTCCCTGGAGCCTGAAGGAGACCTGGCTGCATTTTCTGCCACAGCAGTGACTGAACGTGGCTCATGGCGTTGCCTGGGGCATGCCAGGGCTGGCAGCATTTGCCCTCCACAGCACACACCCTTTCTTCTCTCAGCAAAGTGCTGGGTAGCTGGGAGCTACCAGAAGGAGGTAGCCTTCTTCTGAAGCCTTTGTGGCTTGAAGCCTGCACCATGTTTAGACAGGAAGGCTGGATTTTCTCATTCTCTTCACATTTACCAACACTGGGGTCTCCTCTGACAGCACTGGTTCAAAAGTCTGTGCTGAGCTTCGGTCCTGAGCTGAAAGAGGGAAGTGAGAAAGGTGTGAAGAACAGCAGAGAGGGGAATCTCTCCCACCCTTGAGTGGTGGTTGAGCAGCCAGTCTGTGGTGTGCTGGTTCCTGAGGGATGAAGGAGGAGGAGAAGTGACTGTTCCTGATGCTATCATTGATTTGGGAAGAACCTGCTGCACCAACAGCACCTGAGTCTCCTCACAGGCAGCCAGGCTGCGGAGCTGCCAGCACTGATCTTCCAGACGCTGTGGAGTGGCTCCAGCTGGCTTCTCCAGGAGCTGAGGACAGGGCAGGCTCTCCCGCCTCGTGTGCCCTCACACTGTGTGGTAGCTCTTGGCTCTTGCAAAGAAAACTGGGGATGCATGGCTGGTGGGTGACCTGAACGGGCTGTCATGGCAAATATAGAGTTGGGCAGCTCTGAGAAAACCAGGAAGATGGCTTGCAGGAAACAAAGCCCTGTGCCAGAGATGGGTGTTCCTGAGGGATTGTTGCCTTTGCTGCCTCCTGTGTTCTTTTGCTAGCAAAAGTGTGTTTTCAATTCATTTGTCACAGAAGAATGAAAGGACCAAAAATGTGGTAAATGTGGGGCAAGAGAGACACAGAAAGGTAAAGAGATAAAGACATTTGGCATCCTTTGTTTCCTGTTCCTGTGGCTGCTGCAGGCCCACAGTGGAGGCTTAGAGGGAAACAGTGATGGCTGGAGGTTCCTGCTCAAGGCAGTGATGGAAGCAATGAGAGCTGGAGGAGCTCATGGTAGGGACAAGCCAGAAATGACATGTCTCTGTGAGCTCTGGAGAGGACACTGCTGTCATAGAGCAAAAGTGGTAGCATAAACCAAAACCACTATTGAAAGCAGAGAGCAAAGGGAGAAAGGAAGGGTATAGGCTTTGTGGTGGAGTTCCAGGTGAATTCCCTGGGCTAGCTGGGAGCAGTTGAGGCTGCTGTGGTCTTACTCACAGAACCACTGGGTCAGAAGGGACCTTTGGAGATCAGCTAGTCTGGTTTGCCTGGCTATGTCTGTCAGGTTTTGAATGTGTGCAAGGGTGGACACCACAGCTGTTCTGGACAATGTATTCCGGTGTTTAACTACCTTCACAGTTTTTTGTTGTGTCCTTTATAGGAATTTGTGTCCCTTTAAAGGGATTTTCCGTGTTTTAGTTTGTGCCCATTGCATCTCATCCTTTCACTGGGTGTCACTGACAACAGTCTATATGCTTTTTTTACTGTCCCCCCCATAGATTTTTATTCCCATTGATAACATCCCTCTTAAACCTTCTTGTCTTGATGCTAAACAGTCCCAGTTCTTTCAGCCTTTCTTTGTATGACAGATGCTCCAGTCCCTTAATCATCCTCGTGGCCCATTGCTGGACTCTCTCCAGTCTGTCCTTGTCTTCCTTATGTTGGAAAACCAAGTACATTTTCTTATACTGTTGCAGATAGTAAGTTAATGGAGAAATGGTCCCTGAGCAGTATTTCCTGAGCATGAGAATCCATGGACACCAGAGGAATCCTGAAGACTGCTGTCAGATTCACGTGGTTTTGCTTTGGCTGAGCTTGGTCTATGAGCAAGCAGCACCCTTCTGCAAGCTGAAGGGCTTGGGGAAGGAGGATGTTGTTGCTTGGTATCCATATCCTATTGAGTAGATACCATCAGCTTCAACCCTCACCCCTCCTTTGGTGATTAATAGCTATGGCAGGCATGAGACCTGAAAGTCAGGGATTTTCTGACCCTTTCCTCCCTCCTCTGTGCTTTATATTTTTGCCTGACCTTTTGACCATTGAGCAGAGCCCTCCAGGGCCCCTCGGTACCAGACTGTTGCAGGCCCAGGTTAAGCAATCGGCCTTCCCAGCCTGGAGCAAGAGGGAACCCGTGCAGATACAGGTGAGGAGGTGCTGTACACAGGTACAGAGCCCCTGGAGTGTGGTGTGTGATACACTGAGGGATTTCTCAACAGCTCATGTTTCTTATCCCGAGTCTGGCTGCCTCTCACCCCAGCTGCATCAGGGTTGCTTGGGATGATGATGTGTGTAGAAAGATCTGTGCAGCTCCAGACGTAAGAGCAACCTGGCACAAGGCTCAGGTGCTCCAGTTTGTGACAATCTTTACGGCACAGGGCAGCACAGATGTTGAGAAAGTGGGATGGTGTTGGACCTCAGGGGTGTGTATTCCAGGAGGTGCTTTGCATGGGACCCTCTGGAGAAACCTCTGTTGCGTCTGCTTTTTCTAGACAAGTGATTTTTGGAGGGCTGGAGAGATGTGTCATTCAGTCACATTTGCAAGTGGTTTCTTTTGAAATCTATTCTGGGCCTTGATTTTTGTATTTGTAGTTAACTAGAAATCACTTACATAAGCAGCAGCAGCAGCAACATATGCAAATTTGCTGGAAATTGTCAGCACTTTTTATAGCTTCAGTCATCCCACAGATGTAAGTCTCTGTATGAAGCACAGTGTGTGCTTCCAGAATGGACGGAGGTGGCTCTGGAATCTGACTGAGCGGGCTGGACTGAGTAGGACTGCGAGCTGCCACTGATCTTATCTGCACTCTCCACAGCTTGATTTACCAGAGCTGTGAGGCACTTAGGAAGGAAGGAATGGTGTGCTTCCTCCTGGTGCAGGCTTCACCTGCAAGCGTGGGACAGATGGTTCATTGCTTCCACTGCTGTGTAATACTCAGCAGGTAACTCGCCTCACCTAACCCAACCTAGGGCAGCTGCCACGTGGACGTGGGGATGTGCAAACAGCTGAGCCTGGAGGTTGTTGCACATCCAGCTGCAGGAGGCATGGCATGGCATGGCATGGCACGGCACAGACTGCTTCCTTCGTGGTGCCTGGGGAGTCGTAGAGAAAAAGGGTGAATACACAGAAATGAAAATGCCTTTTATTTATTTTGTAATAACACAGAATGTGTAGAGGATTTCTGTGCCAAGCTGCTCTCTGCCATCATGGGAGCTGTATGATGTGTATGATACGTATTAAAAGAGAGGACGTGTTGGTACAGAGCTTTTCCTGGTGCACAAAGGAGAATAAGGTTGTGTATGCACCTGGATGGCTGTGGGTACGTGAGCCCTGAGGTATTTGTACAGGTGTCCGTATCTCCTGCACACACAAGTGGTGCTTTGCTTTCTCAGAAGGTTCTTCTACATCCTTGAAGTTTGTTCTCTCTCTCTCGTTCCTCCATCTCCCCACTCAAAAATCAGCTTAGCGTAAAATTCATGAAGAGCCACAAGAACCGAGGGGGTGTGTGATGATCTCGGGTACAGGTGTGGCTGCTGCCACTGCTTTTTTCTAAGGATATTCTATAAAGCAAGTAATGCTCCAATCTGTTGTCTTGGGTGGTGGGGAAGGAATCTGGTCTTTAATCTGGTGTGATAAGGCTGTGGGTGCTGAACCCAAAGAGTGGATGGCATCACTGCCAGGCTGGGACTAGTATTCCTGTCTCCTGCCCAGGGGTGCTTGTGACACCATCCTGAGTGTTCTGGCCATTCTACTGCTGTGGGCAGCAACCACAGCTGCAGTGGGGATGGCATTTCCCCTGCTGTAGAAGGTTGGTTTTCATTCTTTCAATACAGAGAAAATGTCTCTGCATTGTCTCAGGGAAAAGGTGAAGTTTTCAAAGTTCAGTGCTCACAGGTGCTGAGGCTGGTCTGCTCTGCACGATTCAACAGCAAACTGTTGTCCAAAGTGAGGTATTCATGAGAGGAGTGACAATGAGAATCCTTGTGGTTTAGTTTCACAGTGTCTTTTTTCTATCTCTGACTTTCTGTAACTGTATTTTTTAGTGTTGAAACTTGTGATCATCTGACGACTGATATTTCTGGCAAATGTGAATGAAATCAAATATAAAAGGGTGAGGAAATGATGTTCTGCTGCCAGAAAGTCCCTCTTTAATCAAAGTTCTATGGGAATTTAAAGCCCCAGGAGAATGTGAAGGGGATGTGAAGCTGCAGTTCACAACCCTCTCCTGTAAGGGTGATGTCTGTTATCCATCTAGCAATAATTGTCTCACACTGCTGAAGTTACAGATAAAATGTAAAAGTTGAATAGTACCATAAATAGCCAAAATTTTTGAAGAGAAAGGTCTTACAGATGGTTGTGGCATTTTTTGGGAGCTCTTCTGTCCCCTGCACAAGTTGGGGTGTTGCAGAAGCTGGGCTCACAGGTGCTGCTTCTGTAGCAGGTGAGAGCAGTCACACTGCTGGCCTTAAAAAAATTGCATAGGACAGAATTTTTAAAGATGTGTTTCCTTTATCCTTAGCTAAAAAATGAAAACGTGCCATGGAAGGTTTAAACTGGAGTATCTCTTATGGCCTGTGGATTACAAAGAGAGTCTAAAAACAGTCTCCCTGCAGACATCTGCCTTCTAGATGTGAAAGATTAAATGAGTTGCTGTGCACCTGCACGGTAAGGGTGGATATAGAGCAACCATGAAAAATGTGGATCGTTTAAAGAGTCACTTGAAGATTGCTTAGTTCCCTAAAGAATTTCCGGCTCATTCTGTGCTCTGAATGGGGCTCATGTCCTGTAGAAAAATACAAGAGTGATTTCTGCAGCAGTAAACATGGGGAACTCAAGTCTCACTTTCCAGCTTGGGTGCAAAATGCACCTTCAGCGCCTTGAGTGTTGTGCCACGTACACCGGTGCTTCATGCACTGCACAGCACTTTATCCTGAATGTAGTTTAAAAACACACAGTAGGAATAATGAGAAGGTGCCAGACACTTATTTTCTAAAAACAAAGCTTTACTTTGGTGTCCAAAATGGAAAATTTGGCTCTGTAATCAAGACCAGAAAAATCTGGCATCTTCGATGGGATTTGGTTTTTTCTGCTTATTTCACTTTTACTTGTGGGATGATAAATGACCATGTAGAATTAACTGGTTATTTAATTGACCAGATTAAACCTGTGTTTTATGCTCCGTGATTCCTTATCTTCCATGCTTGCTTATGCCCATGAAGCACATTATTATCAGCAATGTGCTCCAATGCTCAGAATCTGAAGTGTCTGAGAATGTTCTCAGGACCCGGTTTTGTTATTTCTCTGACTGCTGACACCAAGTGCTATCCCAAAGACAGGACATTGTCTGTTTTGGAGAAGCCCCACAATAACAACAGCAGATAGTATCTCTCTTTGAAAATGTTTGGGACTGTTGCAGTTGTTTTCACCGTGGCCATGCTACAACCCAGGGCAGCAGGAATTTCTCACGTTGCACGTGTTCATCCTTTTCCCCCCATGGGCAGAGCAAAGGGAGCCATCCACTACTAACTTGTGTCTTGGAGTGTTTGACAGAAGGCGCTGATATTTCTGTCTCTGATTTCTGACACTCCCAGGGACCACTCATTCTGGGCAGCTTTCTCAGCATCCAGCACTTCTGGGCTGTGCCTCGCTCGCTGTGCACTCGTGGCAGGTTTGCTGGAAGCCTCCCAGAAGCTGGGGCTGGGATGCAGTGGCTGCTCCCTGTGTACTCATTTCCAGTAACCTGCACAGCTCTGCGTTTGCAGACAGGGACAGAGGACCTGGGGAAACCTGAAAGCAGCACAATGGAACTGCTGGTCCCCACGCTGTGCTTTGCACACTGTCAACAGTTCATGTCAAAGTGTCATTTGCCAGATTTAATTACGTGTCACATTCCCTTTTATTGGTATGAGCCCTTGTGTATGGAGAACAGTGTGAAACCAGGACCAACAGTTTGCTCAGCCACTGTTTTCCAAGTTTGTGCTTCAACTAGTGTTTGTCTTGAAAAACATAAGTATGCTTTAGCGTATTTGGAATTTTTTATGTCACGCCACTGTGTAAAGCATTACCTGTTGAGAGGACCTGCTGTACAGGGTTGGTATGTGGCGGGGCTGTTGACAGGTTTGCAGTGTACCTGCAGAGCAGGTGAGCAGGCTGAGTCTCTGCAACACGGGGTTAGGCATGGGAGAGCCCCTTGCATACCTGCCATAGCTGCAGAAGTGCACTGGTGATTGAGAGGGAGAGCAGGCTGTACATTTCCTGGGATACAGACTCCTTAACAGCACCCTTTCTGCCCTGGTACCTTCTCTGTACCTGCAGTGGTGACTGCCCTGGGAAGCAATCCTTTTACAGGCGTATGGAACAGCAGAGAAAGCTTTTTGCTTGTACTAGTAATCCAGTTTTCCACATCACTCTATCAAAATAGCTTTTGTACTAGCCTAGTAGATCTGTGGTTTGCTTTTTTGCTGGCACATTCCAGAAAGGGGTGCCATGGGTTACTCAGGAGCTGCCACTCTGCATTTTGTAGAGTATATCTGGCAGCGGAACAGGCCAGTGTCTTTTAACATACACTTTTGTCAGCATTTGTGAGCAGTCCCCTCAGTACTCAGTCATCAGCATGAGGCACTTTGGAGTTAATTTAGGCTGACTGGCAGATGACTTTGGTCACTAATCTTGGTACTCCTTGACATGTGCAGATGCAAAGGTTGAAAATCTTCCTTTGACATCGTTTGAGACCAGTCTGGCATTTTTCCTACATTCATGGTTGGTAAGAGTAGACTGTGCAGACTGTTCTTGAGCCACAGATATTCCCACTGTGATGCTGGCAGCAAAAGCACCGTGGTCTTCCAGTGTTTGTTTGAGCACTGAGTTTGTTTTCTGCACAGATCTCTCAGGGCTTTGCCAGCTCTGTGGCACTTGGAATGGCCTCTGCTGCCGCAGTCTCCAGGAACAAAATCACTGCAACTTTAACTCCTTTGCCGGCTATCGCTTCATATGCCCATATCCATCAGTTCTGTGCCTCTCTTTGCACTGTGGAAAAAACCCTCAATAACAGGTAATTAGAATTCATAAGTCTTGGGAACACCTGGGGTTTTGTATCGTAAAATGGATCAGACCAAGGTCCATAAGGCAGGTATGTGGTGTTCTACAGAGTGATCCACTGAGATATTCCATGATTTTCAGCAAAGAAGGGACACAGCTGACATGAAAGCTGCAGAGGATCTGCCCTTCCCAGTGTTGCCAAAGCAGGGATTAAGCTGCAAGGCTCTAGCCCATCACAGAGAGAGAAAGCAGGAGCTCATCTGGGCTGGAAACGAAGTCTGGTATAATCAGGCTGTCCCACAAGTACTGATTTTTCATCTTTGAAATTCCCTTTCACTCTTGGCAAGTCCAGCAGCGGGTAAAAGGGAGAAAGGTGTGAGAGTAGAGAGGGATCAGAGGCCCAGAGTTAGAAGCCGTTCATTTGTCTTCCCAAACTTGCCCCTATTTTTTACTTGGAATCACGATAAAAACTTCCTTGAGATCTGTTAGCTCAGGGTTAAATGTCATTTTTTTACAGCACCTGCAGTGTCCTTCCTGGCAGTTCAGCACTGCTTGTGCCTCCTGTTCACCCTCTCACAGCCCTTCAGCCAGGGACAGGCCAAGCAGCTCTGAGACTGCTTGAGGAAAATGCAGCAGTGGAATGGGGAGCATGGAAGGGGTTAACGTGAAGCAGCTCCCTGGGCTGCTAAAAGACCAGCTTTTGTGGAAGACTGAGGGAAGGAACAAGGATCTTTGAGCTTGACATTGTTTGGGACATGAAAAGTACAATAGGATTCCAATTATTACCTCCATATGTAATACTCTGCATTTATTCCTAGTGTGTTTTGTTTCCTGTGTTGTTGTCTGTTCTTTGAAGACTTACCAGAGCTCATGTAAACAATCATGTATAACCTGAACTTATTTACAACCCATTTGTCACTTTCCTGAATTGTCAGAGGAGTGACTGGCATCATCACTCCTCAGACGCATGACCAGACCTTTGTGGCTGACCTTTGATTTTAGGAAGACTCACTCTTTTTGCTTCTGCCCTTTGCCTTCTGGCTTATCTATTTCTTATTTTGTATAGTCGTTTTTTCACTCCTTGATGGCTTCTTTTCTCCTGAAAGTCTTCACAGAAAGGAGTTTATGCTTTCAAAAGCATACCTGTGATAGTTGGTCTAACAGCAGATACCAGCACTCCCAGGAGTACCACACACAGATGCTTGTGCCACCATGGCCACAACATTGCTATTGAGTTTATTCTGTCATTCTGCTTAATTTTACTGTGGCCATCTATAAGCACTTTCAGAATGTTCTTTTAAATTGGCTGTCTGGATCTGCTTTGTCTTCCCTATCCTTTCTAATTCACTTATTTAGCTCTTTGTTCATGTTTCCAAAATGAAACCCTGCAGTTGCCGTGTGCTGAAATGCTCCTCCTTGAGCCATTGCCACAAAGCCAGACCAACAGTGACAAGCTAGTGCAGTGCAGGAGCAGTTCCAGTTGCTACAGAAGTGAAATTTAGTCATAGAAGAGGCAGAGCTGGCAAGCTTTTGGTAGCAGGGTAGAAGGAATAATTGGTACAGAGGAGTTTGGAAGAGAAAAATGGAGATGAGGAGTGACAGAGTTTGCAAGGGGTGACAGAGAATGAAGAATTAACAGAGTTTGGATTTGATACAGATATGGCAAAGTGCCACGTAGAAATTGCACAGAAGAGGAACTGTATATCCAAGGAGTGAGCAAATGCTTAACTCAGAAAGGAACAGAGAGAAACTGGTTTGATAGATGTAGTTTGTTTTGTAGTCCTGAAGAACTGTGTGCAGAATTCAGCTCAAAAATGCTGCTGAGGGCTGTGTGTGCAGCACACAGCTGAGCACTTCCAGCCCTGCCCATGTAATGAGCTGCCTGAGCAGCAGATTAGCTTCTACCGTGCCAGCTGCTGTATAATAGGACTAATTCATTACCCAAGGCCAAGTAATCACTCTCAATAGCAAGATTTAGAGGAGAGCCTATGACTTGTCTCTTTGCACTGCAGACTGCTGATGATCACAGTGATAACTGAGACCAAATGAAGACTGGAAATAACCTCAGTCTGTCATGGGATGAAGAATAGAACTTCAGGTACTTCCAAAGAGAAATCACGTTTAAATCATCTGTGGTTTCCTTTTGGAAAATAATTTTGCAATGAACCTGAGTCATTGAACCCCTGTGCACACTTCCTCTGAGCTGCATTGCCCCAGGGTTTGGGGACTCCCTCACTCCAGCTCCCTCCTCTGCTCTTGGCCAGCACCACTTACTAAGGCTGAATATGAATCTTCAGTGAGGGACAAAACTTTCTCTCAGTGCTTGCCAGAAACATAATCATGGGCCAGAAACATAATTCATCTCTGGGATGGGACCATGGCAAATTCTGCTGTGCAACTTGCTGGCAGTGCTGGAAGTGCTGGGGAGGAGATTTTGCTCGTGCAGATCTCTGTTCCCAGCATGTTGTGATCGCTGTGGCCAGTGCTCTGTGCTGCCTGGTGTGCACCAAGCAGGATGCTGCCTGCTCACCACTGCAGGAGGCAGGATGGAACAGGGCATCTTCCAGCATGTCTCTGGTACCCTACTCGAGAATCTTGTCAGTTTGGAGGTGGGACCTGCCACATCTCAGAGTTGGGACCCTGCTGGAGTAGGACAGGAGGTCTTCTGGCCACCTTGGAACCCCACAGACAGAGAACTCACAGATAGGGACCACCAACTGCAAGTAGCACATGGACGGGGAAAGGAGCTGAGAACTGCTGAATGCTTCAACTCTGGCTGCATTTTTTACTCAGTTAGGTCAGAGAACTTGCAGGATCACAGGGCTCCACCCGGTGATGCTCAGCGAGGTCTTTATATCACAGTCTTATAAGCTTGCCCACAGTGATTTTGGTGACACATGGAATGAAGCTGGCTGAACTGAACACAGCAGCTTTTTTCCTGGGCAAGATGTGAATCTCTGGAGATGCCTCTTTTGTGATTCTAGAATCAGAAATGCACGAGCAGGGGTGGCTGCAGTCCCTGTTTTAGCACTGATCAGTGCTCTGTGTATGTGTCCCTGATGTATGCAATGGTGTTAGAGCCACAGGGCTGAACCCCCTCCTCCCTTCTGCTGCCTTCTGCAGCAGGAGCTCCAGTGCGCTCGCTGGGGTCAGGGTGTGTGCCCTGGCAGCCTGTGAAGAGCCACTCAGAAGCTACAGCCTGTTTCCAGCCCAGAGTCAGGCCCTGGAACGAACAAATCCCGACATTCACTTCTGTGGTAGGGAACTTGCTTTTGCTTTCAGTGCTGGAGGATCCAGTGTTTGCCTGCAGTCAGAGGAAAGCGAGGTTGAAAACCCTTTACTCCTTCCTCCCCGTGGCAGGGAGGTGTTTTGGGGAGGTTAATGTGACTTGCTGTGCTCAGGCCTTCCCCTCCCTGCGCTGGGACGGGATGTTTCCTCCTCAGCACCAAGAGAGAGCCTCATGCAGTCTCCTGCTCTTTTCTTAGCTCAGAGGATTCACACTTTAACCACCGTGCACCTTCATCCTCTCGGGCACCCCCCGCTTTTGGAAGAGTCAAAATCAATCCGAGCCATTAGTCCTGTACTTGAAAATAGCGGTGATCGTGGCTGCTGAGCTTTGCCTTGCTCTGTGTGAGGGAGCTCATGGGGCTGCTCGTTTCTGTTCTCTGGCTGGTACCTGCTTGGGGTGCACCCCCAGAGAAATGAGCGTTAGCACCATCAGGCAGCTGCCATGAAGGGTTCTGCCTGCCGGGGATGGCACCAGCCTGTTTTTAGGTCATGGTTTATCACTGTCTCTCTGTTTGGGTGGCATGCAGCGCAAAGGGCAGACGGCCGCCAGCTTCTTATGGGTTGAAATGCAGTGCAGCTAAAATCCTTAAAAATACTTTTTCCTTGTTTTTACTAATCTGAACAAATAGGGTTACGGCTTGGCTTTTGATAGCCTGTACACCTAAGATGTCTCATTCTGCTCTGTGGAGAGTAACAATTGTCCCTCTCTATCACATAATGTGTAACTCCCTCAGAATTGCCTTATCAGAATATTTCCAAGGAGTACAATTGAATTACTGTTCATCACAACGTAGGACACAATTTTTTCCTCTCTTGTAAGCTTTTTCTTTTATTTGTGATGTTGCCTTCCTTGACAACTTCCACGTTTTCTTCTCAAGGCGAGAAATTAATTTATATCTAAATAAAATAGATGCATTATAAATTTATAAATTCTTCACTGTTGTTCATTTTTCCCTCTCTCTGCTAGGCTGCAGCTCCAGCAGCAGTAAGGCAATATCTTCAGCTGAAGGAGTTAAATGTATCACCCCAGAAAAGAGCAAGCCAGATCTGAAAGCTATTCCTGTAACACTAATTTTGATCTCAGCCCTGTTTCCTGTCTAAAGACTTTTCTCTTTCAGTGGAGATCATGAAATGTTACATTAACTACATTTGCTCAGAGCATGCTGAGAAAATATCTTTCAGCTCCAGAGGTTCCCTCTCTCAGGAGCACAGCCTGAGGAACAACAACCACAAGTTACAGCGTAGTTTCAGTTCTCTATATTGTTAAACAATATTATTCTGAAGAAAATGATACACTGAAGTGTGCTGCCATTGTGTTGCAGAGTGTGATTAATTAGGCACTAGATTCAATACGTCTAAGCATGCAAGACAACTACTAGAGTCAGGCCGAAACTAAGATAACCTCTGAGATTTCCCTCAAATAAAACAGGTTTTATTTTTCTTCACATGGTGAGATCCTGCAGCTGTGCAAAATTCACCAAAAAAATTCCTTCTGTAATCCTACCAACATTTTTCCCTTAACCCAGTCAATCACAGAAATTTGGAATGAACAGCACAGAGCTGCTGCAGCAGGAGCACCACTGCACTGCTGACCCCTCTGAAGTGCCAGTGAGGGTGGGGGACACAGACACTGCTCTGTGGGGGCTGCACAGGAGGGCAGGGTGTGTACAGTGTGTGTACAGATGCCCAGGCACAGCCATCCTGTGGATCCCAGGCTGCTGGGAAGCTTTGGCTGTTCCAATTCAGCAGCAGGCACAGAAATATTTAGAGTCGTGTGGAGGATGTTTGGGCTGTGACAGGTGAAGGCTTACGGCAATACTGGAGACCTGACTGCTCTGTCCTCCCCTTAAACCCTCTTGTGCCTCCGTAACTCCATCTGCACTCAGCAGCAGCCCCTCAAGGCCCTCTTGAACCTCCCTCCATGCACTGGTCCAGCTCTCAGCGCTGATGGTTTCCTGGGGTAGCTTCTGTGGGGCGTGAGCTCACGAGGCCATCGAGCACCAGAACCTGTTCAGAGTGGATGCTGAGGGTGGGCAGAGGGGCCAGACCGTGCTGTCAGCCACCTCAGTGCCTCCCCTGGCGTTTTCCCCTGTGGCTGCAGCAGTCTGGTCTCCAGGAATTCTGACTGTGTCCCATGCTTCTCTGGATGGAGGCTGGAGCAGTTTGAGCACACAGATGGAAAGGTGTTAGAGATGGCCCCAGAGCCAGACCTCAGCCTGGTCACTGACATGCAGGTGTGCTACTCAAGCAGGTTATCTCCACCTCCTGAGAGAGGTGTCCAGCCCTTCTGTACAAGAAA
This sequence comes from Eulacestoma nigropectus, assembly GCA_013397775.1. Taxonomy (NCBI): domain Eukaryota; kingdom Metazoa; phylum Chordata; class Aves; order Passeriformes; genus Eulacestoma; species Eulacestoma nigropectus. Next base: position 82,937 of record VZTE01001136.1, read on the forward strand.
AGAGATGCTGTTTTCTCCAAAGGGGATGGGTGTTGGTTTATGCCTGGCAGGAGCTGCCCAGAGCTCACCAGTGGAAAACTCCTGGGATGGTGTGCGCAAGGGCTCCTCCTGGCAGCCTCCGTGCCTCGTGGGGGCTGTGTGTGTCTTTGGTGTCCACTAGCTCATTTGTGGCCTCCGGGAGAGGAGGATTAACCACCAACCACCCTCCTGCGCCAGGTGAGCAGCTCAAGGGCAGAAACTGATAGATGGCTTCAGTTTCTTCTGTGCATGGAGTCAAGCACCACATGCTTCCTCAGGGAACTGCTGTGCTGTGCTGTGACCGTCCTGCTGCCCCAGGGAGCCATCAGAAGTGCCAGCACCCGGTGTCCAGGGAGGTGGCAGGTTTCTCATAAGCTTCAAGGATTGTTTTTGCTGTAATGTTCCAGCGTGGACAGGTGAGAAGCCTTGGGGCGGGAGCTTCTCAGTCCTGCAGACAGTGAAGAACAAGTTCATCCTTATTTCAAAAAGCCAAAGCACTCAGATTCCTTTATAGCCGACTGAGGAAGAGAAACTCCTGCGGTCAGACTCTCCCAATGCTTTTTCAGATGTCCGGGCTGAAGGAGCTGGGTCGTCTTTTTCTCCCTGGTGATCAGAGAGCACTGACTTGGCTGTGAGCACCTGCTCAGCTGAGGTCTGCAGTCCCGAGTGGCAGCAAGAGCAGCTCTGCCTGTGGATATGCTCAAACAGGCTGTATGGCAATCCCACAAGGAACTGCACTGAGATGTAGTTGTCATGTCTTGCCAAGCTGTTTTTCTCTTGCTAAGTCAGAGAGCAGGAGCCTGAGGGTGTTGTTATCAATCTGTAGTTTGAATTCAGCATCTGTTCTGCATCGTCCTGCTTCTTTCCTGGGCATGAGGCCAAGGTTTGGTGTCCAGGAGGTGGGACCTGCCTGCAAATGCAGGGCTGTGCTCAGGCTCCCCATTCCTTCCTCCACAAACAAAGCTGCTGCAGCAGAGCAGGAAGCTGCAAATACGATTTTTACAAGCCAGAAAGTGGCTCTTGGGTTTGAATTAAATTTTCCCAGAATTAAATACTTTTTTCCCCCCCACCTTGCACCTCTCTGAGCCCAGCAAACGTTCAGGCAGCTGGGTGCAGCACCACAGGTGTCACAGAGAGATTGGGACTTCACGGGAAGTCTCAGAAGGGAAGTAGCACAGGCAGTGAGGTGCCCTGAGCAGGACAAGCTCCTGACAGAGGGGACCTTGTAGGAGCTTGGTGCTTTGGGTAATACCAAGAGAATGTTTCCATGACTCCTGGATTAGCTGTACCAAAAGCTGTGCTGCAGTACTTGTTTTTTCCTGCTCTCCACAGGGTAGCAGCTTGTTATCTGGAAATTTATAACTATTTATTTTTATATTAAGTCTAGATTAAAAATGGAATTCTACCATTTTCACCAAAGCATATGACTTAAAACCCCCATGGCCTTAAAAATCCCCTCTAAAGTAGTGGAATATAACTGGCAGACTCAACAGAACTTTCTTGTTTCGCCTAGATTTAATTTTTGTTTTTGCAGTCCCAGGCTTCAAAATACCTCAGCTGCAAATACTACCGTGCTTCACGTGCAAAAGCTTGCAGAGGTTCATGTGGAAAGGATTTATAGGCTAGGAATGATTTCTTTATGCCTCTTTGAGGTGATGATGTCCAGGTAGTGCAGGGTGGCCAGACAGCACCTTCGCTGTGATAACATTATTAAAGGTTTCATTGTGAATGCCATCAGAAGGATTGTATCATCCTCACCCCAATTCTTAACTTTCAGCTCCAAGTGTTGATCTTTGCTAAGTAGCATTTCCTTATTAGATTATTAAATTATTTCTATTAGATTTTATTTTCTTTCTGATACATGATGTCACACTATAAATAATATTTCTATTTTCGTATCAAATGCATCTATTCCAAGCCATCTCACAGTGGAATGTCAGCATAGTGTAATCTTTGGAAACAGCTGCCGAGGATACATATGTGTACCTCATATTCCAGTCACAGCCTCACTCCTTTGCTTCAGAAAGGCTGAATAATACCTACATCATTTCTTAGAAATAGTTATTTGGTATTTTCCTAAAGAAGTTCTGCCTTTACCGTGGCTTCAATACCACCTCCATCCTGAACCTTCCCTTCTGCAAGTTAAATTAATTTTTCTTTCTCCTGTGAGGGATGGGAAAATAAACCACCCTTTTTCTTTTCAGCAGATTGATGGCATATCTGAGACACTCCCCTTTCATTCATTCCTGCTCTGCATTAAACTACTTCTTTCCGTTCAGGTCATTTTTTCTAGATCTCTGCTTTTTACTCTCTTTTGGATTAGATTTTCCATGAACTCTCAGAGAAGATTAGCAAATGCTCTGAGATTTATGAGCCAGTTCTTCAAAAGTCTATCAGTCTCAGGGTTCTCCAACTTACTCTGTCCCTATTGCAGGATGAAATCTTTGTTGTTCCTATTAACTGTGACAGCCACTTGATGATGGATGACTTCTTTATTAACAAATGACATTTTGCTGAATATCCTGAACATGGTCATTCACGGGTGGCTCTCCTCTGCTAGGCTGCAACTGGTTCTTTTACTTGGTCTTCCTCTTAATATACATTTATAAAGTATTTCCTGTTACTGTTAATACTTTTCTGCTGATTTTATCTACTTTTCCGCCTACACTTCTGTACTTGTCATAGGAATAACTGGCAGCTTTTTTTAATTTAAAAGCAGCCTAAAAGGTTCATTCCCTTACATGCCTAGTACCAAGCACAAAGGCTTCCCAGTCCCAATGACTTCTGATGTTTCCATATTACAATTATTCAAATTCACTGATGCTATAGCAGGTAATGATATGCTGTAATGGACATAAGCAGATGTTGAAATGCCCAATTCCATAAACAAGATTAACTTGCTAGGTGTAGACCAATCAAACCAATATATTTTTTTTATCTGATTTGAGAGTGTGGTTTGATGAATCTGGAGTATGCAGCGGGTTGTAGTGCCTGGACCACGTTGGAAATGCATCCTTGTGGCAGGATAGTCCCAGGCATGGAGGTGCCAGGCAGTTTTAAAACGGCCAGTTTATTCATCATCTTCTTTAAACCAGCTTTAATGGGTTAGGAGACTGACTGGGAAAAGAGAGGGGATAGAGGTGACCCAGTGACATTCATTGTATTCTTCTGAGGAAGCTCAGTTACTGCACGGGGCAAATTAAAATTCATCAATAACTGTTTCCAGGGATTTCCCCCCTGCTGGCTGGTTTTTTTGGGCTGTTTTCCCCTACTTGCATTTTTTCTGAGCTGAATATTGAATTGATATTCCCTGTGTTGTTTCTGCCTGCTCCATTTTTCTGCACACGTCTGACCAATCTGCAGTTGGTCATCTCCCACCAGCGGGTCTCCTGCTCAGCTGCCACTGCTGTCTCCCAGCACTTTCCTTGAGGTCTGCCTTTGCCACCCCTCATCTCTGCAGTCCTCCCCACCATTGGCAGTGTGCTGCCTTAAATGTTATTCTTGCATATGGAGCGGGACTGAACGACTTTCACTGCACAAATGCGGGGACCTGGATATTCTTCTTCTCAGATGAAATGTTTGTATGGTGGAGTTTCATTAAAAAGAGCTAAACCAGGCAAATGAGATCTGAGCTCCCTGCAGCGTGTAGAAGACCAGGAGCAGCAGCTACGAGGACAAAAACCAGGTTTTTTTACCTCAGAGGTAGGCCACTAATTAGAAGGTGAACGTGAACAAACCCTTTAATTTCAGTCAGAAATAAGAGGCATTCACTTCACCAAGGACTGCCTGGTCTAGTGAAGTGGCTGCTCACATTACAGTCCTGGGAAGGTTGCATGTGGGAGAAACACACAGGTGTCCTCTGCTTGTGTCCTTCTCCAAATCAGAAAGGCCAGAAGAAGGAGCAGAGCCACTGTGCAGGAATGCTGAAGAGGGGTCAGTAGCTGCAGAGAGCTACTGGGGCTCATGGATCGATGAGAACCAGCTCATCTTCCCCCATCCTTTCCAGGAGCACGGGGAAGAGGGGACCAGTCGGCTCTTGCAGAGCACTGGAGACCCTCTGCTGCGCTGCCCACCAAGGGCTTCTTCAGGGTGCTGCATTACCTGAATGTCCCACGCTGGCTGGCCTTGATCTTAGGCATGCTTTGGTGCCAGCAAACAGCTCTGAGGTGGCTGTCCAGACCTTCCTTTGAGAGAGGATTGAGGCAGCCAGGCAGAGATACTTGTGGTCGTGCTCAGCATGTCCTGCCTTAGCAACCTCCAGAGTTGCTGAGCCTGGTGAAGGAGGATTTTCCTGAGGCGACATCTCAGTCTTCTGTCAGGGTACAAAGGCAGCCCCACGCTTGGCATACTTAGAGAAGGGGCCCCTGGAAAAATGCTGCAGGTAACTGGTGTCCCTGGGGCTCTCCCTGCCTGCTGAGCCTGGCAGAAGTCTGTGTCCCAGCTGCGAGGGGCACCACGCTTTCTGCACTGCACCTAAAGTCCCTTGTCCTGCCTGCACCACCCTGTCCTGCCAGCAGGGATGGGCACATGGCCCTGCTCTCAGAGCAGCCTGTCCATCTGCCTGTATGTCTGCCTGGCTGCTTGTGTGTCCGTCTGTCTGGCCACAGCAGCAGGCAGGGTGCTCCTGCAGCCTCGTTCAGGCTTGCCAAGCTGTGAGAATGGCCTTCCTCCGTTGTTTGTTTGTTTGCTCATTTATTAAGATTTGTAGCAGCAGCAAAAATAGAAAAACAGTGGTGGTGTGTCTGTGTGAGTGCATTGTGCTCTGGACTTACAGGCACAACAATCACATTCCCCACGCCTGAGAGAGATTACAAGGGAGGGCACAGGAATGTGCATCTGGCAGCACTTTGTATCTTGGCCATTTCATTGCTTTCTCTGCATCTGAGGTTCCCAAAGTTTTGGTCGTGGAGGGCCATTTAATCCGGGGAGCAGATTTCCTCTGCAGGGAAACGCCATTCAGGAAAAATTCGGGGTGTTTGTAAATGAAAGGTTTCCATCCAGGCTGCTTGCAAACGTAGTAAGGCGCGTTGTGAGGGGATCTGCCCAACCACAGCAACAGGGGGAAGCAAATTTCATTTTAAAGTAGAGGGAAGTGTAGCTATAATATGCCAAAAGATTGCTTCAGGCCTGGGGCAGGAAACAGAATCTGAGCTAACTATTCCAATTTTGTTTAATTTCATGGGTTTTGAGATAGTACTTATAATAAAATTATCAGAAATGCAGATCACTAGACATAAGGTTCTCAGGCACCTTGTCCTAACATTCTTTCTAAAAGAGAGAAGATTAGTTAAAGTCTTCTTAAAAGTAGTTAAAGATAAATAAATAAATGCCCTATCCCTGGAAGTGTCCAAGGCCAGGTTGGACAGGGCTTGGAGCAACCTGCTCTGGTGGAAGGTGTCCCTGCCCACGGCAGTGAGTTGGAATGGGATGAGCTTTAATGTCCCTTCCAACCTGAAGCATTCTGTGATTCTATGGTAAATACAGGGAACTAACTGAGATTAGACACTTTCAGAATGTCCTTTTATTAACTTCTCATGAGAAGGAGAATACACTAGCTCTGGAGATCTGACCAGATCTCCAGAAATTTATCTACAACGCTTTTACTTGCTTTTCTAACTTATAGATACGTTACTTGCTCCAAAATGTGTCTGTAAATAGGTGGTTTTGGCAGATGACTGCAGCAAGGTTTGAGGTTGCTGTGCCTTAGCTCTGCTATGCATGCTTGTGTGTGCATGTGGGAGAGTCTCTGTATTTTAAGGGAGAATCGGTTCCTTCCTAGAAGGACACTAATTATTAGTTGCTGTCCGGTGATTTTATTGTGTCTGGGAAACTGCAGAGCACAGCAGTAGAGTCAGGCTTGTTAAAACCCTAGTGGTGTATGAGAAATGAAGCACATGAAGGCATGCCCTGGCACAGACAGGAGAGAGGATGCTGGAATTGCATTGTTTGGAATTGCATCCAACTGCTGGAATTGCAGAGGATGCTGCAGGAAGACAGCAGCGCAGGTAGAGAGAGCGCTCAGCCAGGCTGAGCTTCCTGCAGTGCACAGGCTGGAGGCCCCACATTAAAACATTTGGCATTATTCCCAGATGTTCCGTTTCTCCAAACCCAGCTGCACTCACAGGCACAAGAATTCCAGAAGGCAGCCACGCTGCCCAGCTCTTTGTTTGCCCTCAAGCCTGCTGTGGGTGACTTTTCTACCCCCCTTTTTCATGCCACAGCCGAGGGAGAGGGGTCAGACAGCGAATTTAAGTCTGTGAGAAGTTTCTTTTTTAACTGCTTCCAGTCACCCTTCCAGGGCAGAGCACCTGCAGCAAGCAGCGTGCCCCCAGCCTCCTGGCTGCCTCTCGGGTCTCTGACCATCTCGCTGGTGTGCCACGCTCTGCAGTCACTCAGGGAGGAATTTGTCCCCACAGCAGGTCATTTCAAACTGGAGACAAGCAGTAATGCTGCAGCTGGCTTGATCTGGGCTTGTGACTCTCTGTGCTTCTGGGGGTGACTCTGACAGTACAAGGTTTGCTCAACAATGGCCCTGTTGTCCCCGGACGCCCAGAACAACACAGCCCTTCAGAGTACTTGGCCCTGGTGCTCTGCCTCGTACCAGATGCTGGTGTCAGAGACGGAGTGGCACATCCCTCCTGAGAAGGGTGAGGTTTGTAACAAAACTTCTCTACTCCAGGTTTCCCACAACAGAGTATCAGGCATCAAATTTTGGGGAAAAAAAAACCAACTTAATAATTGAGTGGTACAGCAGTAGAAACAGCCCTGGGGAGAGACCTCAAACAAAGGAATCCCTGGGCTTTTATAGCCTTACAATCCACATACCCATTGCAATGGTTATTTTTGGGTCCAGGGTCTGTGGCTCCTGCAGAGTCCCAGGGTGACCAAACACCCCCACCCCTGCTCAGCCCTGCAGGGCCCTGAGCCCTTGGTCAGTGTCCATTCCCAGCCGCTTGTCAGGGTGTCTGGCCATTCCCCCACTCTGGACACAACCTGCAGGTTCCCCTGGAGCCCTGGGGGCACCGTGGGTTCCACAGCAAAGAGAGGAGGGCTCCTGCCTGCTCCTGGGCTGCCCTGGCACAGGACACATCCGGCCCATGGTTCTTGGAGGGCTGGCATTTGTCTCATCCACAGTCCTTCACCTTCTTCTGCCCATTCCTACCCTACCAAGCCATGGTGTGATAACTCCTGCTTGGGGAAGCCTTAGTTTCCAGGAGAGCCAGCTCATGCCAGCCTGTGGCAGAGCTCTGGGTCTCCATTCCCACTGAGGGGATGGGGCTGTGACTCAAGTATTTAATGTCAAACTGTCACATCTGAGTGGGCTGAGTCTACACAGCAGCATACAGAGCTTTGGCATAGAAACATGAAATTTTGCTCACAGCAGCTCTGGATCTCTTGGGAAATCAGCTTTGTCCCAGCTGGCCACATCCTGTTATTTTGAGACACTGTGGTAGGGAGACAGCATGGCTTCATTTTCTGATGACAGAAAGGTAGCAGGGCAGGGCACTGAGTGTGCTGCTGCTTGTTGGTAACCCAGGCTGGCTGTGTTCTGGCAGATGAACCATGCCTAGGCTTCCAGAGCCTGTACCCACTCTGCTAGTTGGCAAATGAGATTCTAAATGTTAACTCTCTGAACAGCAAGAAACACTGGCGCTGAAAGGAAAACAGAGGAATGGAAGAGTACTAACTTCTGTATTTCTTTTGGGGAAGAAGGAAAAAGACTACAGCTAATTCAGAAAAAGTCCCTGACTGCTATGGGGAAACTGGCTGCTGGGAGGGTTTGCTCTGTGTTTCAGGGAGGTAGCTGGACACAGATGTGCTTGGGAATGGGTAAGAGGTACCAGCCCAGTTTTTCCTGGCATTCTTTCACTGGACTTTTAACTTCTGTATGGTTCATATGCTGACTTCCCATGGGGGTCTCAAAGGCCACGTGTTGATGCCAAGATCTGCCTCTTTCCTCTTCAGTACCCTGTTTCTTAGACAGGACAGACTGCAGTCATCAGTCAGGGCATGGACAGACAAATGTGATCACCAGCTGCCTATTTGACTGGTTCCTTGAATCCTCTTGCCCTTCACTGGTTTCATCCCTTTCCCCACTTTAGTTTTTTCCTCTAACCATCTACCCCTAATCATCCCTTGTCTCGTATAATACCTCTTTCCCTGCATCCATCTGTCAATCTGTTCTGTGGTCTGAAGAACCTTTCCTTGACTCACTGTGATGGTTTTCACCCCAAACCAAGGGCCTGATGGCTCTCACCACAAGGGTGCTGTGTTTGTGGGATTAGATTATCTCAGTTCCCATTGTTGTCCCTCTGTGTTCTGTTCCCGTTCCTCTGTGCTCTGTTGTGTGTGGAGTTGGGCCCTCCATGGAATCACAGATTCCCTAAGGATGGAAAAGCCCTCTGAGATCATCGAGTCCAACCATTAACCCAGAGCTGCCAAGTCCAGCACTAACCCTTAGCACCACATCTGCACATTTTCTGAGCACTTCCAGGGACAGTGATTCTACGACTTGCCTTGACAACCTCTTCTAAAGCCTGACCACCCATTTGGTGAAGAAATGTTTCCTAATCACAGCAGTCTGTCTAGATGTCCCCTCACCAGCCTTCCAATGCCATGTTGTAGAAGCTCCACCCAGCAGTACCAACGCCTTGCTGCTGCCCGATGTGGCCACCCACAGCTTTTTTCCTGTCCAGTGTCAGTCTGGCCATCACCTCCCCATGCATGGCTCAGCTGGATACAGGAGAGGGGCTGCTCAAAGGGAATTGCACAGGTTTGTCCATTAAGTGACTTGTTGAGAAAGGAAGGACAAGCATGTGTTTTCCTGGGGCTGATTCCTGAGCTCCCTGCGGGTGCATTGTCCTTGCAGGGAGGCCCATGTGCATGCAGCCGTGGTCACTGTGTTCTAGATGGGCTGTCTCAGAACAGACACAGCTCTCATCTGGCTGTCCGTGGTCCTTGGCACCTGGTGAGAGGATGGTACTTCATTTTGCCTTTCTTGGTTGCTCTTTCAGTGCCAGATCTCTGCAGCCTTTGTCAGGAAGTGCTGCATGCTGTCATGCCCTGGGAGCACACAGAGAAAGGAGCACAGGAAAGGGAGCAGAGCTCAGGCAGAGGAAGAAGCGAGAAGGCTGCCAGCTGGGCTGTCCTCTGCAGACTGCTCTCACCCTCCTGCTCACTTTCCACTCCCCAAATCCCTGCTGTCAAAGGCTTTTCATTGTCTTTCTTGCTAATCACCCTCCTCAAATCAAGGCCCCACTCCCATGCTCTTTCCCCACACTGCATCTCAACCCTGCCATCTTTCTTATGCTTCTACTTCTCACACCTGCCTACCTTCCCTCCTCAGCCAAAACCCACTGGCAGCTATTGCCAAGCACTCCCTGAGCTGCTGCTTTGCCACGAAGTGAGCATCGTCTGTGGTGGGATCTGGACCAGCCCTGGTGCCAGGAGTCCCACATGACCCACCACAGGGGCCAGGCTCAGCTGCAGCTCAGTGCTGTGACTTCTGCCAGTCTGGCACATGGCTCTGTGCACCAGGCACACCTTGGGAAGGAAGGGAGAGGACTGAGCTGCACTGGAGTTACTCACATTTTTCTAGTTTGACACGTCCTATTTTGAAGGGGTCAGCATGGGATTCACAGGTCAGAGCATTTCTCTTCCCACACATTTTGGTCTCTCACGCAGCACCAAGGCAGAAAACACCACCCAGTCTGTCTCCCTGGGTCATATATCCTTCAGAAACTTTTTCCCTTCTTTATGGTACTGACAGAGAAAAGTATACTATTCCCAGAAGGCTCATTCTCTGCTAACACAATGCTTTTCATGTATATGACATTAAAGCAAAGTCCTGGGCACATGCCTCTGCCACAGGCAGGGACCTGGGTGGGTGAGAAGGGAGGCTTTTGGCAGCTGTGGATCTGGCTGGAGACCAGGCAGAGCTGGTGGGAAGCATGCACACTGTGTTCCAGAGCCAAACGAGAAAGAGAGGAGTGTGGAGATACGGGAGAGCTGGCCACTACCTGGTCACAGCCACCGTCAGCTGGTGGGAAGGTGGCAGAGATGGCATCCAAGGAAACAGCAGCTGCATGGAGATGCAGAAGTCATTGAGGAAGAAGGAGTGAAGCAGAGTGGCATGGCACAGAGGAAACTTGTTAGCCCGAGGAGATTTTTACAACTGGGAAAAACGAGAGCCGCCCAGCTAAACTGGAGCGTGGGTATGTGCTGGCCATAGTTGAGCCCTTAGCTTCAACCTGGCAGCACTCTGAGATGCTCTAACTCTCGGCACAGGCAAGGGGCCTGTCCTCTGTGGGACGAGGGCTGGCATCACAGGAGGCTGGAGCCAAGGCCAGTGCCCAGAGCAGAGGACTGGCACAGCAGGGCTGCGGGGCTGGAGGGCAGTGGCACGGGCAGGGCCACCCAGGGAGGGTGACTTGTCCCCAGCAGAATGTGCCATCCTATTCAGCCCGAGGGGAGCTGTGCTGGTTGCCATGACGACCAAGACCGATCATATGACCTGTTCCACTTTCTATATATAAATCTGTTTCACACGGTGTATGTGACTCCATGGAAACCAAATGTTGAGCAAGAAAGATTGCATAAAAATGAACAAAATACAGAATGACTCAAAGTACGAGGCAGAGAGAGGCTGCGGGAAGTGCCGAGGGGTTTGTGGGTGCCCCAGGCCTTCTCCTGAGCCAGGGCACAGGCTGGTGCAGGCATCAAACACAGACCCCTCTTCTTTAACTACACCATACAGCACCTTCCTGTTCCTAAAGGGGCCCCAGGACAGCTAGAGAGGGACTTTGGACAAGGGCCTGGAGTGATAGCGGGTTTTGATTAGCTGTTAAGAAGAAATTCTTCCTTCTGAGGGTGGTGAGGCCCTGGCAGAGGTTGCCCACAGAAGCTGGGGCTGCCCCTGGATCCCTGGAAGTGTCCATGGCCAGGCTGAACGGGGCTTGGAGCAACCTGGGATAGTGGGAGGTGTCCCTGCCCAGGGCAGGAGGATGGAATGAGATGAGCTTTGAGGTCCTTTCCAGCCCAAACCATTCCATGATTGTGTGGCTCTGCCTTTTCTGCACCATACCCTAGGACTGACACACAGCTTTTCCAGGCTCAGTGGTCATACAAAGTGCAGTTAGACAGAAACATAAGCTCGGTATTGTCAGTGCAGAACAAGCCATCCCCCACAGGACAGAGGCTGTTCTGGGGCAGATTCATGCTGTGTCCTTGCATTGCTCCTTGCAGGGAGTTTCCCCTGTGTAGTTTGCCCATCTTTCTGTCACCAGTGGTCTTCCAGCACTGGGCAGGGCACTGCAGGGCAGCTGCTTGTTTGGGCACTGTGGCCTTTCCTTGTGCTGCTGGGTCTGCAAGTGTGACTGGACAGGTGGCAGCAGCAGGTGAGTGTGCTGATGCTGCCCTCCAGCCCTCTCCCACAGCCAGAGGCTCCTCTTCATTTGCTCCGAGGCTGCATGCTCTGCTGAAATAGGATCATAAAATCACCAAAGAATTTCAATTGAAAGGGACTTTTGAAGGTCTCTGGTCCAACCCCGTGTTCAGAGTTAGATCAGGTTGCTCAAGGCCTGAATTTGTGGGTTTGGGATTGTTTTGCTTTCCTTTCCCTGGGGTTGTGTGTTGGGAATTGCTCCTGGTCTGAGCTCTGCTGGAGCACGGTGCAAGCCAACACATCTTCAGGGAGCTCAGGCTTGTCAACGCACAGATGTTTCCTCCCCAGGATCCCTCTTTGAAGGAGAATGGGGATTTCCTGCAGTTTGAAAATGGGAAGTCATTTTCCTCTATTGAGCAAGGCAGAACTTGCCTCAGGGTCAAGTCATCATGGATTGAACTGATGTGTGTTACTCCCTGTTGCCTCACTTTGCTGCATAAAACCCTTTTTGTCTTTTTTCCCACTAGTAGGAGGGAATCACAGTGCCAAGTGTTCTTCCAAAGGAACAGAATGAGTTGGGCTGCTGCTAACTTGATCAAGAAGACCAAGAAAGAAAAGAAAAAGAAAATAGTTAGAAAGTCAGAAGAGGTGGAGTGGGAGAGGCACCCACCACCTCCCTGCTGGCCATGCTGCCGTGTTGTGAGCTGGCCCAGCCAGACAGAAAGTGTCAGGGCTCCGATGGGCAGGCCCTGGCTGCTGCTCTTCTTCACATGAAGCATCCAGGGTGTCTGACCCAGCTGTCTTTCTCTTCAGACATGCTTCTAGACCATCTGTGTATAGCCCAGATGAAACAGTATTTCCTGGTCAGGGTTGTGATGCTGTGGGGCGGCTCTCTGGCCCACACAGGTTGTCCTCTTCTTGGCATCCCTGGCCCAGTGCCCATGGATGCAGTGGAAGAAGCACAGATAATGGTCAGGTTTGTGTGCTCTGGCCTAAACAGCAAATCCCTCTGCCTCTTGTCAGTGCTGCTGTCCTGGATTAGGTGAGTTGACCCCATAGATCCGTTCTTATTCCACATGCTTGCCTTTGCCACCTCTCTATCATGTCGTTTGGTGCTGAAGAGCTCCAGTGCCCTTTCTGCTTTGAGATGTCTTCTGCATTTGCTGCTCATTTCTGTTTCCTCTCTGCTGTGCATTTATCAGGAGAATTCCATCCCTGTGTTTCTGCAGACAGCAAACAAAAACCATTGCTTGTCATGTAGAACAAGACCTGTTGGGTGGCTGGCTCTTGTATGTGCCCTTGCTACATGGAATTCTGATCCTAGGAAATCTCATGGGAGAAAAGTGCTTGTGCTGTGAGATTTTAATGTTTTGCGAGATGCTTTGATCCCTTTTCCAGGCATCAAATACAGATGGAGGAGGATTTCACTGGGGTCACACATTGTCTGCTCACATTGTTCAGGTTTCCTGTTTCCTCGACCATGTGTTGCCGACATCCTTTCTGGGTCCAGATTTGCCTGTCCACCACCATGGTGACAGCAGCTGGTGACACTTCCAGAAGTGACAGTGAGGGGAGTGGCCTGAACATTTCTGAGCTCAAAGGCACTGTGGGAGTTGTAAGGTTTAGAAAGCGGAAGGGACTGCAAGCCCACCCAGCCTGAGCTGGGGCAGGGGTGTCAGGGTCCTGGCTTTTTCTCTTTATTGGAATAGAGCAGAACTTCTAGAAAGAGGCACTTAATCTTGATGGAAGAACCACGAGAAGTGCACAGCTCCCTGGTAAGCCTCGATACTTACCCTCATGCTTGGCAGATTCTTTTCTTTTCAAGCCGAGCTTGTCTTCAACTTCCAGTCCCTGCCTGCAGCTCTCTCTTTGCTGGTTTGCAATGCTCTCTGCTGATAGGGAACCTCTTCTCCGTGCAGACGTCCTCTGTTGTGATTTACTGTTCTCAGAAATTATCCTGGCAATAATTCTCCTAAACTAAGAACAAGAAATCAAAGTAATAGTCCAGTCTTGCTGATCTGTCTAAGGAAGAGGTGCATCTATGCATGGGTACCTCTAAGCACTTTCCTTGTTCCATGTGGCTGGGCACAGGGTGTGCCCTGGTTGGAGCTGGGTTTGGGAGCGCTCTGAAGCCTGTCTGTAGGTGCTGTGCCAGATGTGGAGCTGTGCCAGATGTGGAGCTGGCCTCTTGGGACACTACCAGCCAGTCACCTCCGCTCCCCGTGCAGTCCCATGGCCCTGTCCTTGCTGTGTCCCAGCAGCAGGACTGCCTGTCATCACAAGCCACAGTAACCAAAACTTCTCTCCTATAGGTGTGCAAGCATGGTCCCAGTTTAACTGTGCTGATGCAAGAAGAAGGGACTGCAGATGGCCTGGCTGGGACAGGGTTGTGCCTGCCGAGGAAAATAGAGCAAGAAAATCTCTCCTTTCCCTCAGATCTCCTGTTTTGGCAGAAAAGGGACGATGTGCTACCCACGATGGCCTCTCTGGCACTCTCATTTCTGAAGGGATGGGTTGCTGAGTGTGCCAAAACTATGAGGCACTTAATCCGTGGTGCATTATAATGCCCAGGCCCATGTGCATCTCTCCCAGATCCCGTCATCCCACACTGTCTCTGCCAGAGCGTCCTGGGCTCCTGCATGATGAGTATAGGGCTTGTAGTGATACAGCAAAGGGGAATGGCTTTAAATTGAGAGAGAGTCGGTTGAGATTGGACATTAAGCAGAAATTCTTTACTGTGGGGTTGATGAGGCCCTGGCACAGGTTGCCCAGAGAAGCTGTGGCTCCCCCTGGATCCCTGGAAGTATCCGAGTCCAGGATGGACAGGGCTTGGAGCAACCTGGGATAGTGGGAGGTGTCCCTGCCCATGGTGGGGGGGTGAATGAGATGAGCTTTGATGTCCCTTCCAACCCAAACCATTCCATGATTCTGTGATTCTGTGAGGGCACGGTGGTGAGGAAACCTGTATGAAGTCAAGAGTGTTTCTTCTTCAGTTCCTCCCCTATGCCACTTTCAGTTCCTCTCTCCCCCATAAAGCTGCTATAGGAGTCGGAGTCCAAGTGTTGTCGGGAGGGGATTGCACTGGCACCAGTTAGGGGCTCTAACACAGCAGTGGTCCCAGCATTTGGTGGATCTTCCTCTGCAGTCTCTGCTGGGGGATAAGTCCTGCCTAACAGTGAGCTGATTCACATTCCTTTCTAAAACAAAGGGAAGAGATCCACTCATACTCCATGCTCTCTTGGTTTCGGCTGAGACAGAGTTAGTTTTCTTCCCAGTAGCTGGTAGAGTGCCGAGTTTGGATTCAGTATGAGAATAACGTTGATAACACACTGATGTTTTAGTTGGTGCTCAGTAGTGCTCCCTCTAAATGGAGGACTTTTCAGTGTCCTGTGCTGTCCCAGCAAGGAGCTGCAGAAGGAGCCAGGAGGGAGCAGGGCCAGGACAGCTGACCCAAACTGTCCAAAAGCATATTCCACACCACAGAACGTCATTCCCAGTGTATGAACTGGGGCAGTTGGCCAGGAAGGGCCGAACACTGCTCAGGGAAGGGCTGGGCATGCAGCAGCAAATGGTGTTCAGTTGTACTGTGCATCCCTTGTCTTTCTTGGGTTTTATTCCTCTCTCTTTTTGTTATCTCCCATTTCTTTGCTATTATCATCATTATCATTATTATTATCATTATCTTTTACTTTATTTCAATGATTAAATTGTTCTTCTCTTGTGAATTTTACTTTTTTTTCTAATTCTCCTCCCCATCCCAGGGGTGGGAGGCAGTGAGTGGGTGGCTGTGTGGTGCTGAGTTGCTGGCTGCAGTTAAACCCCAATACATGCACATAAAAGCAAACTGTTTCCCCATTGTTTGCAAGAACTTCAGCATTTGGCAGTGCTGAGATTTCCTCTTGGCTGTCATTGATAGAGACCGCTGTGCTCACAGCACTTCTTGATTGGCAAAATCAGAAGCAAAGGTAGAAATATTAGCAACCAAAAAATAGAATTAGCAACTGCAAAACATAATGCTTGTATGCTTTTTGAAGTGATACACATTTTGGCAGGGACTACAGCTAAAACACTGGGTTAACTTTGCTTTTTATACTATTTCCATCCACCATTTGCTGGTGTTCACTGTGTACCGTCCACATCTGTCTCTTGGCATGCCTCTGTTTAATGCAGCCATGGCACTCCCCTGTGAAAGACCCCTGCTTTTCCTGCAGTCCAGCAGGGAGACATGAAGCAACACTGAAAATGTGACTGAAAGGATGTTGGGGCAATTTAAAGCTTCCCTTAAGCAAATTGCTCATGTCTGTCCTTGCAGGGCACTGGTGCTGGCTGTGCAAAGTGGAGGAATACCATGGGCCCCTAAAGTGACCTGAGCTTAATGGTGACCTGTTTGGCACATGGAATCACTGTAGGATCACATTAAGAAGTAGGGGTGGTGGGAATGGAGGGACTTCTGTTCCTGAAGGGGAAGAAGGTGTTAACTACAGAAACGGCGAGTGTGCAGTAAAAATGTGTGAAATCTGGATCTTCTGAAACAGAACCCAGGGCTGGATTGCCCCAGATTCCTCTTTGCGAGGTTTTCATGCACAGCACAGATAGCCTGGTGCATCTTTGTTATTTTCAAGGCCAGATATCCATGAAGGGAACACAAGGGACCCAACCTGCTGCCGTATTCCTCCGGGGCTGGTACACTCCCACACTGCAGAGTTTATTTTTGTTCAGCGTGCTTCTGCAAACAATAACAGTGGAGGAGCTGTCCCAGGATTTGTTCCAGTACTCTCTGCTGTCCAGTGGAGCTTACTGGGAGAGAGTCTGATTTTGTGGTTCAAAAAATAGCTTGGGACCTATCCTGTGTTCCCTTCTGATCTGACTTTCTCTGCATGTGTTAGCAGCCTGGAGAAGAGACAGCTCTGGGGAGACCTAATTGCGGCCTTCCAGTACCTGAAGGGAGCTACAACAAAGATGGAGAGAGACTTTAAAAGAGCCTGGAGTGACAGGACGGTGGTGAAAGGCTTTAAACTGAAAGAGCACAGGTTTAGACTGGATATTAGGAAGCAATTCTTTACTGTGAGGGTGGTGAGGTTGCCCAAGAGAAGCTGTGGCTGCCCCTGGATCCCTGGAAGTGCCCAAGGCCAGGTTGGACGGGGCTTGGAGCAACCTGGGATAGTGGGAGGTGTCCCTGCCCGTGGCAGGGGGTGGAATGAGATGGTCTGTACAAACCCTTCTAACCCAAACCATTCCATGATTCTGAACCCCTGAATGCCTTTTAGCCCTGGCCTTCTCACCATTCTCCTGCCTGTGCACCGGGACTGTGGATGGGTAAGGTGTGAGGACAGAGATAAGAAAAAAATCAATTAGTAACATAAACTGTGAAAGCTACTGCTTTCTCACACATACAGCAGGGTGAGGAGAACTGTAAATTGATTTGATTAAACCTTAGAGAGCAGAAACACAGGGGATAGGGATAGATGGCAGAGATCCAACTGATTAACTCTGCATGCAGGCCATGAGATTGGAGTCATACACCTGGGAGAGTCCCTTCAGATCTCCTGAGGGAGCTCATTCAGTTGATGCTGGGCCAGCTGAGTTTCCCAGGACCCCAGTGTATTTCTCCTCAAGGAGAGGAGCTAAAATGTGACCCAGCATAGGCTCCATCTGTGGTGCAGTGGTGAGACAGATTCAGCTCTCGTTGGCCTTGTGTCCATCTGGCTGCCCTGCACCTGTGACCTGTTTGTGCCAGGTACTCTTGATGAGGCACAAATGCAAGATCATTCTCCAGCTCAGTGCCTTAAGAGCCATTGTAATAAGAATTTTCTGAAACTGGAAAGAAACATAAAGTAGACTGTTGGCTCCAAAATCATGAAATGTACCTTTTATTCTGGGTTTGGACAAAGTTGGAATTTCACTCGGAGGCTGGGTGTGCAGAAGGACACATCACAAGTTTCTGTCTAACGATGCTGTTCATATGGCTGTCAGTGTTTGAGCAGTATGTGCAGCACATGCTGAAAGTCCCCTGGACGTGGCTGCTTGTGAATCCAGTGCAGTTATTTCAGACCTGCTCCCCACCATGTCAGAAGGCATTTCCGGATAGAGATTCGTTTCCGTGGGATAAATAGTTCCATTTCATACATGTTTCCTTGTTCTTCTGCATATCTTCCTTTGAAGACAATTAAAACAGAGACAAAAGTGCCTCAAATGCCTGGTGTGCCTTAGGGAATGTGGGAAGGTGAACTGGAGCTCTCTGGGTGTGAGCCAGGAGCAGGCTGCTGGCTCCATAGCTGCAGCCCTGGCGAGTTGTGACTGGCAATCTTGGGCCATGCATCTTATCTCCCTTCATTCAGCGTTCCTGGGTGAAGGGACCAGAGGGTGTTCCTGCCTCTGTTGAGGTGAAGCCCTCTTTTCCAGTCTCACATCAAGCAACTGCTGTAAATCCCAAGCTATCAAGGAACCATCAAAACTATTTGTAAGAGGGAATAGTCCAGGTGATGCAAGGTAGTGCAGACAATTACATGCACTTCATTTTCACCTCTTTCTTTCTCCATACCCTGAAGCTTCGCTGAGGCTTGCAGCTGAGTTGGTGAAGAGATGTATAGCAGGGATGTGGCACCTGAACCCTGATAGCAGTTCTCTGTGCGTGCCTGGAGAGCAGGTGACAGCCTGGTGCTCATCTCCTGCTGTTCCTAATTATCTGGATCACTCCTAGTAATGTGGATCCTAATGGTCTTGTACCTGGATGATATGGATCCAGACTGTGTGCGGATCAGTAATGTCTGCATTTCTGATTACATGCATTATTAGTATAATCAGCATCCTAATAAATTTACTTCAGCACGTGACTCCTATAGGCAACATGGCTTTGCAATCTTGGAACTGTCTGAAGGTGATGGTGCCCCTGTAATATAAATTGTGACAGCACCTCCATGATCAGTGCTTTGACCCACTGGTATATCCACGGGAAGGTAAATGAGGGCCAGATGCCTGCCTCTCTTTCTCAGACCCTTGATCATTTTATGCTTTGCATTTTACTGCTTAACAAGAGTCATTTTCTTGGACAGGTCCAGGTGCTCTTGGGACATTAAATACAGAGGGATTGATTTGTGTCCCAAAGGGTGATTTCTTCAAGGCAGTGTTGCTTCATGTTTTGGATGAAGCCAGGACAGATGAAAGGAGAAATGGACTGAAAGTCTTTGGGTGTATTAGAATCTCTAGAATGCCAAACCACATCATTTCTTTCCAGATGTGCGTCTGGTTAGACTTTACATTATCTAGATACTGACTTAATAGGTTGTTTTTTTTTTTCTTTTCTCAGCAGAAACCCCGAAAGGCAACTCCTCAGCCAGGAGAAGATACCTTGAACGGCCACCTTCCCCCCGGCTGGCAGAGCTACATGTCTCCCCAGGGTCGCAGGTACTATGTGAACACCTTCACAAATGGTAAGTGGGGGTGTCCTTCCAGTAAATGTTTCACCATACCAGCACAGATCTTTTTCAGGAAATCATCTTGCTAATTTATTTTTATCACAAAGTAGCTGCAGAGCCAAAGTTATTAGTGTGATCCTGACACCATATGAAAGAAAATACAAGAAGATTTAGTCTTATGATCCTTTGTCATCTTGATTCTGACCATCAGAAGGCATCTGAAACATTTACAAAAGACAGAGAATGTAAAGTAGAAATGCCCCTGTCATAAATGTTTTAGAATATGAAATACTGTTGAAGATATAATTTTTACCACATTCCCTATTTCCTTTTCCTGGAGATAATTATGTCTGTATATACACGTGCATGTAAAGTAGTTTGACAGAACATCAGGTATCACTAAAGCACCACTGAGGGAAACAGAAACAGTGAACTGGTCAGACTCAGCTTGCCCAGGGAGAGAAGGAAAGAAAAACACACGTAATGGGACAGCACAGACAAAGCTTTCAGTCTGTATTTGTGTGTTCTGTTCACTGTCATGTTGGTAGAGGAGCAGACTTAACTCACGATCTTATCACCTGCTCAAGACCTGTCAAACTTGTACCACCTCTGGGTTACCTAAGACTCGGTGTCTACCTGCTCTTCTCATCATGAGCTCGAGCTCACAGCAGCATTGCAAAACAGGGTCTAGTGACCAGCAAATCCACATTTCTTCAGCAAAAAGAATGCCAGAGTGACGTGAAGGAGAGGACAGCAGGAGCTAACCTTGTTCATAGCAAAGTTGCAGCCATCAGGAATGACCCCGGCATTCCTTTATCTCACTCACAAGGAGAGCCACGGGCTGTCCCAGTGCACCTCATGGTCTGTTCAGGGACTGATGTGTTTTATTTCAGAAGCCTTTGGCCTAGAACTTTGCCAAGTCATTACTTACTGGGGTTTGATGCACTCACATCTTACAGGATGCTCCCTCCAGAAGGTACTTCTCCAGAAGATACATTTCCATCTAACCCTGCCTCCATTTTCAAGCATAGTTTGCTCTGGCCTATGGGCAGCATCCCCTGCACAGCTGGGGAGATCAGCAGGCGTTAGATACCCCATCCCCACTGCAAGTAAAATGTGAGTGAGGAGGTGATAATAGTGCTGAGCCATCACCGTGATGGACCCATACTCACTGGGTTGAGGCCAGATAAAACCAGTAAGAGGCAGAGGCTGTTTCTTTTGTGGTAAGAGCTCTTGTCACAGGGACCCTGCCTCAGAAAGGTGGGTGGCTGGGACTAAGTTTCTCCATAATGTCAGGCAGTTTTGTACTTCCCTCACAAAAGTTACAAGTACTATAACAAGGGCCAATTGCCACATCCTGCTTGGGAGCTCAGGCCAGAAATCAGGAGATTTCTGATTCCTCTAGGAAGGGAGGATAACTTTGGCACAGGCTGAACAGGGAGGCGGGGGAATCTCTGTCCTTGGAATATCTCAGAAACTGGCTAGACAGAACTGTGGCTGATCTGTTGTTAGCAGTGATTCTGCTCAGAGTAGCTGGGCTGAAGACTTCCAGAAGTCACTTCCAACCAGGAGAATGCCCAAACCACCTATGGCTGTGCTCTCAGCTGTTACAGCATTGTGTGGTTCTCAGAATATCAGGTGAGAGGGGGTAGAAGTTGGGTTTCTGTGTTCTGAGCCTTGCTTTAGGGATCACTTATTCAAGTTCTGTTTAGATGAGAACCACCTCCCCAGACTAGTCCTAAGTCCAGTTGGCTTTAATGTTAGGCTTGCTCTTCTTTCCTGTGCTGGACTCAGGAATCCTACATTTCTGAGCCTCCCATAGTTCCATGAGGGCATTTTGTAGGACAACAGGAATCTCCTGCAGCATGTACAGGGGCACTCTGACCCCTCGACTGCCTCCAGCTTAGTTGGTGTTTCTGGCAAGCTCAGCTCGTCTCAGCCTGCTCAGTTAGAATTTGCTGCTGCCCCAAAGTCTTCTAGCTGCATAGAGACTGCGTGGTGGTTTGTCAGCGGGGTGATACTGCTTGAGAGTATTTTTGCTCTAGTCGGGCTATATTGCATGATCAGACTCAGATCTCAAATGCCTCTGCTTCCCAAAGTGGCTTATGTGCCCAAAAAAGTGTCACCTGTGGTGTCATCTAGGCTTCGGACAATGCAGAATGCAACCTCCAGGCCTTCTGGCTGAAGTGTGTGGTGAAGCCTTGTCCAGTCCTGGCATGAGCAGCTGTCTGGACACTGTTTTGATTTAATCTGACTAATTGGCTTTGACCTCTGATCCTGCAAAACCTGTAGTTCAGGACTATCCATAGGCTCATGTTGATACACTTGCTTCCTTGACTGTGCTGCAGAGCTGGACCTGCCGAGCCATGAGGTCACCGTAAAGTCACATTTGGCATGTGAGACTTGCTCCTAACAGTGGGACTGCACTTTGACACTTAAGATGGATTCTCTGGGTTTGAGCCATAGGATAAGTCAAAGACAATATCCTATAAGCCTTAAACCTGCAGTCCCCATCTTTCCTGTGGTAGAGCTGCACTGGCATGGGTAATGTTTATTGCCAGTCTCACAGACTGGACAGCTCACTGCTGACTTGTCTGAACTGCTTATTTGTCCTGTCACTGCTGCAGCTGCTGCTGGGAGTACCAAGATAAACACTGGCAATGTTTGTCACGAGGACACGGTGCTGGCACACATCTCTGTCACAGGGCTCCATGGGCCTCTGTCCTGCTTGGCCTCCTTAGCACCATTGTTTCAGCAGCAGGAGCCAGGTCTCTTCTCCATCGAGGTGTAGATGTACTTGTAGGCTGCTCTCAGTTTGCCATAGCTCTCACCAGATGATGAAAGTACGCTGAAGCATTTGAGAGAGGTGTCACTGTTTGATGCACACCACATGGGAACTCAGAGCTCAGTGGAAGACAGCTGGCTGGCCTTCAGTGACCCTCATAGATCACTCCAGCCTTTAGTGAAGTGTGTAATTAAAGGTCTCCCTTCTCATCGTTACCCACCAACAGCAGTTGATGCAAAACTCTTGGTGTGTAAAGTCACAGCCACTTCTCAGATCTCCCAAGGACCCGGAATTTCTTTATGGAGAGGCTTGAAAAGGAAGGAAGCAAGGGAGGAAGGGTGGGCTCCTCTCCATGGCACAGAGCATCCAGCAGCTCTCCTCAGCTGGAGCCCTCCCAGCAGTTCCTTGGAGCTCTACCTTGCCCATGTGCTGTGTGCACCCCAGGGATCCTGTCCAGCTGCTTCCATCCAAGGATTCTCCATCCAGGGATGCAGCTGCTGAGTCCCTGATGACTGCAGGCCTCCTCTGATCCCACTTTTCCGGAGTCCAGAGGGATGCACTCTTGGCCTGCCACTAAATGCAGTTAATTGCTGGCGTGCTCCACTCTGGCTTTTCCTTCAGGGCTGGCGTTAGACAGCAAATGTAGCACTGCATTTTAGGTTGAACAGCGCTCTGTGAGGTCTCTTGGAGCCTGGGGCGCACAGATCCATACTCCTGCTTTCTTTTTACACATGTCCCTGAGGCATTGCTATCCTGCAGCCTCCCTCTGGTTGCCCCTTCCAGCACAGGTCTCTCATGCATGAGGTGGAAGGGAGTCACACAGCAGTATGGTGAGCATACTGTAGGAGCTCCAGGCATTAGGTTCACTGTCTGTTTGTGTAAATGTTGTATTTGCACATCCTCAGAGTGGCATGTCCTTCACTTGCAGCACTCCAGCTGTCCTGGGTGTCCAGCTAGTTGCTTTGCCAGTCAGTGGGAGACAGATCCCAGGGCAGAGAGAGGGGATTCATCCAGCTCAGGGCTGTGGCTGAGCCCTGGGTGAGGTACAGAGCATCCTTCTGCCCCACTCTGGGGCCTTGCTGGCACCCACTGCCTTTCTATGGGGGAATGCTATCAAGGCTTTCTTGGCAGGTCTGTGGCAGTTTTAGCATTTCCATCATTGAAAAGCACTGGTGAGAGGAGGTATGGGGCTTCTCGTGGGGTAGGACTGTGGCTAAACATTTATCCAGCATCCAGGCAGGGCCTGTGGGTAGGGGACCTGTGTGAAGGAAAGGCAGTTCATTGATGGGAAAACAGGTCTTTAAAGCAGCGAAGGCACTCTGAAAGCTGACTAAGGGGAAAACAAAGCGGGGGCCATAGTTAAATTACAGTAAGCTGCTGCAAAACTGTTTGGCAGCTCATCCTCAGAGCGTGGTCATCAATGGTCCCTTGTCAAAGGGGAGTTTGTACTGAAGGGAATCCTGCAGTGATCTGCCCGAGAATTCATGCTAGGCACTATTTCCAGTGATGAATGGCATGTTGACATTGAGAGCGCTTATTCAAACGATAACTTTTAACTGAAGCTGGGAGAGAACATGGTGTTCTCTCCTGCACAGAACAGGCTCAGAATTCACAATCACCCTGGAAAAGGAGGGTGCTGTTCAGGAAAGATGCATTTAGGATCCGAGATTTCATCAGAAATAATTAAGTGGCAAAGACGGGCAATGGAACAGTTTACAGATGAAGACATTGGGGCTCTGGAGGATCTAAAGCTGAGTGAGAGCCAGCAGTGTTGTGCTAGTACAAACCAGCCAGCATTTTCCATTGTATAAATAGGAATGTTGTCTGTGAGGCATGAAGTAAGCCTCCAACTTTACAAGGAAATTATAAAGCCTCAGCTGGAATATTTTATCTTGTTTGGACTCCACACTTCAGGAAATATGTGAGTCAGTTGGATAAAGCCCAGAAGAGAGTAGCAAAAAATGATGGAAGATGTGGAAAACGTAGCCTGTGGGTAAATGCTGAGAGATTGGGGGTGTCTGCCCTTAGAAAGTAAAGATGTGGACAGGGTCATGAAAGTAGGCTTAAATTGCATAAATGCCATTAGGGAGAAGACTTTCCAATGCCTGTCATCACTAGAAGATACAGTAACACACTTCAATTGCAACCAGGACATCTAACCCTTCCAAGCTCTCTTGGAAGTGCAGTGTGGGAGTACGGAGTTGCCTGGGAGTCTGTATCACTGGAGCAGGTTATGCAAAACCATGAAAATTCACGTTGGCCTTGCTCTGGGGTAGAGCAGGGACAGTATGACTTCCTGAAAGCCCTGTCAGGCCTGTTTTTTCAGTCTGTAAAGCCTAAACTACATGAAAAATATTTATCAGTGTAGAAAATGACAAATGCTTGGGACTCAGTGGAAGTCATTCTTTTATTTGGTGGTAATGCAAGTATCCACTCTCATTCCTGGGGAGAAGAAATGGGATTTTAGGGGCAAGTAACATCTTGGTTCTTCTGAGCCTTCAAAATACAACAGATGCCTCCCTTCTTGTGCGGCATTACTATTATTGAACCATTGTTTCCAGTAGTTAGTGTCCTTCCACTGGGATTATCTGCCTTTGTTATACATCTGGACCCTGAGATGAGCTCAGTTGGCCAGAGCAGGGTGCTAATAATTCCAGGGTTGTGGGTTTGATCCCCATATGGGCCATTCACTTAAGGGTTTGACTCCGTGATCCTTCTGGGTCCCTTCCAACTCAGACTATGTTGTGATTTTGTGATCTTATCTGACCGTAACAGTATTTCCACCATGTGTTGTTGTGTGGTCTAATTTTCATTGTCTTTACAGGAAAAACACAAGGAGTTGGTTCTTAACTAGAAAGAAATAGAACATATGAGACAGTGTTTTTATGTGGAAGAAAGATGTTAGGAAAATCAGTAATGAAGGAATTGGGGTGACCCTGAAACAAACAGATGTGCAGAGGTAAATGAACCAGATTACAAACAGCACATTCCTGTCTGTCTCCACTTGATGCTCCCACCAGATAAACGCTTCACATTTATCATCCTTTGAAACAGGTTCAATCCTGAAACCATTGTAAAGGCCTCTGAGCTGTATATGACCTGCACAATGAAGCCCAAGACAATTTCAAGATACCTAAGGTTTTCTCAGCGTGGCCTTGCCACAGGAAGGTTGAGTCTGCACCAGTGACATTACAGGTGGATGCCTGGAATCTGCCTTGTGCAACCTCTAGAGACATCACCGCGTGTCATGTCAAAACACAAGAAAGAGTGCCCAGAATGCACAGCCACTATGTGGTTAACGAGTTGCTCAGTGTCTGTGGGAGGGGTTTGCAATTGTGTGTGGGTGGTAGATTCAGCAGGAAAACATTTCATTATGCTGAAGAAACTCTCTGATGGGCTGCAGCTGCAATACCTCTTGCATTAGTCAAACAATTGCACTCCAGCTACCTTGCCCATCACATTAAAGATGACTTATGTGCTTATGACACCAGTGTTTGTGTGGCTTACTGCCACCTTGCTTTCACAGCTGAGGTCAACCTTACATGGTGTGTTCTTATTTCCAGCCTTTTCTTGTCTTTGATGTAAGGTCCTTCCCATTTACTAAAAAGCATTTTATCTCCTGGAAAGCAGGAGTTCAGCTTTCGTGTTATCTTGATTCTGATTAAGGTCCATGTATTCTTATCGTCACAAACATCATTAGTAAAATGCCACCTGCAACAGTAAGTTCTGGGGCAATCCTGAAATGTGTGGCTGAAAGTGGTCATTTCCTTGAAAGATCTCTGAGTTGAGGGGTTTTTTTCATGCCTCACCAGCTGCAGTCAACTCCTACTCCAACTAAACTTAGGAACTGCAGCTCAAAGAGTAAGTCACCTATGGAGACACCAAAGAGATGTCAAGCATTTTTATGACATGCTTTTTCTCATACAGTTAAAACGTTTCAGTGACGATTTCCCTCTGCTACAGGATGCCCTAGCTAAAGGGTGGTATAGGAACCTGCCTTGGTAAAGTGGCCTAAAACCTAGAGAAACAAAGCGTGTCTCAGAAAATGCTGGAAATAGCATTATTATCACTGCTAAGCCTGCAGTGAAGGGCTCGCTTTTGTCACACGATGTTTGCAAAAGGAGGGGCACAGTAGATATCCCAGTAATCATTTTGAAAGGTCAAGTGAGAGCTCTTGTCAGCAGCTTTTCCCATGCTGTGGAGGTGGCGACAAGCACCTCTCCCCATCCAACACATGGACAGAACAATTCAGGAACTCCTGGATGGTGCCTGTCTCCACGGTGTGCCTTTCAAGATTGAGGTCAAAAGCTGTTTGGCAGCCTCAGTCTCTCTTTTATTGAACTGCCTGTGGGATGGAAGTGGATTACAGTTCTGACACTGCAACTCCTGCTGAACAAGTTCATGTGCAGGCCAGTATTCTGCTTTCAGCACTTGTGTGCTTGGCTCTCATGTTTGATGTAGGTGCAGAGAGATCTGCATCGGTCACTTCTGCCTGCTTTTTTTGTCTCTTTTTATTAGGTATAAGGAGGGAGGTAAAGGCCACAGTCCTGGGAGGCCCATGGAGGAGTGTGAGGTCACTGCAGTTCAGAGGCTCTTGCAAGGGCTGGTGGTTTGGGTCTTTTGAGCTGGTACTGATACAGGTGACCCATGCAGGATTCAGTACTGCAGGGCTCAATGGACCAAACTGTGGGAGCACAAAGATGAAGAAGCTGCTGTGTTGAATCAGGAGAGTCCACAGCCTTTGGTCTGCAGGAGGTCAGGTCTGGTCTCAGTCAGTTCTGTGAACTGATGCAGAGGTGAGACCTCCTCGTTCCAATGAAACAAAATCTCCTTGTGCTACACATCCTCTGTGGAACAGAAGGAAAAATATTTTCATTGCATGCTCATTTACCCACTCCTTCTACGTCAAAAGTTTTGAATGGTTCACACCAGTCTCAGGGCATTGTGAGTGATGTTCCCTCCTTACATGCCCAAACCCCCACGCTCCCTTGGCCATTCCTTTGGGCTTTTTTCTACTACACACAATATCAAGAAACAAAGTGGCATGAAACCTTTGCCAGTTCATCACAAACGTGGGGAATATCGTAGCCAGAAAGGGGACATGAGGGGCGAGACCCGTGACAGTTTTCTGCTCCTGGCTGGTGAGGTGAGGTTCAGAGTGTGCTGGCTCCAGGCAGATGTGAGGTTTGGGCTGGGAGTGCAGTACTGTGCTGTCAAAGGAAACCTGTTTCCAAAGCAGGGCTGTTTGCCCTCCCTCTGAGTCACAGGGCCAACCAATCTTTACCCTTTGGGGAGCCATGGACAGCCCACAAACCTTGCTGAGAGCCTATGGAGATGCAGTGGACAAGCAGAGAAAGGTTATAGAGGGTTTGCAAACTGTCTGCAAGGTGTTTCCTGCCTGCCTTTGGCAAGAGTAAAGTGAATCCAAAAGGGAGGAGGTAAGACTGTGTGGGTCTGTTCTACCCTTCTGCAAATGTGACTTCTAGTTCTGCTTTGTTTTCAGGACCAGTTTGGGAGAAGTTTGCAGGGTTTCTTCTTGTGGCATTGAGGGGTGACATGTTCTGCTGCTGTTCTTCATCCATGTCTGTGCACCTTCATCCTTGGCCTGTGCAGCCTGCACAGCTTCAGGTTATTCAGGGCAGAAACTGGGTTTGGAGCTGCTCAGCATCACAGATTTATTGCTGTTAAAGCCAAAATAAACTCCAAATCTATTTATAAAGATGTGAGTTAGCACCATTAGCTGGGTGACACATGGCAGGTGCTACAGATCCGTAAGACCACGAAAGGTTTCTGCACAGTAAGCAGACCCAGAGGTCTGCCAGCTTGATCTGCCCCATTCTTGTAGTTTAGACAATGAAACTATGGAGCATTCAGCTCCTAAAATAGAACCACACATGACACCATGCCGAGTTCCTAAATCCATTCCTGAAAGGAATATAAGCACACTCGTGAGGGATGGTGCTGGTACAGAAGGCCCTGACGTTTGGCTGATGTTGCAAGTTCAAACTGGAAAGCAGCTCCTTCAGCCTTAGAGTGCTACTGAATTCATGGAAGAGGGATCAGCAATTCATTCTTCAGCTGCTACAGCGTGATCACAAAAATCCTCTGCTTTAGGATGTCCTCAGAAGCTGTATTTCTTGACTGACACAACATCCCAGAGTGTGTGGCTCTCTGAAGGCCTGACACATCATGTCATTGCTCATTCTGCCAAACAGAAGTGAACTTCTTTCCCCCAAACACCACAGGTTTCCACTTTCCTTTGGTAGGAAATGTTTCACCACTTCTGTGAAAACCCTCTCTGGTTCCATTGGCCAGTATAGCTTGGATCTTGTAACTATTTTTCCTTTTACTACATCATGTCAGTTTTAACAAGTGGTTTTCTCCTGCCTCGCTGTTCAGTAACCAAATTCCACAGAACCACGGAATGGTTTGGATTGGAAGGGACCTTGTGCCAGCTCCCTGCAGGGCACACGTTCCACGAGACCAGATGGCTCCTAGCCCTGGCCTTGGGTATCTCCCAGGGCTGCAGTACTTCTTTTTCTTCACAATCCTCCTTCACAGTTGAGAATTGTCTGCAAGTGGTGAGCTTCCTTGCTGCTGCTCAGCACTGCAGCACTGGTTTTCTTCGCAGAGGGAGCCCCTGCAATGCATCTGCCTTTGCTGAGCCCTGGGCTGACACCTGGCTTTCAGGGACACAGCGAGGTGTGCTGGGCAGGAGCTCCCGGAACTTGCCAGTCTAGCCAAATTACTGGGTCATCTCTCAAAGAAACTACTGGTTATTCCTTCCCCATACTGCCTAAATGGTCTAATTAACGTGTGGCTGATAAGGGAGGACAGAACTTGTGGGTGTTGGTCTGCCAGTGCTAAATTACATTCAGAGTACAAGACTTTAGCTTGACTGGAACATCCTCTCGGGAAAACTGTGTGGGATATAAAATCTAGGCCAATATGGGATCTATTCCTAATAGCCATGATCACTGTTTTACCACAGGGTTACGAGTAGTCATCTGAATTTTCAAGCACCAGGATCAAAGGCTCCATGTGGTGCTCCCAGACAAGACTCTGCCTTTGCTGTATCAGATAGTGCATTATCTCTCAACAAGCCTTCTCTGTGTCTCTGTAAAAAAAGTCATCCCCCCACTCACTTCTAATCCCCACTCTCACTTCTAATCATGACTAAGCTGCAGAGAAATTTGTTTTACAGAAATAACTGTGATGTTACAGTTTTACCTTGGCAAATGTAGTTGCTTCCAGTAGATGGCATTCCAGCAGTGCAGTCCTGATCCAGATTAGTTCCTATCCCTACTTGAGCTGCCAGAATAATCCCTGCACAGAAGTGGACTTTTTTTTTCTCCTAATGCTCAAAATAAATGGAGTTAAAACACTCTTGTTCATTTCCCATCCAATTAAAGATGGGTTTTTTCTATTTTATGCATTTTATAACATTGGGGTTTTTTTATTTTTCAGTGTGCTCAACTCCAAAGTCATTTTATTTTGGAAAATTTGTCAAGACACTGAATGGTTTGGATTGGATTC
This sequence comes from Eulacestoma nigropectus, assembly GCA_013397775.1. Lineage (NCBI taxonomy): Eukaryota > Metazoa > Chordata > Aves > Passeriformes > Eulacestoma > Eulacestoma nigropectus. The sequence goes on from VZTE01001136.1 coordinate 112,074, forward strand.
ACATATCTTCTAACCACTGGGCACTGCTCTTTCATGTGTGAATTTTCTGCCCTCAAGTTATGTGTCTGGGTCCTCTGTGTGGCAGAGGGGGAGAATGGGGCACTGCCCAGCAGCTCCACAGCAGCCAGCAGGCAAAGCAGAGACCAGTTACAAGAAGCAGCTGGTAATTTTCACAGCATCTCAGAATATTCTGAGTTGGAAGGGGCCCACAAGGATCATCGAGTCCAACTCTTGAGGGAATGGCCCATACAGGGATTAAACCCACAACCCTCATGTTATTAGCACCGTGCTCTAGCCAGCTGAGCTATGTCTCTTTAGCCAGTTAATTACATTTCATATATATTTGGCAGGTTTTTAGGTACATTCCTCTGTAGGGTCTCAAAAACGCTGGAGACAGATATGCTTGCATGAAACCCCTCAAGCCAAATATGAAAGTAACTTGCTTTACTGCGAACGCCAAAGTCAGTGCTGACAAAAGCCCATTACTTCATTGACTGCACTGGGGTGCAGCATCAGTGGGCATCACATCCCCTCTGCACAGATCTCAACTCACATTGTTAATTAATCAACAATTTATAATAAAAAAAAAAATCTACAAGATTACCTTTTCCTTACAGTAAATGTAAATTAGAATTTGTATTTGACCATGCACTTGTGGATTGTAAGCCAAGACAAGCTGACTCATAAAAGACAACTCTTTGCATTTCATTTTGCTTCTGTTTAGTTAAAACACTTCTCAATGCTTCTTTGTTTGACCTAGTGTGGAATTTATTTACTTACTACCCAGTTCACAAAAACAGACTAAAATTTAAATATTCCCCTGTGATTCAGCAAAGCTTCTAGTTCGTCAGGTTTTGCACTTGTGAGGGAAGAAAAAGCTCAAAGTATTTTTCTTTGCAAGCAAAAGCATGCTGTGGCTTGGGGAGGGGGTGAGAGGGGAAGAACAGGGAGGGGCAGGGCGTGTATCTCAGGGACATTACAGGTGTGGGGGATGGCACCTGCTTCCATTTGGGATCTGTAATCCCGGGTTCTTTCCTGAAATCAGGAACCTAGCACAACCCTTGAGGACATCCCTGTGCATATATACACACACATGCACACAGACATACACATCTCTATGCATATGTGCATGAATGTATATATGAAGATAGGCCTTTTATGGTGCTTGAAGCATGTTAATATCCTGTTTGATGCCCAAATAAGCACTGACCCAGGGCAGGAGGTCTTATGTGCCCTGAGGGAGGTGGTCACTGCCAGCCCTGAACTGTTAATCATCAAGGGCTCTTCTCCATCACCCCTTGACCATCCACAATACTGACACAGATGGAGGATTTCAGGCTTTGGCAGAATTAAATGGTTGTTGATTGGGATTTGGGAAACAGCAGTTTCAAATAAAGCCGCCAAAGTATTCCTTGGACTTGATTACAGTGACTTGCTTATTTTCTTATTTGATACCATCTGGCAATCAGTATTGTTTAGCTGGTTTGGAACTGACATGTGCATTTAAAAGGAATGGTGCCTTGGGCTTTCTAGCTGGACTTCTGTGGAAGTTGCTGCTCTCACTCCACTGTCTGCTGTTCACAACTTTTAAAAAAAGTTTTGTACTTAAATCTTCTGTCTTCAGCATGTGGTCAGAAACAATTTTCCATTTGCTGAGAAAACGAGCAGAATGGTTAAACTACAGAGGCAACTGAGGGGGGAAAGCAGCAGTAGTCTTTGGAGTGTTACAGCTGGTGTGACAGACATTTGCATATTCCAGCTGCTAAGTGACCTGGGTGGAAAAAAGGAAATTTTCCAGGGAAATATTTCTGGGGGGAAACAGGGTGCTACGGCTTGTGTATATGTCACTGAAACCACATCTGTGAGTCACTCACAGCTGCCTTTCATGGAGAGAGCAGGGACAGAGGCACTGCCACTGCTTGGGGCCTCTCCCCAGGCTGAGCACCACAGCTGGCACGTGGCAATGCCTGCAGTGGGCTGCGGGCAGTGCCTGCCCTGGGCTGGACTTCACTCCACCTGGAAAGGCGGTCAGTGCAGGTCAGGTGAGTGTTCCCAGGCAGTGATCTGGAAGAACCAGTGATGCAGCTTCCAGTCTGCTCTGTCTCCACCCATCCCAGCTGGCAGCTGTAGCAGGAAGAGATGAGGGGAGAGAGGAAGTGCAGGGAGGTGCAGGCATCTTCCTCACATGGTAAGAACCTGGTTCAGAGGACAGTGAGGGCCAGACCCACTGGTTTGTGTGTAACAGTCATAACTGGCAAAAAGCCTCCATCACCCTCACACTGATGTTTCCCTTCAACAGAAACGACGTGGGAGCGGCCGAGCAGCGTGCCTGGGACTCCAAAGAGCCCTGTGTCACAGAAGAGTTCTGCAGGTACTGTTTGATGCTGTGCCTGACCGCTGCACGGGGTGAATCTGCTGCTCTGCCATTCAGCAAAGCAAAGCAAAGTGCTGTGGTACAGTGGGACAGACTTGATGTACATATGGAATCATAGAATGGTTCAGGCTGGAAGGGACCTTAAAGATCATCTTGTTCCCCCCCCCTGCCACGGGCAGGGACACCTTCCACTGTCCCAGGTTGCTCCAAGCTTCATCCAGCCTGGCCTTGGACACTGCCAGGGCTGGGGCAGCCACAGCTTCTCTGGGCAGCCTGTGCCAGGGCCTCACCACCCTCAGAGATTTTCCCGTATCTCTGATCTCAGTCTACCCTCCTGCAGCTTAAAGCCATTGCCCCTTGTGCTGTCACTCCAGGTTCTTGCCTAATGTCCCTTTCTATCTCTCCTGTAGCCCCTTTAGACACTAGAAGGGGCTCTGGGGTCTCCCCAGACCCTTCTCTTCTCCAGGCTACAGAGTCATGAGAGTGTAGTAGAGCACACATGGTGGGGCTTTCCCTTCTGATACATCTTCTGGACTTTTGTTTGCCTGCCAGTTCATCTTCTCTCTGGGTGTCTGAAGTGTCCTCTCAGGAGCTGGGGTGGCTCCTTCTGGGAGCACAGAGGCAAAGAGTGGCCCAACAAGCACGTGCAAAGAGTGGCCCATGTGTGTCTGCAGCTCTTTGGTTTCCCTGCCCTGTCAGAAAGCAGAACTGAGAAAGTGCTTGTTGGGCCACTCTTTGCCTCTGTGCTCCCAGAAGGAGCCACCCCAGCTCCTGAGAGGACACTTCAGACACCCAGAGAGAAGATGAACTGGCAGGCAAACAAAAGTCCAGAAGATGTATCAGAAGGGAAAGCCCCACCATGTGTGCTCTACTACACTCTCATGACTCTGTAGCCTGGCTGATGCTCTTCCATGCAGAGCATATGCACAGTGAAGCGTTTTAACATGTGATGGCTACAGGGGTGACCATGAATATCATCTCTGTCCTGACTTGAGGTTGCAGGCAAGCAAGTAACAGAGTCAGATGCATATCTGTACTGAAAAGCACTGGGTACTGCAGAATGACAAAGCAAAGCAAAAATTACTCTCGAATAAAAAGTGTTAAATGTAAAGGACGTTGCTGCCAGCTGACTGTAAATAACCCAGGCTAGAGGATGCTTTCCAGAGAAATTTTCGAACGGATGTCCCTCTTTATTGGCAGAGCTGAGTGGGTAGGCTGCGTGAAGATTGCGCATTTCATTGTGACCAAAGGATTTATAATGTACTTGAGTGTCTTGTTTTAACACTACTTTGGGCATTATTCCCTGCTCAGGATATTAAAAAAGAAAGGCAATTTAAAGGTCCATGCATGAACCATAAACATCTTACAATGCTTGCCTTCCTGACATGAAAACTCAACTCCCTTAGACCAGTAGTTTTTATTGATGCCAGGTGCCCAGCAAGCCACTCCATCACTGTCCTCCTCAGGTGAATGGGGGAGAAAACTCCAACAAAAGGCTCGTGGGTTGGGATAAGAGCAGGGAGAGATCAATCACCGATGACTGTCATGGGTAAAACAGACTCCACTCAGGAAAATGTTTAATCTGTTACTGATCAGATCAGAGTAGGGTAATGAGAAATAAAACTAAGTCTTAAAACACTATGATCTCTATCTGCATATTCAGTTATGGGATTAGGTTTTAAATTTGTGCAATTTTTCATTTGCCATCAGTAGCAAGCCTGCTAACTCTCCATCTGTTCTTACAGTGAATGGCTACTACATCTCTGGGTCCCCGGTACACCAGCTCGACTCAGGGCATATGAGCCTCCGAAAAACCAGTGGGGACCCCCAGGTAAGTTTTTGGGAAAAAGCCAAACAGCAGAATCCAACAAAAAATAGGTTTCTATGTATGTAGTTTAGGAATCCACCCAGAGCAGGAAGTCAAGAAGTCATTTTCTTTTAGAAACTCTCAGGTCACACAGATTTGTTGCATGTAGAATAGTGAGTCTTTGTGTCCAGCTGGTAAAACAGTGAAAAATACCGAGATCCTTTGGATTTTTTTGTCCTATCACTCCTTACTGAAAAATCCACCAGGCCACTTCAGTCACTATTAACAACCCCATGAATTTTCCTGCCACTCCAGCCTGAACCCTGGGCCTGTGTCCAGCACAGTCCTCCCTTTACACTTGCACATCCGCCCATGTCTGTATCTCATTGTATTTTCCTGCAGCTCCAGCTTTCCCTCCCAAAGACAGTATTCACAAAGAATTCGTCCAAAGCTTTTTTCTCAATGACTTCATCCACTGCAGCCTGTCCTTTCAGAGCCCCTCCTCAGTGCCTCACCCAGCACATCACCCCGAGTTAACCTACAGGATGCTGACCTGTGGACACTTGGCCTCCCCCGCCTTTGTCCAAATTTCCAATAAACATCTCTGCACTTTTTCTTGCAACACATCATATCCCTGGGAAAGTCTTCCCCACAGGTCTGCAGATGCAGCACAGGGCCTTCTTCCAGCTCCTCCCATGAAACTCTTTGCTCCCTGCCAAAACATCACCATATGACCATGTGACTGCCACAGCTGGTGGATCACACTCCACTTGGGATGTGCTTCCCCACCCTCTGGCGTTTCCCCCCAGTGGTCCCAGACCTGAGTTTTCTGTTTCATTTCTGTGTGAAAGTGGTGAGTCCTTTTGCAGTGCAACTCCTTAAATACCCCTGGGGGAACTGCATGTTTGCTTGGTGTGCTGCTGCCTTGTGGACCTGGCTTGTCTGGTGCTCTCGGTGTCTCTCTGACATTCTCTGTTTCTTGGTCTAAATTTTGTGTTCTCTGACAACTGTCCCGCTTTGCCTCAACCCTCTTTCTGTCATGCTGCCTAAGTAGTTCCCTTCAGCCTTTCCCTCAGGTGATCTGTTTCACCTAAGTCAGTATTCCTGGTTTAGATTCATGGTATTTCTCATGATACAGTGCAGCACTTTGGATTCCCTATTTCTTCTACATCAAACATCTTGTACTAACTCCCTGTGCTGCTGTTTCTCTGAGCAATTTGCCCAGGCTGGAGACAGTGAGCACCTAAACTAGGTCAAAAGCATTTTAGAATCTTATGTAGTGTGTTACCAGACACCCCTGTCCACACATCTGCTTTGATTCCCTCAGAGAACCCAAATAAACTTGTAGCCTGTGACTTCCTTCAAAAAAACCCTTGTGAATCCTTGTGCCAAAAAAAAAAAAAAAAATTCTCAAGGTATCTGACTCCCATGTTTTTGTAGTTGGCTTGGAACACGGTCAGATTAACTCACTTCTGCAGAACTTCCTTTGTAGCAACATTGGCCACCTTCTCTTTTTACAGTGCTGAGTCTTACTCAAATTCATAGACACCTTTTTAGTCAAATTCACATCTGAGATACATGAGGAGTCACAGAGTCACAGAATGGTTTCAGCTGGCAGGGACTCTAAAGCCCATCCAGTCCCACCCCTGCCATGGGCAGGGACACCTTCCACTGTCCCCCAGGTTGCTCCAAGCCCCGTCCAACCTGGCCTTGGACGCTTCCAAGAAAGGGGCAGCCACAGCTTCTCTGGGCCCCCTGTGGCAGGGCCTCACCACCCTCACAGGGAACAACTTCTTCCCACTATCTAATCTAACCCTGCCCTCTGGCAGTGGGAAGCCGTTGCCCCTTTTTCTCCAGGCTCTTGTCCAAGCATCACTCCAGGCCCTTGTCCAAAGTCTCTCTCCAGCCTTTTGTAGGCCAACTTCAGGTACTGAGAGTTTGCACTAATGTCTTCCTGGAGCCTTCCCTTCTCCAGGCTCTCTCAGCCTTTCCGTGCAATGCACTGCTTTGCTCAGTTGACTCAACCATCAGCCTGTCAGAAATCCCTTTCATGGCTTTTCTCATTCCCTTCATCGCCTCCATGATACTTTCTTTCCATTGCTCTCCTTTATTACAGGTTTTTCCAAATTGAAGTCCTGGCTTCACCCCTGCTTTGAACCTGCTTTGAGCTAGTTCTGAATCTCTAACTGGCTGCTGGTGGCATTAATTCTCAGAACAGCTTGTGTCCACGCCCGTTTGGGAAGCTGCTTTTCCTGGGAGCTGTGGCAGCTTTTGCAGGAGAGTCCTTAGTAAGGAAAGCATCTGACCATAAACTCGTGGTTGCAAGAAGCTGTTCTGCACACCCTCAAAGTCTTTTTGGCCTGTCTCTCTATCTCCCTGTGTGTCTTGGGCCATCCTAAGCTGCTTTGCTCTGACTGCCTCCTTGTCTGTTCCTGGCACAGGCTGTCTCCCACTGTGGAGCAGCTCCGAGGCATTGGCCAGGATGCTTTCTTAGACCTGGGCAGCAGCCACCGTGCAAACAAACGCTGGCAAGATCCCTCCAGCAAGCTCAGCCACATTTCTTGGAAACAGGTCAGGGGGTGGGGGGAAAAGCCACAACTGAGAACAACACGGAGCTATGCTGTGCTGGGCGCAGGGCCAGACCTTGTTTGTGGCTTCCTAGAGAGCAGCTGAATGCTGCCCGTTCAGGTTGTCACAACTGCCACCAAGGGGACAGCAGAACAGCCGTGGAACTGCACGTGTGTGGTGCTCGGCACGGTGCTGCTGCTGGGTGTCGAGTCCCAGGAGGAGCACTGAGTGCCCAGGCAGTGGGATTTGGGGTGGGAGTCCCTGGCACAGCCCAGTGGTGATGCCAGGAGCGATTCACACGCTGCCGATCAGCTGTCACAGCATCTGACCCCCACCAGGGACCCTGCGACAGGGACAGGGGGCACTGCCAGCCTGGGGGGGACTGTGGGACGGGTTTGTGTCCCTGTCCCAGGGGGACATGATGCCACCCTTCCACAGAAAGGTCGGAACTGTCTGATGGCAGGACGTCGCTGTCCCCAGCAGTGGATGTCACCATCCCCGTCCCTCTTCTCGCACCCAGCAGGGCAAAGTGCCACCCCATGGGACACCAAGACTCCCCTCGCTGTCCTCAGCGGGGTGTGACACCACCATCCCGTGGCGTGGCAGGACACTCGTCCCACCCCCGCCAGCGGGTGCCACCGTCCCACGGCGCAGCACGCCCCGGCCCCGGCCCCGGCTCGGCGCGGCGGAGGCGAGAGAGGCGGAGCAGCGAGCCGGGGCCTCCCGCAGCTCCCCCTCCCTCCATCCCTGCCTCCCGAGCCGAGCCGAGCCGAGCCGTGCCATGGGACCCGCCTCTCCCCGCCCCGCGCAGCCATGCTGGGCTCCGAGAGCGGCCGCGATGATGCGCTCCGCTTCCCTCCGCAGAGCCCGGGGTCCCCGGCGGCGCCGCGCCGACAGAGCAAGGAGAGCAGCCTGACGGTGAGTGCGGGGACACCGAGCCGCGGCGACTCCGCGCTGGGCACCGGGGCGGTGGGGCTGGGCGAGCCGGAGCATCCCGCCCGCGCGGCGTGTTGGTGTTCGAACGCTGCTAAACCCAGGGAGGCTTTGGGATCTCTGCCCTGCGCTGGAGTCCAGGCGCGGTTTTCCGTGGAATGTGGTGGTTCCGGGATGAGCAGGAGGGAACGCGGTGCCTCGAGAGGTGCCTCGGACTGTGAACCAGCTGTCCTGAAAAAACTTCATCTGATCATCTCCCCCCCACAGCAGCGTCTGTATTGGGAGAAGTACTGGAGAGTCAGAAAAAGACAGACAGCAGACCTGGATCATTGCTCTGGCAGGGCTGGATCTTCATTTTTTTTTCTCAAACTGTATTATTTTCTCAAAGAGGTGTCAAGAAGGTTTCTTGCGCCAGAGTGTCAAAGTGAAGATTTCTGATAGAAAGTATAGGCAAAGGTTTTATATGTCAGTGTGAAATTAATTTTACATTTATTTTTAGTCTTTATAATTAAGTATAATTGACTCAATGAAGAGACTTTTTGCAAAAGCATGTAGTGCCAGGACAAGGGACAGTGGTTTTAAATTGAAAGAAAGGGGATTTCGATTAGATATTAGGAAGAAATTCTTGCTTCTGAGGCTGGTGAGGCCCTGGCACAGGTTGCCCACAGAAGCTGTGGCTGCTCCTTTCTTGGAAGTGTCCAAGGCCAGGTTGGACGGGGCTTGGAGCAACCTGGGGTAGTGAAAGTTGTCCCTGCCCATGGCAGGGGGTGGAACGAGATGGGCTTTAAGGTTCCTTCCAACCCAAACCATTCTATGGTTCTGTGCAATGAATGGAAATGTTCTCAGTTGTATGATGTATCTCTGTTTACAGACATTAATATCTTTGGTGTGCTTGGTGACCTCATCTGGAACACAATTAGCATTTAGGGGCTCTTCAGTGTAGGACAGATGATTAAAAACAGAAAGGAAATCAAAATAGATGCATGAAAGTGGCTAGTAATAGAAAGTTTTATTTAGATGGAAATCAGAAGAAATGAGCAGATAAATCAATTACAGCGATAGAGGAGAGGCAATAACCATGCTTGCAGCTGCAAGTATTGGCAGGGCATCAAGTCCCTCAGAACAAAAGGAATAATTTAATATTATACATCCTTAATGTTACTACGAGGAGGAGATTGTTGTCTGCATTGTCACGTGCAGCCTGCGGATTTATGACCGGGCTGGGTTGCTGGGTTGCTCTGTCTGGTGACAGAGGGCAGGGTTGGAAAGGAGCACATACAGGTGTCTCTGACTGCAGTGTGGGTCAGCCACTGCCATGCAGGTACAGCGTTCTGGGGCAGGAGGGGGAACTCTTCAACAGTTTTTGAAAAAAAAACAATCGGTGATTTTAATACTTGGTTATTAAAATCGCTTGTTACCAATGTTAGTACTGTTAATTGGTACATTGAGAGTGTGGTATGCTTTGAAGTGAGTATAAATCTTATGTCTGGACATTTTTGCAGGATTGTAGAAGAATCAGCTGTTCCAGGGCTGCGGTGGTTGGGGCAGGAGACACATCCCGGCCCCTGAATGCAGCCCCTGCCTCCTCAGACTGGGGGGCTGAAGTAAATCATGGGCTGAACATCATGCCCAGAGAGGTTAGACATGGTCACACAGGGTGGGTTGCACTGGGCTGCGTGGCACAGCACAAGAGCAGGAGTGCTTGTTTTCCTGCAAGCCCTGCTGCTTATAGGGCTGAGGACTCAGGCTGTTCTCTGAGGGTGGTTTTCCATATTTGCTGGCCCATGTGCCATCAGGTAACATCTGCAAAGCAAGAAGCTGTGTGTTATGTCAGGGTCACTGGGTGTGCGTTTCTCCAGCAGAAGCCCAGAGCTTTCACGTAGGATGAATCAGATAGACAAAAATAAGCTAATTTTAACAGCTGCTTGCTCCAAGCCATTGCCTCCATCAAGGCAGCATTGTGAAAAATAAATCTCATATGGAGTGTAAACTGTAAAACAGTGTAAGTATTTTCAGTGTCTCCTAGGAGGTTGTGTTTGCTCAGTGCCACTCAAGCTGACGTGGGGATGTTCTAGTTAGCAGAGCTGCAGGGCATGTCCTCAGCTTGCTGTCAGATGCTTTTCCTTGGTCTGTAGCTCTGCTCAGGCAGAACCTCTTCTTGCAGAAGGGAATTCTGTGATTTACTTTGGGGCTCTTGGTCCAGGAAACCTCCCTTTAAACTGAAATGCTGTGGCACACAAGCTGCAGACATCAGGTGATGTCCAGCCAAGCTGTTGCTGCGTCATCGCCTTCAGCAGAGGAGTGGGAGCATCTTCCTCAGGATGCATCTGCCTCCTCTGCATCCGAGCAGTGTTAAGTAGCACAGCTTCTGCAAACCCTGAAGGCAGGTAGAGCTGGAGTATTTCCCATCTGTGTGCGCTCAACAAGAATAATCTGGTGTTTTCTCTTTGGTCAGTGAATGTTACCAACATGATCTTCCATTTTCTTTGGAAGAGAAACTCCGGCTGGGTTTATCATAGGCTCTTAGGAAACTGCAGATGTGTGGTCTGTGCTGGTTTTGCAAAGAGTGCACTCACTATTTTAAGGCTGGATGGTTTGCTGGCGGATTCCTGAAGTCTCTGGTCATGAGTTGACCGTGGAAGCTGGAGGTCATTTGCGATAGGTGAGGGAGAGTTAAATGGACAATGTACAGGGGGATATCACGTGAGGAACAGAGCTGTGTCTTACATGGAAGAGCAAGAAAGCTGCCTGATTATGAGGTATTTCTGAGTGTGGGTTTCTTTCTTAAAAATTCTCTAGTGCCTTGTCAGGACAGTGCAGGACTTGGAAAACCAGTGCAGGGTGGTGTTTGGGTTGCAGTGTTGGACACGTCAATGAACACGTGCTGCAGATGGGAAGATGGGCAGCCTGTGCACAGGAACTTGGGATTTCCTGCTGCTGTGCTCTGTGTCTGACACAGGGTGACAAACACAGGGTTGTGAGGAGCACAGGATGAGGCTGCATGTTCAGCACCGTTCTCCCCTCTGCCCTGGGGCTGGCTGAATGGCAAATGCTGTCAGAAAAGCCCTGGTTTGGCAGGGGCCTGAATAATCTCTGAATCTTTCTACAGATAGACCAAGTAAAGAGGGCTCCTGCACACTTCTGGCAGAATCTTCCCTTTGAAATAGGAAGGAATCAGTGGATTTGTTAACAGTGAGGACTTGAGTTGTCTGTTCTTCCTTCTGTTGTACCATAGCTGCAGCATCACCCTTCCAGCACTAAAACCCTGGCAAACTCATGGTGTTGAAGCTACCCAGACATAGCCTAGGCATTTCTGGGCTTCCCTGTCTGGGGAGAGTTCAAGCTGCCCAAGCCTTTGGTTGTGCCCAAGCTCTTCTGAGATCTTCTCCAGCCTTTGCATTTGGCTGTTTTACCCAAATGGTTCCATTTGCCACATGAACTCACTTAATGGAGTCAGATGTTGTACTTTTCGGGTCTCAGCTGAAACTGTAAAGAAGATACTGAAGTGAGGCAATCTGACACATCTCTCCTATGTTTAAGATGCTGCGAATGTGTAGAAATCAGAAAAATAATGTGCATTTTTAAGTTAAAGAAGTAAGCAAAAATGTTGCCCTGCTTTAGTCGCTTTAGCATGGCACAGTAGGTTTGCCCCCTCTCTGCTCATTTATTTATGTTGTGTCTGATGTAATAAGCATGTAGTTGATTATCTACGCTTTGATCAAATTATTCTTGTTTTATTCACGTTGCTTGGCAATGTCTCATTTCCTGGTGAGTGGTGGCAGTGACTTCAAAGCCTGTAGAGACTCTGAAATCCAGGAGATTAATGTGCATGTCCAACCCAACAAAGTTTGTTGCTCCTGTGCAAATCCCGTGCATTCACCTGGCTCCCTGGGTCTTTTCCTCTTCTGCCACCCTTTTGTGTCTCAGACATAATGAGGAGTCACCTACAACGTAAACAGCTCATTTTGCCGTGACTGCCAGTGTACTCATGGGAAATAGGAGCTGTTAATATTCAGCTGTTAAGGGTATAATTGCATTTGCTCATGGTCAGTACACAGGCAAACGTGTTTAAATCCATTGAGTTTGGCACACAGCTGTGAAGAGAAACGCATCAGTTTGTGCTGCTTCTCTGATCCCCTGTGTGTGTGTCCTCCACCAAGCTTTGTCGTCACCATGTTTTTTTCCTCCTCTGCCTCTGTACCTTCTTCTGTCCTCTGTGACCCAGTGGCTCTCAGACAGGTTTTCCGGTGCCACTCGTGGCCAGTGGCAGCCGGAAAGACAAGCTGCTGTCCTCTGGCAGGTTTGCTCAGCTCTTCCTTGGGGTTTTGCCCTGCTTGTGTCTTGTTAATAATTTTGCTTTGTTGCAAGCTGACAGCAGCCATTATTTTGATGAAGAGGCTGTATAAGAACTTAATATCATGGTAAGGCTGATTATCACCTCAGCTGTCCCAGTGGAGCTTGTGAGAAATGTAATGCAGGTCATCACACCTTGTTTTCTCTTCGTGTTCTGTGATTCCATCATTAGCTGAGAGACGTGTTTTAATTTGTTTTGTTTCTGACTGGCAATTACAGCTGTAATAGTCACCTTCTGCAAGCTTTTGTTAGGCCTTGCTGGCAAGTCAGCAAAGTGAAGATATTCACACTGCCACAGGTTTGGATTTGGAGCTTGCATGGAGCACAGCCAGCTCTCAGGGATGTGAGCAAAGTGTGGTCTCTCGAAATTAGTGAGGGCAGTGGTCCTTTGCATGGAGGGAGTGTCACTGTCCGTGGGACTGATGCAGCTGTTTAATGCTCTCAGACATGAGGACATCATCACGAGGTGCTTTTGCTGTCTTTAGCATCAGTCAGCTCATCAGTGGGACTAAGCTGGTGAAGCAGAGTGCTTTTTTTTCAGCTCTCTTTGCTTTTAGAAGCAAGAAAAAGAGCATTTCAGAGGGAGGATTGGGAGGGGGGAACGCCACGCCGTCATGCCACTACTGCTCAGTGCCAGCCTGGCGTTCCCCTCCTGCTGGGAAATCCTGAGAGGTTTTAGAAGTAGTAGGAAATACCAATCCAGGAGCTCCTGTTTAAGTACAAGAAATCTGTGGTAATGAAAGGAAGGAAAGATCACAGGATTACCTATGTAGTCATATGCAATTTTTAGTAATATTTCTAGAGTTTTGAAAATTTTCATGCCCCCTGCTGGGACTTAGTGTGAAAAGCTGGGAGTTCTGTGAAGTCCTGTTTACCATAATCCCTTTTTTTTTTTTTTTAAAGATTGCAAAAGCTTCTACGTTTTAGTTTTTTAATTCTGGCACCAGTTCTCTTTTAAAAGTGATACTAGACCCAGATGGCCTCATGACTCTTTCCAGACAACTCAGCATCATTTCCAGACTTCTGAGAAGTGAAGAATATTTGATTTATTCCTAAAATTTTGAGCCTGATGATACTCTTTGAGAAACAAGTGAATTAACCCTACTCTCGTCACCTGCTGACATTCACACCCTCTGTTCCTCTTCCTGCTGGATAACTGGAGTTCTGTCCACTGCAGTGGGACACTGTCACCAGTCCAGCCTAGACATTTCCAGTGACTCTGTGGTTGTTGCTTCAGGACATTGAGACTCACTGTCACATCTCTAATCAGCAGCTTCCAACTGACACAGATTTAGCTTTTGTGAAACAGGCACTGCCTGTAGCAGGGAACAGGAATTCCCCATGCTGTTTCTCTTTGCAGATTTTTAAGCTGCAGGGTGCAACTCCTGTGCCCCCCACTGCAGATCACCTCCCTGTCCTGGTGCGCAGTGCCACGATGCAATGATCCAACTCAAGATATTCTATGTTTCTGTGATGCCCAGTTTTCTGTTAAAGGCTTCAAAATACACTTAGGTGGTGCAGTTGGTTAGAGCATGGCCACCCTGCTCTGCACTGAGCTGAGTTCTGTAACTCCTGAGGCATGGCTCTTCCGACGGGGAGCACAAGGGAACAGGGAAGGTGTTTGCAGTGCTGTCTCTGGTTGTGACCCCGTGGCCAGTGGAGGCTGGCACTGTCTGGAGATGCTCTGTTTGGAGGTGCTGACTCTGACTGGACATTATGGCTCTGGCTGGAGGTGATGCTGGCTCCTGGTTGGAGGTGCAGGGTCGCCAGTGCATGGCCACTGCCTGCAAAGCCCAAATCTCTGACCTGCACATGAGTTGGAAGCCTGATGGGAGCCGGAAAGGAAGATGTGTGATTTAGGATCTAGCTGAGGTGACAGCCAAAGACACCACAGGTACAGAGCCCTCAGCCTGCTTTGGGATGGATGTGGCAAGCTCTGGGCAGGGTGATTTGTGTGGAGCAAGCTCTTGCACTATTACAGGACAGCTGCTGAACCTCCAGCCTGGGCAGCAGAACCAGTGTGGGTTTGTAGGAGCAGCCTTGCATCAGCTAAAGGTTTTGTCTGCTTTGCTCTGGCGTGGTGAGTTTGCACTGTGTCAGCATCCACATCCTTTCTGATCCTCTCTGAATAGCCCAAAGGCAGATTTCACTGAGTGTAAGCGCTGCCTTTGGGTCTGCCCCTGCAGCTGTGCTAACCCGACCCACAGATTGGTGTGTGGATTTCCTGTGAGCGTTAACTGATCCAAAACAACCCCCACCCCCACAGTTGCATCTGTGGGTCTCCCATCCCCAATATCTCCTGATCCCCTGATTAATACCCAAGTGCTCTTAGTGTTCCCATGACCCTGTGGGTGCACTGAGAGGGACTGATTTTAGGGTACCTGGCCAGCAGGGATTTGGGGTGAGAATTCAAACTGGCAGTGAGCTCTGACTCTTGCTGGTGCTTCCTCTGAAAGGCTTGGCTGTGTCCAGGGTTGTTCTGCAGCATGTTCTGCAGTAGCTGTCATGCTCATTGCCTTCACTGTGCTGTTATCAGGCTGAATGTTCCGCTGTGATAACTTAATGAGCACTTGGACTTTTTTATGCAGCTGTTTAATGAGCGTGTGATGAGTCCTGTCTGACAGATCGCTGTGGTTTCTGCACACTGAAGGTTCAGTGACTTCAGAGAGCCCCTGCTCCTTTCTACAGAGAGCATCGCTTCCATCTGAAAAGGTCTTTGAGATAGATGGAAGGGCTGTGCACTGAAAAAATAATTCCTTTTTTTGTCATCCAGTAGGAGACTGGCGTAGCCAAGGGTGTTTTGTACTGATAGTGCCTGCAGTGCTCTCTGGTGCTCACTGTTTCTGTGCTCAGGGTGTTTCCACATCAGGTTTTTTACCACCGTTTTTAGGGATCTGGGAGAGCTCCCTGCGTGGTGCTTTCCAAATCCAGTAGGTTTTCCTCATGTGAAATGGGTAGTTTATTTCCCTCTGAGCTGACACCCCTGCCTGCAGAGAGTAACATTCTGGGAATGCTTAGCTGCTGTTTCCATGCAACAACCAATTTTTCTTCACTGCCATGCATTCACTGCGGAATTTTCTGATGGGAAGCACGTGGATATAACTTTTTATTTACATTTTTCTCATTAACAGCTAGATTTCATTACTGTCTAACTCTCCTTTTTTTTTTGCTTTTTTTTTAACAGATCAACTGTGTGACTTTCCCCCACCCTGACGTAATGCCAGAGCAGCAGTTACTGAAACCTTCAGAGTGGAGCTACTGTGATTATTTCTGGGTAAGTAGGCAGCCAGCCACATGCCACATGCAGCTCCAGAGCTTCCAAGAAAGTGGAATAAACAGCTTGATTTGTGGTACAAGGTAAAGGAGAATTTGGGCTGAGATAAAATGTGTTTGTTCAGGGAGTACCATGGAGACTGGGGATGCCAGTGAAGATCTCCTGGAAACATCTGACCAGTCTGAGATGTGGCTGACATCAGAGGAGTGTCCAGAAAGGCAAGGACAGTTCTCAGGAGATGGATTTGCTCAGGAAAAAGGGAGGATGTAGGACAAGCCACGTATCTCAAAATACCACAGGCAAAAGGGCAGTGCAGCAGGAGGGGGGATAGAATCACAGAATCCCCGGCTGATTTGGGTTGGAAGAGATCTTAAAGCCCATCCTGTCCCACCCCCTGCCATGGGCAGGGACACCCTCCACTATCCCAGGTTGCTCCAAGCCCCATCCAGCCTGGCCTTGGACACTTCCAGGGATCCAGGGGCAGCCACAGCTTCTGTGGGCACCCTGTGCCAGGGCCTCAGCACCCTCACAGCCAATTTCTTCCCAATATCCCATCTAACCCTGCCCTCTTGCAGTGAGAAGCCATTCCCCCTTGTCCTGTCACTCCATCCCTTGTCCAAAATCCCTTTCCAGCTCTCTTTGAGCCCCTTTAGGCCCTGGAAGGGGCTCTAAGGTCTCCCCAGAGCCTTCTTTTCTCCAGGCTGAACAGCCCCAACTTTCTCAGCCTGTCTCCAGAGCAAATGTGTCCCAGCTTAGTGGCCTCCTCTGGAGTCACTCCAACAGATCCACAGGTCCATAGGATAGCAGGGTGGCTGACAGGGAATATGATTTCAGTGTTTCCCAGAGCACGAGAGCTAGGGATACACAAGGAAGCAGGAGGTGCCCCTTCTAAAACAAGCGGATAGTTAAAAACTTCTTGTTAAATTGTAAATCTCCTTCCAGGGGATATTCCAGAGATCAGATAATAAATCCATTCTTTGTAAGGTGAGGTTTGTGAAGGACAGGCCCATTTGTAACTTGAGTAGTTCTGATGCAGCCTGGAGCATTGGAAGTCTTCAGTGGGAGGTTCTGTGTGTGCCCTCTTGTGCTCAGGTCTGTTTTCAGGTTCCTGGATCACATTAAAATGATGCTGTAGTCCTTGGAGTGTGGAGCTGATAGCAAAAAGCCTTCCAGTGGAAAACTTTCCTTCCACTGGAAGATTTTTCTGGGCGGTGAGAGGAATACTACAATGGAATCAACAAACACTACAAAAGGGATCAACAATGAAGGTTTTAGGATTCTCATGTGTGTTTTCACTAGTTGTTGAAGCATTTCCATCTTAAAAAATGTCAGCATTGGAGGCCCAGCAGCATGTCCCCTTGTGCTTGCTCAGTGCTGATGGCAGGGACTTGCTAAAATACACTGACATATTTGAAAACGGTCATGTTATCACCAAATTTCTTCAATTTCTTCTGGTCTTCTGATCCCAGTGAGCCCTAAATCATTAATGGTGTACAGACTGGTTTTTTTACATGTGTCTTAGAGAAGTTCCTGCCCTGTTTGATTCTCCCTGTTCAGGCTCAGCCACTGCTTGGTTCCATGGGTTGGTCATATCTCAGTTTCAGTGAAACTCTACTTAAAGCTGCCTTTCTTCTTGGAGGCTTTTCTCCTCCTGTAACTCTGCTCACAGGAATTTCCTCTTTGGCCTCGTCATGTTCTGCCCACAGCTCATTCTCCTTCTTCCATCATCTCCACTTCTCCCACTATCTCAGCCTGCTGGTGCCTGGCAGGGCATCCTGCCAGTCTCCTGCTTTGATTAATCTGGCATTTTCCTCTGGCTACTTGTGCAGCACGCGGGGGATCAGAGCAGAATCTTCAGCGCTTAGGGAAATGTTCTCTGAGAATTTGTTTGTTGGAAGAGGGTAGGAAATGAAATCGGGAAACAAGAGAGGGAAAAGAGGCAGCAGAGATAAAACTGTGTTGGTCCTTGTAGCAGCACTGAAGCCAGTGGAGCAAAGGGCTGTGTGAGAAACAGACAGTGAAGAATGGGGTGTGTGGTGGTAATCTGTGGATTGTGGTGATCTCTGGGTTATGATAATCCATGGGACAAGTTGCTGGTTTGCCTTGTTCTACAGCAGATCCGTGCAGACTGGCTCTGTTTTTCTTAGTCCAAGTCAGAGTTGAACTTGGCAGTCCATTAAAGCTCTTCTAGGGCTGCGTTCCCCCTGGAAGGAGCTGCACTCTCCTCCCCTCTGCCCCAGGAGTTCCCTGGTGCTGGCTCCAGGATTCCTGCTTTTGGCAGGCTGAGCCCTTGGGGCTGACACTTACCCAGTGGCGTTACCAGCTGTGAAGGGTCATGGGCAGAAATGACAGCAGGGCTGCTGCTTTGGCCCCCACATCATCCTTTGCTGGCTAAAGATAATTGTAAAGCTTCCCTTTTTAAATTAAAAAAAAGGGGGGAGTGGAGTAAGAGGAGCAGGAAAGTGCTGGGCTATTTCTTTGGGAGGGGCTGAGGTGCTGTAGCCATCAGCTGGTCTCAGGGGAGGGTTCCTCAGGCACCACTGCTGGGAACCACATCCCTGTGGGTTTGGCCTCCAAAGCTTTTTGTTGAGCTTCCTTTTATTTCTTTCAGGCAGATAAGAAGGACTCACAAGGGAACAATACAGTGTCGGGATTTGAAATTCTTCTTCAAAAGCAGCTTAAAGGGAAACAAATGCAGAAAGAAATGGCGGAGTTTGTTCGAGAAAGGTAACGAGCACTTTGTTATCAAATTAAATACTTATTGCAGTTGGTTTTTCCCAATTTAGATATTCCTTACACACATCAGTGCTTAATGCTTAAACTGCATAAAAGGTATGCTACAAATTCTTAATGAACACTTAATATTTCTTTAATGTTCATCCACACTTTTCAGTCTTCTCCAACTCTCATTTGTCTCTCGTGCTCTGAGTTGTATTGCACAAAGTCTGTTTAGAGGGAACCAAGAAGGTTTGAAGCTGCAGATTCAAGGAAAAGGAGAGAAGCAGACTGGAGATGATATTTAGAAGGGAAGTATTTCGTCTGAAAAGTACAGAAGCAATTTGTTCACATGGAGTGTAGGCACAGTTTCCTAGAGGAAGATGTAAAAAGACAGCACTTCGGACTTGAGCTTGGTTACAGAATCACGGGGTGGTTTGGGATGGAAGGGACATGAAGATCATCTCATTCCAGCCCTTTGCCATCTACCTGTCTAGGGACACCTTCCAGCCCCATCCAGCCTGTCCTTGGACACTTCCAGGGATCCAGGGGCAGCCACAACTTCTCTGGGCACCCTGTGCCAGGGCCTCCCCACCCTCACTTTCTGGTTTCTGTAGCCTTTGAGATAAGGCAGTCCAAGAGACAGTTACAGTGTGACCAGAGGTAGAAGAAAGGACCCCCTGGCACATTAAAAGTGCAACTGAGAAATAGGCTTGCTAAGGGAGAAGATGGGAAGGCAAGCAGAATTATGATAGCCAGGGAAAAGAGGGGGAAGGTGCTTCAAAGGAAGTAATACTTAATGAAATTTGACAGAAATAAAGGCAAGATGCATTCAAGAGGAAGGGAAAGTTGATGTGAGATTAGAGAGAGCAAGGAGAGCAGCTCTGACACTGCGGGGAGGTGTCTGTGTCCTCAGCAGAGGAAGAAGCAGGCATGCTAGAGAGGAAAGACAGAAAAGTTTCACTGTGTGCTGGGAACAAAAAAAGGTTGGGAATTGAGTGTGAAGAGGGTCTAGAGGGGAGTTACAGAAATATTAATACATTTTTCATCTGTTTGTGACAAAGGATCAGGATTGTTACGTGTGGAAAAGGAGGAGGATGGTGTTGAGGTTATTCATGGAAATACTGCTCAGGCCATCAGGGGAACCTCTACATTCCCAGCTAAGAGGGCTGAAGTATTGACAGGGTTTTCATGATCATCAGGTGCCTTGGGGAACACAAGGCCATATTTAACTAGGAATTTTCATGTCCACAAAAATTCTCTTTGTCTGTACAATCAGCCTGCTGGAGGTGAGATTCAGGTATCTAATAAAAACAGCCCTTCTATAGGTAGCTGGTGTAGGACATGACAACCAGATTTCTTCATCAAATACCTAACAAGAGGGAAGCTAACTGAAATTTAGTTTATCAAGTAGATGCTTTTACAGGAGCTGCTGGTATATAGCAATCTTGGAGCAGTTACTTGTTCATTCAGTTCTTGTTGACAGAGGTAGGGTTATAAAAGTCAAATAGTCGCAAACTTTGACTTTAGTAAGACAGAGCTCAAGAAAGGGAGGAAAGTAATTAATAAATAAATAAATTGAAGTGAAAAATCCAGGGTGTTGGTGTGAAAGAAGGAATTACTTTAAATCAAAAGTGAAAATAAGGTCCAGCATTTGTATTCAGGGAAGGACTCTAAAACAGCCAAAAAAATCTGCAGACTGCCCTGAGAAGCACCAGGTGTAAGAAGTAGTGTTTCCATTAGCAAAGGAACACTGTCTTAGTCACTTTTTAATTAAGCTGTGCTATGTTTAGAAAATGTACATTAAATAGAAGATTATTTAGCTTCTGCCATGTTCAGCAGATAAATGTATGCACCTTTCACTGTCTGCAACAATTTGTGGAAGACTTCTGCAGTCTCTGCACTACAGGAAAAGTAATTATGCTCCTGTTGTCTCATAATTTCATTGTTCCCTCCTAATCTGGAGAAACAGTGTAAAAAGACTCCCAGTCACAGCCTTCCCACAGTGACAGTTGTGTAGCTGTCTGTCAGATATCCTCCACCACCTTCTCTCCCTGTTCCCCCTGTTGTCTTAATCTATTTAGTTTCTTCTTGCATGGCAGTCACATCAGATCATCTTTGCCTCCCTTTGTAGCTCTCCAGTTTTTCTTCATCCGCTTTAATATGTCATGGCTGAAATTATTTGACTGTGGGCACACAAAGTGCTTAAAAAAAGAAAAAAAAAGTAAAAGGGAACAGGAAATAAACACCCAAAGATCAACTAGAACTAATAAAGTCAGAACAGCGTGGGTCAAAATGCACTTACAATCAGTTATGCTTCTGACTATTCAGGGAGTGAAATCGTGAAAGTTTTCAAACAAGTTAGTGGAAACAAGAACTTGAAGCCATTTTTGTTAGGAAGGTGGAGTTACTGCCAAACAGCCATGTGGATTTATGGAAATGGACTCAGGACTCAGGAGTCCTGGCATGTTTGTGTTTCACAGTCACCACAATCCCGAGTTTGCAGTGTGTTTATATCAGGCAGGGTCAAGAGGCAGATTTTTGCCCCTCTTTGAGGTTTATCTTGGTTTTTAGCCCGTTTTAGCCACAGATGGTGACAGGAAGCCAGGCTGGGGTAGAATAATTTATTTGTTATATTTGGGGCTCTTCAGCTATAGACACTTCACCTTTTTATTTTTATGTTTTACTGGTATTCCTCCTTGCCAAGCAGTCTGCCCTTTTTGTATTTGCCATCCAATTGCAGTACAAGGAACACTTGAAATCCCTGAAAGAATCTTGGAGCCCAGGCCAAAGCTGGAACCAGTGAGGAGCACTTCCATCAGAGCCAGTGGCTTTGCTTGCCTGGTACCACGTTTAGGACAGGCACTGATGGCAGCAGACGTGGTGTGTCTGATGTGTGGTTGTGAAATCATGAGAATCATGGCATCACAGAATGGTTTGGGTTGGAAAGGACCTTAAAGCTCATCCAGTTTGACCCCTCCCAGTGCCAAAATTCAGCAGGAATGAAGTTCACGATGAAGGCTGTAGACTAGAGCTTTGGCTGGTAACTGAGCCCAAAGCAGTGAGCCTTGGCTCTGGGGAGAGACATTTGCACCTTTGTTACTGTTGACATCTTCTGTCTTCCCAGTCCACAGAAATTGTCACTTCTGAGACAAGATTAGTCTCATCCTGGAGTAGGTCTTTAAAGTATATTAGGTGAAATGTGCCTGGATAAAGCCCTTTTCATAGTGAGGTCCTAACCCAGTGTAGCCTTTGGTGCTGGGCAGCTGTGTTGGTCTTGTTAGAGTAGGCGTGGGGAGCTGGCTGGTTTTGTCCTCGTGGGAGGGGGAAGAAGATGACCCCCAGCTCCTGGGTAAGGTCTGTAGAACTGTGTCACACCAAGCTGGGTGTCATCTTGGGCCTCAGCCAGCTGCATCCCAATCAATTGCTGGAAGTGACATCCCAGTCAATGGCTTTGCTGTGGAGCTGTCAGCTGTGGGAGCCAGACCTGCTCCCTCCCCTGAACTCCTGCGGGCGTAACGGCAGAGTGGCACTTCCCCTCCCACACATCCACCAGGATATTTTCAGCAGCCCAGAGCATCAGATCCCTCTCAGCTATCTCAGGGGACCCCTTTTAGCTGAAATGTGCCCCGCAAAAGTGCACTTGCTCAACTGTCTACTGCAAATGGGCACGCCAGAAATACCCCACCTCCTGACAGCTTTGTGGACAGACGCTTCAAAGCAGGTTTTGCCCCTGCTTGTGCATAGTTGGCACAGAATCAGGAGCTGTTCTACCTGGGGACCACACAGCTCTCTCAGAAATGCTCTGTTGAGCAAGCTGTGTTGAAAGCAGTGAACAGACAACTGTTTGCTCTGCCTGGGAGCATGTGCACCTTGCAGTTGTTCACTGGGAGCAGAACTCAGGGAAGGCAGAGATGGGTTTCAGGCAGGATGCCCATCACCTCTGCACCAGCAGCTGCTCCTTCCTCCCTGCTGGGCTGTCAGCACCTACCCTTGTCCCCTCACCCCACAGCTGCACTCCTTCTTCTCTCTGCAGTCATTCCCTTCCCTCTTCTGTGCCCTCGCCACTGGCAAGCTCAGCTCCTGTTCCTGGTGTGGTGAAGACAAGGACAGGGCAATGAGTGGGGTGAATGAGAGGAAGGGGTTGCACCGGCCACATGCTGGTGACAAAAGCCCCTGCCACATCTCTGCCATGCCACCTCCACTTTGTCACCTCTAACAGAGAGCAGGAAGCGTTTGCTGTCCCTGAGAAAGGTGCAGTTCAGCAGCCCGAGTCTCATTTGCATTTTTCCTGGATGGCCGCGTTCCTTCATCTTTGCCTCAAGGATGTGCAGCCTCACATTTCACAGCAGACTGAACCACGTGCTTCTGCTTTTGCAGACAGCCCGTGTTGCACAGCAGAAACACGCTGTCCTTGTTATTTGCTCTCCAGAACTGTAACTTCTTCGTCTAATTTTGTCGCACATGCCATCCTGCATATAGCCCCGCTCCTGCCACTGCATTTTTAGCATATGGGGGGAGAAGACGGCTCATCAAAATGGTGCTGCCAAGCCCTGGAGACTGAAAGGAAAATTCCTGTGGCAAAATCTGTTAAAATGCAGAGAATTTCTTCAAATTATGTGTGTGGGTTTCTGCCTTAAAGCTTACTTACTGCTGTCTTTTTATTTTCTCTCTGTGTGTATGTGAGTGTAGGATAAAGATTGAGGAGGAATATGCTAAGAACCTGTCCAAACTGTCTCAGAATTCCTTGGCTGCTCAGGAAGAAGGGTAAGTGTGTCTCTGTGACTTTCACAGAAGACGGATTTTCACATAAAAGGCATTTCTCCCACGCAGGTACATGTAATTTTCCCCAGCTCTCCCGTTGAGTAGAGGTTTATTTAGATTAGTACCCTGGGAGTGCTGGGGAAGATGGAATTGCTTCGGAGTTGTTTGTTTGGTTTTTTTAAGTTGTCAGTGAGAAATTTTTTAGGAATATGTGTATAAAATGTTGCCTTTCCAGTCAGGTTTGTATGCTGTCCTTGTTATAGCCAGGATAGTTCCTTCCAGAATTAGCATGTATATGAAATAAACTACTTTGAAAATGGAAGAATATATAGCATATCTATACACTACTGAGAGTAGATGTATAAAGTCAATGCCAGTACAATCAGAGCAGCACAGAGAAGAGGGAGGATGAAGAAGTCTCTTCTCATCAGGGTTCTGGCCCTTCAAGAAAAGCAGCAGACTGCCCCATATTTACAACATTTTTACTCTTCGGAAGTTATTAAGAAGACATTAGGCAATGCAATTCAGACTAAATTGCAGTTCTTCAGTAATAATGAAAAGGCACCACTCCTGAGGGACCAGAACTTGGTATCTCTGTCTGTTTCAACACAAACCCTCTAAGCACTGAAAGCCAAAGCTGGAAATGACTGTCCTCACCACAGCTTTGACACAGTGTGTTTCTGCCACCACTGAAACTGCATGAGGTGTTCTGCTCAGCTTCCAGGAGGCAAGGATAGAAATTGCAAGAGGATAACTGGGCTGTTACTGCTCTAAGCACCTACAATGACAATGGTTTGTCCTCCTTTCTCCTTAGAGGTGGATGCTCACCTGATCCTAGCAAAGCTAAAACCACTTTCTTCAGCATCTTCCTTCCACTTTCTCCTACCCCCAATAGGAGAATGAGGGAATGAGTGATAAAATGAAGGGGAGGGAAACTAGAGGAGAGTAGGTGAAAAGAGAGGGAATGAGTACTCAAGCCTGAGTGTCCGTAAGACCTGGGCAGTGGGAGTGGACCTCAGGGCCGGTCTAGGGAAGGAGAAATGTTGGGAGCACTTCTGTGGGTGTATCTAAGTTGTTCAGCTGATGAACACTGTATATGAGGACTCAAGTCCTTGGAGCAGTGTCAGAGGTGACAGATCATTAGTTTGAAATTGCAGATGACAGGCGATTTTTCAGGCTATCAGGAAGAGTCAAATCTCATTTTCATTGAAAAGGGGATGGGGAAGAGATAGAAGGAGCCAGGAACTGCAGATCACTCAGCTTTATTTAACCTTTGCAAAGTGGTAGAATAAACAATCAAACTTTCACGTAGTGGAAAACTAAGGTGATGAGCAATTGTTGTAGATGCATGCAGATCAGTGCCAAGCCAACCTGAATTCCTTCAGTGATGGAGTAAGAGAGTAGGTAAAGCATCATGGCTCTTAATTTAGTATTGCTTTTTGCAATGGGAGATTCTCGTGGGCAGACAAGAGAAACGGTGGCCTAAATAAAGCCTAATGTGCAAAAACTAGGTAAGAAAAACCCACTACTTACAAAAACTAAACTGCAGAATGTAGCTGTGGAATGAGATCCCAAAAGGTTTTTCTGAAGTGCAGGGGGTTTTAAAATCTTTTCGTAATGAATGACCTATCATAGAAGAAATAATGGATTTTACTGTAATCAGAGATGTGACAGAGCTAGGAGGGTTGGTATGTGTAATTTGAAGAAAAGGTTGCAATTCAGAATCCTTGTGTTAAAATGGAGAAATTAACTGAAAGAAAATAAGATGCATTTTAATGAGGACAGAGCACCGGGTTTTATACTTTCACAGGATGTGAAAGATACAGTTACATAACAGTTTGTGGGAGAAGGATCTGGCTATAGTGAATCACAAGCTTATTCATCAACAACTTCATGCTGTTGTCTAAAAAGGCAATCATATTGAAATATGCAGAAGAAAGAGTGTCTGATACAAAATAATCTGTTACCAGTTTAGCAACTGGAGTTGTACTGTACTGTACTGGGGACAGAATCGTTTTGGTTATGATGCTTTAAGAGGAGTCTAGGCTGTCGTGGAGGGTCTGGAGGAGTGTGCCTCAGCTGCCATTGTCTTGGAAATAATCTGTCTGAAAGAAAAAGACAATGGAGAAATTTTCAAGTGCTGAAAAGCTTCTCTGAGGCTTTTCGCCTGAAGTGAAAATCTGTTCTCTAAAGTAGGGTGTAAAGTAGAAGAGGCAATGGAAAAACTGCATTGGTGGAAACTTTGTTGTGGTCAGGATAAGATACTGAAGGATCTTGCTTAGGGAGGCTCTGGCATCTCTGTGCGTGGAGATCGTCATAAACTTTGTTTTCAAAGATCTGCCACGTAAAATGCCAATACAATTCTGCCTTGGTCACAAAGGTTGGTTGTTTTCTCCGATTTCTGTCACCCTTTTCCATGATTTTGCTGATCAAGATACGGTACGAAGTGTTGTGTCAGGTTTGTCTGACAGATCCCACGAGGGAGGATGGGCAGGAGACGGGGCACTGATCACTGTCCTTCTGTTCTTCCAGCACACTGGGAGAAGCTTGGGCTCAGCTCAAGAAGAGTCTAGCTGATGAAGCAGAGGTTCATCTCAAATTTTCTTCTAAGGTAAATAGTTCTTCCTTTTCCAAAGATTTTTGCCCTGAATTGGTTGGCCTCTCCTTTCATTGCATGTTAGTGGGTGAAATACACGTACATATGAAGTACATGTGCATATGGTACAAATTTAGAAGAATTAATAAGTTGGTGAACAAACTTATTGAAACTCTGTCCAATCTCCCTCCCAAAATCAGTTTATTTAGTCTACCTGATGTGTAAATTAAAGCACATCAAACTTTAATTTTTCATAAAAAAGAAGTAAAACTGATTCTAGAGGTTGTTCACCTGGGCTCTATGTTCCAGCCAGTAAGTTTAACTAGTGCTTGTACAGTTAACTTCTGCAAAGGAGGAAGTGAAAAGTATTATTTGGCTTCTCAACAAGAATCTACTCTACCTGTCTGAAAGGAAGAGAACCAGGACTCTGGCTTCTTTGTATCATTAGCCTTTCTGTAAAGTGTACTGGGAACAGCATGTTATTTTTGGGTTTCTCTCAAGTGATACCCAAGGAGATTTCTTCTACAAATTATGGTGTTTATCTTGGTTTTTTGCACCACATGTGACATGCTCTTGAATCCTGTTACATTATGTTAACCTCTGTGGGTGTTCAAGTTCAATACAGTGGCAGATATCTCAGCACAACAGCCATGTTCTGGAGGAAAATTATAGCTCTGCACCATTTGTAAGCAATTCAGCAGAGGTTACTCAGGCAACCAGCTGCTGCCTTGGTAACCTGCTGCTCTGCCTCAAACTTCGACATCAGGGCTGTAATTAGTAAAATACTTTTTGCTCCCCATTGTCCTCCTGTATTGTTTTCCAGAAGGAAAAAATGCACCCTGCAGCGATGCGTGCGTGTAGGCAGGCCAGGTAGAGGGGCTTTTCCATTATTTTACTTCTTAAACTCTGCACAGAAACTCCTGCAGCATCCTTTAAATCCTTCCCACTGTTCGTGTGCAAAAAACATGTGGATGTGGCACTTCAGGGGCATGGTTTAGTGATGGACCTGGCAGCCCTGGGTTAACGATTGGACTTGATGATCTCGGAGGTTTTTTCCAACCAGAATGACTTTATGGTTCTATGTTCTCGTACCTGCTTGGGAGTTTCTACTTTTGTCTTCCTTTTATTAACATAATACGTTTTTAAACATATTGATGGTCTTTAATGAAAGCACGAACAACTCCCAGTCAGAGCAGGACTGTCACCCACAGGGGATCAAGTCAGCTACACCCCTGCCTAGCTGAGCCTTGAGTATCCCTAAGGACAGAGATTTCACAGTCCTGGTCAGCCTTCTCCAGTGCCCAGCCACCATTCATTTTGGTTTTGGTTTGTTGAATTACGTTAAACCTGAACCTCCCAGAACTCGGTTGTCTGTTGTGACTTTGCCTGGCCCTGCAAAGAATGATTTGGTTCTGTTACCCTTGCACCTGACCTTCGCACAGCTGTAGTTAGATCACCAAGGTGCCAGTCTGCACCTGCCTAAACAGATTCTGCTTCAGGCTTGTTTAACCTTTCTAGGATGTGTGCTGTAGAGTCTTGGTTGATTTTGTAGCCTCCCTCCAATGAAAGACTGTACTGAGCTTAGATAAAGTTTCCTTCTCCATTAGAATAATGCTGGAGAAAGGCTGCAAATGCTTGTTTTCAGGGACTATTTTCTACTGCTCCACTGTAGGCCGTGTTAACTGATTACAGACCCGACTCACCTGCACTGGTGGAGTCCAATGTCCCCACAGGAGTGACAATAGAGAGCAGCTTCTGGGGAGGTGAAATATCTGTATCCCTGCAGAGTGCATTTTTTAGATGTCAAAACTGTGTATCAAAAGGCCAGAATGATGCAGACTCTATCAGAGTCGAGTTATTAGCAGCTGTCAAGGTAAGTCATGTGTCTGCTCTTGATGGATTTCTCCTTGGTTCATTCCAGAGGTTTCTTGCCACTGCTTAGAAGAGCTTCAACTAAATAATCAGGCTTCTCTTTAGGCTCCCTTACACTTGACAGAAATAAATAAAATGTGGCCTTCTTGGCTCTCACTTCACCACACTAGAAATGCAGCCATGACACCACAGCCCACAGACTCACCCCACTGCAGTTCAGGTTAGTGGCTTTAGTTGGGTACTTTGGGGGGTTTTAAGCAAGTTGCCATCAGTTAGGCCAGAATCGGAGCACTGATAGTGCTCTCAATATTTCCTGTAGTTTGATCTTCTGTGTAAAAAGAGAGATGATCTGTCAGAGCAAGGGGAAGATGAGATTTCTGTCCTTTTGCTCCCTTCAGTTAATATCCCCTAAACAGAGCTCTCCTGAGTTTTGTAGTAGCTTAATTCAGAGCATTCTTGGGGAAGTTCTGCTGTCTGGCATTGCCTTTGGCTGCAGTGTGTGAATTGTTTTCTCTTTGTCTTGAGCTCTTCTCAGAAGAAGGAAATGGTCTCAAATTGCACCAGGGGAGGTTAAAGTTCGATATTAGGAAAAAAATTTCACAGAAGTTGTTTTAAAGCATTGCAACAGGCTGCCCAGGGCAGTGGTGGAGTCACCATCCCTGGAAGTGTTCAAAAAATGTGGATATGGCACTTGAGGACATGGTTTAGTGGTGAGCATGGTGGTGGGGCTGGGTTGGCAGTTGGACTTGATGATCTTGGAGGTCTTTTCCAGCTTAACGGTTCTGTGGTTCTGTGAAGAGCCAGGAATTGCTGCCTGGCTCCTCATTACTGCCATTTCTTCCTTTGTTTTCTTCACCAGCTTCAGAGCGAGGTAGAGAAACCGCTGCTCAACTTCAGAGAGAACTTCAAGAAGGACATGAAGAAGTGCGACCACCACATCGCGGACTTACGGAAGCACCTGGCCAGCCGCTACACAGCCGTTGAGAAGGTGGGAGCAGGGAACAAACGGGAGGGTTTCTGAGACACTGCTGGTTTGAGTAGAAGAGCAGCTGCCCCATGAAGAGTTTCTGTTCTGCCACGAAGGACCACAGCTGTTCCTGCTGAGGGCTTTCGCTGTTAGCTGTGCTCTGCCCGGCCCCAGGCATAGTTTTTGCTGTTTAGTTGAGATCTTACTGGTGAACTGGCTTTTTGTTTCATCTTCCCCTTCCCAATTTGGGGCAGTAAATTTCTAATACATTTGATGCAGATACTTCTTATTTTTGTGCATCTGTTGTCCTCCAGATTTAAAACACCTTGCCTTAGAATGGCAGCAGGGTCGGTGGCTAAAAGCAGATGGCCAAGGAGTGCAGCTCAACCTTGGTCTGGCAAATCACAAGCCCTTCACAAGAAACGTCCTCACTGAAAAAATCCAAACAGCAGCAGCACCCAGTAATGGGTTGATGTAACATGAACCAGGAGGTAGCTGAGGTTGTGGTGCAGGGAGTTAGACCCACAAAATGTGATCTCCCAGCAGCAGCTGGCAGAAATGGGGATGCTTGTGCCTCAGCTGCCAAATTGTATCCTCTTGGGGTTTGCTTTTGGGTGTAAATTGGAAAGGAAAATAACCATTCTCAGTCATCCCCGAAGTTGTTTGTGCTTTCATTAGAGATCAGCAGGAGGACAGAGTTGTTTCAGGATACGCAAGGTCATTAGGCTGAGTGTGTGCAAGGAAGGCATTTTTTTGCAAAGTACTGAGTGCTTCACACTCGTACCTGCAAAGCAGCTCAGTAGCAACATTGGGAAGAGTGAATTAGGAATAACCTTGAGAAGAAGGAATCAGCGCGAGGAAGAGCCGTGGCTGCAGTGCCTGCACAGCACTTGGCCCCTCACGGATTGCTCTCCTGCAGCTCCCTCTGGAGACCTACAGGACCCAGCCAGGGCCTTGGAACTGCACATGGAAAAAATTCCAGGAATGCTTCAAGAGTGCTGTGACATTTAGGCTGGTGTGACTGTAGAAAACTGCAAGGTGCTAAGAAAATACAATCATGCCAATTTAGTTTGAAACACTAGTACAGTATGAAGAACAAACGTGACATGTTTTATAACAAATCCAGGCAAAAGAAGTTATTTTTATGTATTTATCAGCCTGCATGTAAGAATGTTTATTTGTTGAGGTACTTTACTGATTTGCCTGTATAATATATGTTTGTACTGATAAATCAGGTTTTAACAGCTTGAAAAGCTTCTAAGTAGTTCAAGTAATCAGTTGTAACCAGACTTCACATTTTTAATTTCTACTGTTGGCATGAACCTGAATAAGTTTTTTTGAAATAAGTTCCTATTGTTAGAGTTTGTGATAGGTGTAGATTGAGTCCGGAACATACTTAAAGACAAATTTTGTAAGATACTTGAAATTATTTCAACAATTCAGATCCTAAGAAAAGTGAATGGAAGAGGTGTCTTGGTAATGATGCTGTGTAAGACATTTGAAAGAGGCTCCAGCTCTCCTCTCTTCCAGAAATAATGAGAAAGCTGTTAAGAAACAGGAGAGCCTGATGATGCCGTTAGTCCTTTGCCTTTCTAAGACTCCATGAAGAGTTCAGATGCATTTGTGATTTGTTGGTGGTGACTCTTCTGTGGTCATAGGACACTTCTGTGAACGCCACACGGTGTTGTAAGAACCTGAATCCCAGTTAGGACCCAGTTTCACTCAAAGTCGCTGACTTCTTCCTGAGAAGCACTTGTGTGAAGGAGTCCTAGATGGCCCAAAGCAGCTGCCAGTTCTTTTTCTCTATAACAACTGACTCTGATTACTCCCAGGCCCGTAAAGCCTTGACAGAGAGACAGAAGGATCTGGAAATGAAAACACAGCAGCTAGAGGTGAAGCTCAGCAACAAGACAGAAGAGGAAATCAAGAAGGCGAGGCGGAAGTCCACTCAGGCGGGTGAGTACCTGTGCCCGTCAGCACGTGGCAAGAGCAAGGTGGAATGCACCTGCCCAGCCAGCCACGGGGCTCTTGCTTTTTAATATTGTAGCTACAAAGTCAAAGTGAACCATGCTACAAATCTGTGTGGTGTTAAATCCTCAGAAGAAACAAGCCTAGTGTTTCCAACTCAGATATCTGTCACAGATTATTGATAACTGAGGTGAGAACAGCAGAAGTAGAGTGAGTTACCTTTCTGTTTCATGAAAGCGTCCTTAGATTACTGGATGTTTGTGGAACTTCCAAAGTCAGATTCAGAGGAGCTTAGCCGAGGGTGTTTCTTCCATAAATCATAGTTCCTTCCTTGGTTCTTTCCTAAATCACACTCACCCACAACTTTGTGGGTGCCTATTACACTTACTATTACTGTCTCTTTCCTTGAAAGTGTTTTTTTTTGTTTTTTCTCCACTGCTACTCAGTGACTAAAATAATTTCTCTTCTAGGAATACTGAGGATATAGTAGTGTGTGCTATACTGTACTGAGGATACAGCTACTTGCTGTGACCTGTGCATGTTTTACAGAGGCTCAAGCCACATCTGCAGGATCCATCAGGAACCTTTTTTGAGCTCTGCAAAGCTGATCTATGCAGCTCAGTTAGTACCTTTGCTGAAGATGAGTTTTAACTAGGGCTTCCATGTTTCATCCCTTCAACAAGGGCTATTCCTTGGCAGACTGGTCCTTCAGAGTTCTGAGGTTTTTAAAACTTCAGGGTAGGTGTATGGGTTTTAAGGAGACTGGGAAGAGTCTCTGGCAGTGTGACCATGTGTACAGGCAATCATTTGAGGAGAAAGAACAGTTACGGTTTAAGAACAGGAGGCTCCGTGAGACATGCTCTTTATTCACCTGAAAATTCACAGTCTCCCTTTGTTCCTTGGGTCCTTAGAAATTGTTTATAATTGAATTTTATTGAACAAGCAAGGAAGAGCTGAAGATCAGAGAGGGAAAGAGAAACTGAGCCTCATTTAAAGAACAGAGAATGTCCTAGCTGGAGAGCAGCAATCTCTGAGAATTGTTTTCCATATTTGCCACCCACCTTTCCCTCTCCGTCAGTGCAGAGTCCTGCAACAAAGAAAAAAAATGGAAAGAGCTGCAGCTTCCTGTGTTACTGCCCTGAACACAGACGGAGCTGGAGCTCAGCTGGAATCGGGCATCTCCAGAGATGGAGAATGCATGAGGCTGCACATAAGCATCCCTTCATCCAACAGCTGGAGCCTGATGCATCGCTCCTCTTTGAGACAGAGACCTCTTGGACTGCAGTCTCACCTACAGAGTGCTACCCTGCAGTCCCATAACTCATCATTATTGATTTCCCATTTTAATTACTTTATTTTTCAAATACAACTTCCCATCTATGGCTTTTTTTTTTAACTGAAGTAACTTGCCTTTTTATATTTCTGGGCATTTTGTAAAATACTGCTTAATGCTCATACTTTCCTTTCAAAATCTTGTCTTTTCCCCTCATTCATTCTCACCCCAATCACCTGCTTTCTTGCCATACATCAGGTGCATGCATTTAGTTGAAATGTTGATATGTGTGACAAATACCAGGCAACAGAACTGCTGTGAGCTCCACCAGGGTTGATCTTCAAATCCTTGGGGTCTGTGTACAAAACCTGACCTACACTTTCCTTCTAAGCTCTGGAGAAGCTTCTAGAGAAGGCTGATGTGTTGCTGTCTTGACTCTTCCAGGGGATGACCTGATGCGCTGCGTGGATCTTTACAATCAAGCCCAGTCCAAGTGGTTTGAGGAGATGGTGACCACCACTCTGGTATGTAGCATCTAAAACTACCCTTGCAAAACTGTAGTAGCCTACAGCATTCATCATTCACAGCTAGTTCAGTGCAAAGCAGTGGGGAAAATTGGGTGGTAAATCTCACATTGTATTTCCCATTCTCAGTCCTAAGAAAAACTCATCATCGGGGGATAAGAAGAAATAATTGTTTCTTTGCAGAAGGCATTAAACCTGTTCAGGGCTGCTGAGAGGCCAGAACACTCGAATTGTCCTTAGGAAGGATGAAGTAATGCACAAGAAAAACACAGAAGAACACACAGTAAATCACAAAATCCATTTGTACGTTATGGAATTTTTCTATTCCACGATTTCACAATTTTTTTTGGAGTCTCCCCAGAGCCGTCTCTTCTGCAGACTTAACAGCCCCAGTTGTCTGAGCCTGACTTGCTACAAGCTGCCTTGGAGCATCTCCATGGCCTCCTCTGGACTCAATCCAGAAGCTGCACATCCTTCTTGTGCTGCCACCCCCAGGCCTGGCTGCAGTGCTCCGGGTGGGATCTCACCAGGGCAGAGGGGGAGAATCACCTCCATCTACTGAACGTGTGCTCTGCACATTTTCCTCTGGAGAAGCACAACTTGCAAGTGCACTTGACTCAAGAGGGCAGCCAGAGCCTGCAGCTGCACAGCAGGTTTGTCAGTGGTGGAACTCAGGCTGATGAACATTTGCAGGCAAGTCTTAGTACACATGAATATAAAACCGAAACTGAAAACAGCCTGTGTCTGATGAGCTCAGACACAGATGAGTTCATATGGAATGAACTCATTCCCTCCCCAAGTTGAGGGAGTCAGGGTCTGAAGACTTTTGCTTCCTTGTGTACATTCCTCCCTGAAGTTTCTGGTGCAGATACAGTGCCTGTTCTGCAGCTGGCACGCTGGGTTTGGCGTTCTGGCCTTGCACATCTGTGCCCTAAGAAAGAGTGGGCCATTTTTTTCTGTAAGGGCAGTACCTCAGCTGGCAACAGCAGTAGGAGCTTACTCTTATTTCAGCCCTATCCATTCCATAAGCTCCTTTGCTCATCTTCTTCGCCAGGCCGATAGTCTGCCACCTGAGATTTTTTGTGCTGGAATGAAGAATGTTTCCCAAGAGATGTGTAACAAGCTGCAGATAGCACAGGGAAGGCCATGTAGCAGCCTGCCTGCTTGGATAAGCTTTTGTTGCACTCCACCTTGATGCTCAGTGAGTGGGCACCAGAAATGCCTGCTGAAGACAGGATTCATGAGGTTTGGCCCCACTGATGTGTGTGTGAATACCAAACTTTCTGTGGTACAGCAAAGGCCATTACAGTGATGTCTTTAAAGGCAGACTTCCACAGTGTGGTGCTGCTGCTCCCCAGATCATGGAATCACAGAATGTGCTGAGCTGGAAGGGACCCATCAAGATCACTTGAGTCCAATTCCTGACCCTGCACAGGACACCCCAGCAATCCCACCATGGGCCTTAGAGTGTTGTCCAAATGCTTCTTGAACTCAGAGAGGCTTGGACCTGTGACCACTTCCCTGGGGAGCCTGTTCCACTGCCTGAGCACCCTCTGGGTGAAGAACCTTTTCCTAATATCCAACCTGAACCTCCCCCAACTCAGCTCCAGCCATTCCCATGGGTCCTGGCACTGATCACAGGAGTGAAGAGATCAGTGCTTCCTCTCTGCTGTCCCTCTTGAGGATGTTGAAGACCCTAATGAGTCTCTCCTTAGTCTCCTCCAGGCTGAACAAACCAAGTGACCTCAGATGCCTCCCATAAGGCTTCCCCTCCAGACCCTTTACTGTCTTTGCAGCCCTGCTTTGGACACACTCAACAGCTTAATGTCTTTTTTTATGTTGTGGTGCCCAAAACTGCACACGGTACTCAAGGTGAGGCCACACCAGAAAGACTTGAGTGCAGATTTTGGGGTATAATATCAGAATCCAGAAGAAAAGGGAGGCAGAAAATACCAGGAGGAAAGATAGAAATCACCTGTCTTCCCAGCTAAAGTGTTGCCGGGTTCTTACTGCCAGCTGGGCAAGGTGGAAACTTGTCCTAGCTCATCATCTGGTGAACTGTGCTCTGACAGGTATCTGGATGGAA
Source organism: Eulacestoma nigropectus (assembly GCA_013397775.1). Taxonomy (NCBI): domain Eukaryota; kingdom Metazoa; phylum Chordata; class Aves; order Passeriformes; genus Eulacestoma; species Eulacestoma nigropectus. The sequence goes on from VZTE01001136.1 coordinate 146,148, forward strand.
TGGGGGGTGGTCTGAGCCATACACCCCAACGTGCTTTCTGCTGCCCCAGGGAATCACTGTCATTTCTGTAGCTAGCAAGAAAGCACATAAAAGTTCTTGCAGGAAACAGATTCTCTCTTGCTTGCAGCATCTCTGAAGGCAGTGGCTCCCCTCTCTGCCTTGGCTGTCTCAGTTTTGGAACCTTTTGGAAAGGTTTGACCTTCTTTTCTGTTGCTGGGCTCAGGCTGAGATGACTGCTGTTGCTTGCTGTTTCTTATTCTTTGCAGAGCAGAGGAATGTGCAACCACAGAGCCCAGCTCCAAAGCATGACCCTGGGGCAGTGTCGCACCTCCTGGCAGCCTTTTGTGTATCATCCTTTCTCTGGGCCTCCAAGCTCAGGTTCCAGTAAAAATATGGACTTGTTTTTCTTCATGTCCAGGAGCTTGAGAGACTAGAAGTTGAAAGGGTGGAGATGATTCGGCAGCATCTGTGCCAGTACACACAGCTGCGGCATGAGACAGACATGTTCAACCAAAGTGTGAGTGTGCTTTTTCTTTGATCTCCGTGGTCTTCACTGCCCTTCAGCTGAGCAGAATGTTCCCTCCTGACCTGCTCTGACTGGCTTTTGTCAAAGGACATGGGAGAAGTGACTGCAGGCAGCTCGTTAGTCTGCAGCAGTACTGTGCTGCATCACAGCTCTTTGCTGGGGGAGACACAAGCAGCTGAAGTACATTTGGCCAGCACGAGCCATTATTACCTCTCCCGGCATGATGCACTACTCCCTGAGGTCTTGTGTTTGTGCAGGGAAGATGCTGAATCGTTTCACTGCTGGAAAAGGGAGTATATATATTTTCCTTATTAAAAACTGGCTGTTTATCAAATATTAAAATACGGGGGATGCTTGCTGACCTCAGTACAGCCGTATTTGCTGTAAGGTGCAGATTGCAGGACAGGAGTCAGAGGCTGCCTGGCTGCTCCCTGGCACAAGAAGCCTTTCTCTGCTTCATGTTAGGTCTCCCTCTTTGCTGACCATGACAGGGCTGCACATTCAGACATGTCTTGTCCATCAAGTCTCATGTATGTGCAGCTCTCACTTGTCTGCAGATGCAGTGTAGGCATGCCCACAGCTGCTCTGCATGTCAGAGCAATGACTCTCTGCTTGAAATGTGCCCTTGACATTTGGATTCTTGTTTTCTTCCTTTCAGACAGTAGAACTTGTGGATCAGTTGCTTCGGAAAGTGGATCCTGCCAAAGACAGGGAACTGTGGGTAAAAGAACACAAAACTGGAGATATCCGACCTGTGGACATGGAAATATAGACTGACCTATAGTTGGATGTGATGAGTCCACTGAATTAAGCAGGCTAACGTTTGTTTTTAAGGGTCAAAAGAGCATAGGGAAAAGGTTGTTTCACTACCAGACACCTTGTAATTTATGCCTGTATGGGCTCTCTCTGTTCCATTTAGTCATTACAATGGTCCTCGTTGTGCTAAGCCTTAAGCACCAGACATTCCAGGGTGAAAAAAACAGATGTGTGCTTCCCACCAGAGGTTCCCAATTGCACGCAGCTTCCAGGAGAAATCTGCTTTCTGGTACGGAAAGTGCTCTGTTCTTCAGTGACTTTGTGCTCCACCCCTTGCATGACTATCTCTATACAGTATGTTAGAACAACCATGCAGTGAGCCTCTGGCCAGCAAGGAGATAACTGAAAATGATGCAGGAGGCAAGGAAGTCCTGATCATGAATCCCACTGACTGCTTTCATGGCCACAGGCAAGTCAATTAACTTTCCTGGCTCCCCCATCTATAAAATAGGCGTGTCTTGCAGCAATGGTGTGTGAATGCATTGGTTCCATATAACTCAGTCTTTCACCACGGCAGTGAAGTGATGGCCCTTCTCCCAAAATCCATGGAGAAGATTCCTGTTCTTCCTGTTTTATACTCCCTCTCAGGGATACATAAACCCATTTTCATGATTCCTGTTGTAGGCCAATCGATAAAAAGTGTTACCATCACAATTGTTTATCAGGAAAGACTTGGTTGTACTATACCTACCTCATTAGCTGTCAGAGTGCCCTCAATGACAGAAGGAGGTTATATTCCGAGGAATAAATGAGATGTTAAAAATCTTTCCTGCTCATGCAAGGTGTTTTTCCACAGAATCTCCTTAAAGACAGTCCTCTAATAGTATACTTGGGATTCAGGTTTAAATTCCCTTTGTTGGTTTCTTCAGGTGAATATCACAGACTTTAGGTATTTTTAATTGCTGAGTTTGTCCAGCTAAATTTTGGCTTTTATCTTTTTGGAGCCTGATTTTCAAAGGTGCCATGAATATGTGATGCTAGATTGCATTCAGTGTAGATGTAGGTGCCCAGCACTTCTGTACCATCAGAGTCTTAACCTGAGTTTTTTTCTCTGTTACCCTTACTGCAAACCACCAAAAATTCAACACTGCTCTTAGCAAATAGTGTTATGTAGTTTGGAGACTGGTTTTGAAAAGGTATTTATTTTCTTCTGCTGTTATTTCTGATTGATTATTCAGTGTTGCTGTTAATATATTTTTTCAGCATTTCATACAATGCAAAGATTCTTCAGATTCTTGCTTTAGATCCAGGAGAAACCTTGATTCTCACCACTGTGGCCTTTACTCAGTGTTTACTGTGGTCTTAGCTACAATTTCCCAAATCATTCTATTTCATTTGATCCACAGTTATGCTCCATTTTGTCTCACTGTTACTTTTTCTCCCCAGCCCCAGAACTGTATCCTTCCTTTGTTCCACTGCTATTCCAGGGTTTTGTTCACCATCCTCAAAGTGCCGTGATCAGATCACTGGGAGCCAACATTCCTCTTTACAAATACAAACTGAGACACAGAAAAGTCTTACCTGAAGCATGTTTATAACATTGCTGCAGTGGTTATTTTTCTGGGTTGTTATTTCAAACTGGATTCTCCCGCATTTTTCTATTGCTCCCTTTTTCTTAACCATCTCTTTACTGGTACAGGTTCATTCCTGTCTTGCAAATGCCTTCACAACCCACTCCTCTGCTGCTTCATTAACCTTTATAAACCTTTAGCATCCTTTGCATGGTGGCAGTTGTAGTGTCATGACTACTGCATGCTCAGGATCACCATTCCTGGTGTGACACCTCCTGTGCTGCACTTCCCCTGCACACTTGGGAATTTGGACTCCTATTTTATTCTTGCTGTTGGAAGAGCACACTGTGATGTGAGCCTCACCTCAGTTCCTGCAGAGACCATTGCAACACCAGTTGAAGTGTTTGGTTTTGCCTGAGTGTCCCTGAGCTTAGTTAGAGCCTCCCTGGGAATCCTCTTCTCCTTCCCTTCTTCCCTCAAGCCGGGCATTGATGATCTCTCCTTTTCAGTCTTTTTAGTGATTCACTTGCTGTCTTACTAATTTTTGGGCATATCAGTGTATACTTTTCCTAACTCTTACCTTGCACTTCAGAGGACAGGCACTTTTTTGTTTTTTAAGCCACAAGTGCAGGTTGAACTTTCAAAACTTCAGTGGCCAAAATAACGTGAACATGTGAAAGCTGCGTTTCAGGTTGCCCCCTGTTCTGGGCTGTATTGTAAATTGAAATGAGCAATCTTGACAATGCCTCAGCACATTCTTGTTTTGATTGCAAAACAAAGCTAGTTGTGCACTTTATGCAGTATTCTCCTTAATAAATACCTGAAATAATCTGTTAGCAATTACACTTTATTTTTCCTCTTTCTTTAAAGATGTTTTTTATTTTATCTATTTTGGACTGGAAGTACTGTCCGTTAGCACAGATTTTTCTGGGGACTGTAATGTGTTTTGATTCCTCTACTAAGGTGTATTTATGCTGCTCTAAATTCTTAGTTGGGTGGGAGGGTTTTGTTGGTTTTGTTTGTTAGGGGTTTTTTGGGTTTTTTTTACTTTTAGTTTTATTTCCGGATAGTTTTCCTGCTTCCAAGTCTCGGTCCATTTGAAATGTTTTAGGGATGTGAGTTGCCCAGAACAGAAATTCTCTTGTTGGAGTCTGTATCTCTTTTTCACTTCAATAACCAGAGGAGAGCACAGGTACCTGGCCGCTGATCTTTCCCAGCCCCAGGAGACTCTGGGTTCTGCTTCACGACAGGTGAGATGCTTCGTCCACAGCAAGACTTCCATCTGTACTCAGTGGAAGTTTTGCTGTTGCTTGTAAACAGTTTCCAGCTTATTTCTTTCAAAAGATGATATTCCTTCTTGGTACAACACTGCAGATTGGTGTCACCTGGCTCATTCCCTTCTCTGACTGATGGATCCTGGACAGTGTGATGCCTTACAGGTCAGGGCATGCTGGAATTCCCATGCAGCATCTTCAGAGAGGGTAGTGGCACGTTTAAAGGAAAGGTTCCTGCTCTCATGTTTGTTCCTAAGAAGGTAACTTTGGGAGTTTCAGCATTGCTCTGTCTTCCACTGAGTTTCAAAAATGCAGTGGAACCCAGTCTGTCTCATGCTCATCCGAAACAGCTGCTCCAGAGTGAGATCAAGCTTGGTGTTTTATTAAAGTCCTAGCATGTGTGGATGCTGCATGAGGATGCTGCAGGGTAACTGACTAATAGAATACCAAAGTGAGTCTCTTGCCTTCGTACCTACTGAGCTTGGGCAGCATCTCATTTCATCTGGCAGCTCACATGCTTGGTGTGAGGTTTTGCTGGTTTAGTCACTGTGGGTGTCAGGTGTCTTAACATCTTCATGTGCTCTGAGGTCACAGAGCAGGTCAGTTCTCACTTAACACTCCTTGCTTTCACTGGCAGAGGTGGAACAGGTGGGAGTTTTCCTCTGGTCCTTAGCAGGTAGCTCTGCTTGCCCAGATCTGTTGAAGCCACCTGTGTGTGGCTGAGTCCTGCCACACCTGTGGAGCTCCCTCTTGGTCTGAGCGGTGCTGTCACACACTTGTCCTATGCTGGAGGGCTCTCTGGCAATCTCCATTTCAGCCAGGGCCTTTTGGCCCTTGTCTTAGCAAAAGGGCTTCCTGAATTCTTGTGGCTTCAGGTCTGTTGGGTGTCCTGACACCAGTGCCAGAGCTGCTGAGGTGCTTGCCAGCTGTACCCTCAGCTGCCGTACAGAATGAGAACTTCTTATTCATCATCCACACCTTCCTGCCTGTGTCCTCAAAGCCATCTTCTGCCACAGCTGAAATTCTTCCTCTAAGGTGTTCTTTCAGCTTATTTCCTACCAGAACTCATTCTGGATCCAGTGCTGTTGGCTGATGCCTGTTGGAGTTTATGAGCTGAAAGCAGTTAGTCCTTTACCACATGGGCCAAATGCACTCTTCTCCCATTAGCTGCAAGATTCCAGTTTCTTTCTTGGAGCAATATCCAAAAAAGGCCTATTTCTCACATTTCCAACCTGCTCCAGATTCAGTCATCTCTGTAAATCACGCTTGTTCATCACTTCTATGGGTTGGACATCTTTTGAAAGACTTTGGCTGCTCCCTTATAGGGACATTAATTCATTATGGGACACTGGAATTTTAGAAGATAGCTTTAATTTTTTATTTTTTTTTAATTTTAAAATACTGTAACAGCAGTGAGAATCTTACAGAAATCCCTGTTGTGTTTCTAGACTCCTTTTCCCCTGTGCAGCCCTTTCTGAGCTGCTGGGGGGCAGCTGTGCTCCCCCTTATGTTGCACAGGTAGACACTGAAATCACACTTCCTTGAGTGCCTGACAGGCAAACCTTGTGCACTGCTTCTTTTTCCCTTTATACAGCTTTTTTTTCTTTGCTTGAATTGGGTTTTTTTTTCCCTAACAGGAATTTTCTGTGAGGCATTCACAGGAAACTTCTATATGCTCGTAGCAGTCGTTTTTCTCAGGCTTTGTCAGAACCTCCTTAAAATTGTCCCTGTTTTTAATGTCATTTCTTAAATACTCGCTGCAAGTTAGGCTTGTTACATACAAATGTGCATTCTTCACCTGTTCTTTGGAAGTGCTCAGCACTCAGAGATTTCTTGGAATACAAGAGGGAGCTAAGAGATGAGAGTCTTTGAAAATCAGGCTAACAAAGAGAAATGCACAAGCCTCTTTTTTCTGTACTTATACTCAAGTACATGGATAAAGTAAATATTGAGAAACGAGAAATAATTAATGTATGAGATGCAGTTGCTCTCCGTGCAGCTCCCAGCAGCTCCAGTAGTGTTCTTGTGTCGGGCTGCAGTCAGAACACACCTCTGGAGTGTGGACCCACAGGTCACCGACTGATGCAGCTGTAAAAACTCAAATCCATAATTCAGTGACAAAGTAGCTCTGCCCATCCATTTCTGCAGCCACACACAGGGAGAGAAAGGGCACTGCTTACCCAGGTGGGTCCTTCACTACCAAGCACCTTAAGAAATCCAGACAAGCACTTTGAAGGTCCCCCTGGAATGAGTAGGTGTGACTTCTTGATGTGATTATTTGATTGTTTCCTTCTGAACTGAAAACTGATTTACTGTTTCATAGTATCTCGTGTGCTCTTGTCCACTAGTGCAGCCTGCTGTGCCTGTTCCAGAGGTGGCAGCAGAGTCCTGTGTCCTGGGGGCCGTCCTGGTCACCCTGACTTTCCTCTCATTTGGCAAGAAGTACGACTTCAAAAGACAGTGTCAAAAAGGCAGTTTCCAAAACAATGAGCTTTTCAGTTCACAGACCTTTCTGGGAAGCCTGAAGGCTTTTTGCTACCCACTGTGTGTTGAAGTGGGAGAGTGACGTGGCAGAGGTTGCTGAAGCGTTGGCTCTGAGGGGTTCTTGCTGTGTGGACGTTCCTCCCATCCTGGCACAGGGATGGAGAACGGCCCCCAGGCATCCTGTGTGCACCAGAGGAGCCTGCTGGTCACGTCTGTCTTAACCAGGTGGGCAAGAGTCACGGATAAATCCAGATTGAAAACAGACACGTGGGGCAGGAAGATAGTTTCCTCCGTGGCATCCCTCAGACCCTGCTGGGTAGTGAGTCATGATGAGTAAGAGGCCCATCGTTCTCCCAGTTCTGCTCAGCACTTGAAAATCACCGGGGATGAAACGTTCCCTCGTGTCTGTTGCTGATACAGAGCTCTCCAGCTCACACCTGGTTGCACCCGTGGAACTCCAGTAGGTGCCAGTGCTGCCCTGGGGACTGGAGAACGGGGTCTGGCATCTGGCTGCCCCCACACCGGCTCAGGTGTGCCGAGCCTGCTGTGCTTCGGGAGCCTGGAGCACACAGCCCTGCTGTTGGCACGGTGGCAGTGAAGTCTTTCCTGGCAGCAAATCCTCGTCTTTTCCTGAGAAGCGTTGTTGTATAAATAACACCTATTGCTTTGTCTCTGAGTAGATTTTATTCGTATGAGTGGTGCGTCTTTCAACTCCTGTTTTTCCCTCTCCGTTGTTACTGTAGCCAGCTCTTCATCAATGAAATACAGCACTTTTCAGGACCTTTAATTTTGAAATTTCATAGAACTTATCTGTTGTTTCAACGTGCTGACCAAACTTCATGCTTTTGGGTGTTTTCTGAGAGTTTTAAAAGCTTTTTTGGAGAGATTACTGTGGTTTTTATTTTGGATTTTTCTTATCAGACACCAGGTTTGGAAGTGTAATAGCTTCTTTTTGTGCTAGCCACAGTTCCTTTTTTCTTCCTGGACATTTTTTCTGAAGGGACCAACACATAGCACAATTCCACTTAAATTTCTAATCCCATGCATTCCTCAAGGCAGAAACCTGTTGTGCCTAATGATGCATCTGAGTCTAAGAACTGTATGTGCATAAAATCTTTCATAGACCAATTAAAAAAACAAGTCTTAGATTAACCACATAATGATTACAGAAAAAAACACGTATAGATTTGAGACATTCAGATTTAATTCCCTCAACTTACATTAAGTTGAACTATTTCAGGTGTGTCGTAAGAGACAAACTCAGTGGATATTCAGAACAAAAGCTTTTCCAGCTGCTCTATCCAGGTTCAGTGAGTGGACAGGACTATAATTTTGAATATATGCAGTCTTTTAGGGCTACTGATTTAACAAGTAACTGAGTAATGGCTTGTATCACGACCCTATTAAAATTCTGCTAGTAGATCCCCTTGAAGTGCCTCTTTAAATAGTATCTGCTACAAAAATAAATATAAAAAAGTACACAGATTCACCCTATAAATTGCCAAATCTCAGGAGCAGCCATTGTGCACAGATCTGTGCAGGATTTTCAGCCTCTTTCCTTGCTCTGAACTGTGCACCCTTTTAGGACACCCCCATCTCCAGGAGACCTGCCTTTGTCTCTGATAATTGACTGTCCAGCTCAGGCATCCTAAGTTCTCAGTGCTGAAAATGGATTAGAAAAAATTAGACTTAATAGCAACTGCATCAAAGCTAATCTTTGGACCCATCCTTCAGTGTCGGGGTCTCAGTAGAATAAGCAGGGAATTCTGCATAAAAATAGTGTGCAGTGATAATTTTGCATAAAAGAGTTGTTAGACTTCATTGTGTAAAATTAATAATAATAAATAATAATAATAATAAAAACCCACAACTTTTTTTTTTACAGCAGTTGCTGAGAAGAAGTGTTCTGGTCCTGAAACTCAAAAGCTGAATGTGATTTCAGGGATCTCACATCTGCTAACATAATGTAGTCATGTAAATCCCAGACTTTGGGAATGGTTCACCTGGAATCCCTTGTTCCCTTGGAGTTTTTTGATGAAATGGCCGAGATTATCAGAATAGCCTAAGGAATTTGGATGTCCATACTCTTTCAGGTCAAAAACATTCTTTAGGCTCAGCAGCCTCTATCCGTTATGAAAACAGCAGGTACTAGTGTTGGACAAATACTTTCTTCTCCTTAGATGATTTCCTTGTTTTCTGCAACGCAGGGCAGTGTGAGAATTCCACCGGGCAGTTCTGCAGACACTGTAGCAGCAGGGATTCACAGGCAGGCCAGATTACCAGTCATACACTAAACCAGAGTTTTCTACCAAAATAAAGTTGCTTATTTGGTCCTTTTTTGTGTAAGTTTTCCTAAATACTTCTAAATTTCTAGGAAAGTTGTCTTTTGCCAGTACTAATGACTTGTTTTTAAAGATGCTTAACCAAAATTTTATAACTTCCCATAAATTTTGGCTGACTAGACCCTTTAAATAGTTTATTTATCATACAGCCTCTGTCTGGGTTACTAGTAAATCTTGGATCATTGTGGAAATTGTAGGATGGCTTTTGTTCCCTAAGGATAGATGAAGGAATCACTTACTGAACTTAAGTTGAATGAAGAAAAGATTTAAGGGGCAGATCTTCAGCTCGGGTAAACTGGCAGGGTTCAGTGGAAGCTACTTGATGTCAGCTGTGGATCTTGTCCTTCAGCGTTGAAGGCATTTCCTATATGTAATTTTTCTGTCTTACTGTAAAACAATTTCATATGGTTAAACTGTATTTTCCTATATTGTTCTGCAAGTTTATATACACCATAGTGCTCATCTCATCTCCTGTAAAATAAACTGTACAGAGACACATTGAGCATGGAATTGTCTTTACCCAGCTGCTTTTTCTTCTCCCACAGCCCCGCACCCTGCGAGTGCAGTTTGATCAGAGACACCCTGTGGGGTGCCACATGCACGTGGACTTTGCTGATATGAGCTTAGTGCAGCTTGAATTTGCAGCCACATCACTGGGGTGCAATCTTCTTGTGCTTACCCTTTTCACATCTTCACGTGAGTTTCAGACCCGTGTGGTTCCTACAATGTTTTTGTTCTGGTTTTTTTTTTCCAGAAATCAATTTAAGAAACACCTGTGGTTAAGTGGTTCTTAAGCAAGCAAGCTGACCATGAGCAGCCTGAGAGCAGCTGCCGTGGAATGGGTGTGTTTTCATGTTTTAAGTGATCTGGAGGTCTTCCCCACCCAGTCAGTCCTTTACCTTCAAGCTTCACACGCCGCTTGAAGCTCAGTTGAAAACACTGCTATAAAATGTTGTTAATGAATGTTGTCAGTATTTGAGTTAACATGCAGGCTGACAGGTTTTCTGACAAAGTCAGAATCAGGCCTGCCAAAATCCTGTCTAACCAAACACCTGCCTGTGGAAGGGGGCTCAGAGCACCCAGGGGTCACAGTTGTGCAGAACACGAGGCCACCTTCCAGCAGGGTGTGACTCTTGGAGGTAGCACATCCATACCTCTCATAAACCTCAGTGGAGAATCCTAAGAGTTTTTCCAGTTTTGAACTCAAGTAAGAATTGGTTTCTGCAACCCCCTGCACTCAGTGTGCTCGTGCATGGAGGTGGGAAGTGGTGGCAGAGGTCTGCACACTCTTCTTGGAAAGGAGAAGACACAGAAGGTGAGACATGGAAAAAGTTCCAGGTGGAAGCTTGGTTTTCACAGCAGTGTCTTGGCACCTTGTCCAAAGTTGCCTAAATCTGTTAAAAAACCTCAGAATGCTGTTCCAGATTCAGGCCCGAACTTCAGCAGTGCTCCTGGAACTGTGGGCCAGCCCTAAAGCAGGTGAGTCCTGTGGGTGCTCTTGGGGGGCCTGACAATGTTCTGTTGGATCTGTCTTCATCTGTGTTGGCCACTGTACACACGAAGAGACACCTCTGCCTTGCAGGGCTTGGGATGGACAGCCAGAGCCAGCCTGCAGAAGGTCGCAGGTGCTTGTGATGGCTTGCAGTGTTCATGGAAGGATTCACATAAGGCCATTGAAATACTCCTGTGAGTCAGTTGGAAAAGTTAAACTTATTCTACAAGGTGAGTGGGCTGAAAGTGTTTTTAAACCTTCAGAGGTCAGTGTGACCTGTGTTCTGCATGAGGCCCTTAGAAGTTAAGCTGTGTGTAAAGTAGACGTAAAGCTATGTGCTGAGTTAAAGCAATTGGTGTAACTCAGATCTTGTGATCTTTCCTGGTTTGCTGCACCACCACCGTTTGTCATGTGGTCTCAGTGAACACAGTGGCAATTTCTGAGCTGATGGTCAAAGGGCCCAGGGAATGCTATTTGCACAGCTTACTTTGAACTGACCTCACACACAAGGGAAGTTCCAGCAGGCGTGATCTTCTAGCTTGACTGAAACTACAGAAATACTCGTGTCATATTTCTTCCTTGGGGAAGTTACTGTCTTGGTCCTTGTACAAATGGAAAAAAAAATTACAAACATGCACCAGTGAAGTATTTATTGTAGGGACAAACAGTCCAACCTCAGTGGTCTGTGCTGCAGGCTGTTTGCACTGCTGTTTTCACAAGTCCCTGAAAGCAGAGGATGAAAACCTCCAGCTCTGATTTGATTTTGACTTCCTGTTTTACAAAGCACAAAACCAAACACTCAAGTCTCCCAGAGCTACAGCATAAGTTACAGTCTTTTTATTTACAGAGCTGTAATGGGTTTTTTTTCTCTTTTTTTTTAGACTTAGCAAATGTTTTAAGACTGACTTTTGTGCTCAAAGAGACTGGGACTGGTTTTTTGTATCAGCTTCTTGAATGTCTTTAAGCTGAGTCCTGCAGTGCCAGTCAGCTCTGCTCACAGGCTTCAGGGGCTCTTCCCACTGCCCTTTCACTTCCTGCAAGTCTGTGTTAGAGGGAGGAAGACTGCTGGATGGCACTGTGATGGAATGTGGAAATGGGGGGTTAAGTCCAGACACCCTTCTAGCACCGCTCACAGTTCTCAGGGATCTTTCATGTTGGCTCACATGATCAGGAAAATACCTGTGAATTGTGTGCAGCTGTGTGTTTAAGAGCACAGTCAACAGCCTGATTGCTGTGGTGCTTACATATATTACAGGCAGATGTGTGCTCAGTGCCTTTTTGACCTTTGTTGCTTTATGCTTTTCCTCTGTTGCTGAAACAAATTCATTTCTTATCTCCCAAGCCTGTGAAAAGTAGAACTCTGGATTAGGCCAAAGGTCCATGTAGTCAAGTGTCCTGGCATGACAGTGACTAGTAAGCACCAGTTTCACAGAGAAGGGTGGGAGAAGAAAGCTTTGTAATGAATTACACTAAATACATTGTTATTCAGCCCTAGATTACACTTTGATCCTCTGCTCAGGGACTCTCTTCCCAGCAGTGTCAGTGTTGCAGTTAAACAGCACTCAGCAGATTTTTTGCCTCTCTAGAGATAGATAGACAGTTTAGTCAGTGACTGATAATTGATCTTCTGTGATACCTTTCTCAAATAAAGTTCAATAAATCCTCCCCTTTCCTCCCCTGAAAGACAAAGGAGAAAGGAAAAAGCCGAAGAATTCTTCCTTTTTGTTGGTTTTGTTCCTTGCCATAGTTCTTGTAGGTGGTGTTTTGCACCCTCTTTGCTAAGCCAGTGTGATGAACACGATACACAAAGAAACAGCCTTCGAGCCTTTGAGGGCTGGGTATGTGGCAGCTGAGCTTTAATTTCCTGGAGCTAATTGCAGTGATGAAGTTCACAAGCAGCTGCTCCTCGTTGTAGTTGTGTGTGGCTCCAGGAATGACTGCAGAGATTTCTAAATACGAGATGACATTTAGCACAGCAGCGTGTTTGTGAGATTTGAAATGGCAGGTGGAAGAAAATAGTTAAAAATCCAGAAGGGTGGTTGCTATGGAAGCTGGAAAAGATGATGTCGGCAAAATAACATCATGAAGAATTTTACAGATCGCAGAATTTTCCATAATGGGAGCTCAGACTGATGGGAAAAGGGAAGAAAATTCCAGAATCGAATGAAAAGAAGCTGTATTGTGAAAGGAAGGATCAGTATTATCGATTCCAAGGCATAACAGACAGAGCTTTCCAGAATGGAGTGCTTGTGCTTTACTATTTGAGCCTTTGAGGCACAGACTCTGGCATGTAGAAGCAATATATTTAACAAAGAATGTAAGTACACATGAATAATTAGCACAGAGTTGACATCTCTGGCTGTAGGAGGAGCCAGTGTCGGGAAGGCTGTGCTCTAGGTGTAGTAAAATATAAAAGATTAATAGCATGTCTCACAACAGATTACTGAGATGGAATAAGCCTTATTTGTACGTATCAGATCAGTTATCACACCACATCTAATGGCAAAGCTCTTCTGAACCCCACAGGTTATTCTGGGCTTGGAATGCAATTTCGTTGTTTTGTGGTTTTTTTTTTTTGTCATGCAAGTTTTGACAGAAAGCAAAATCCTTGGCAAAGACAACTCCAAAGCTGTGGGAGTCAGGTTTTGGCGTGGATTGGCTCTGATGTGCTGAGCATTAATTTGCCACCTTGTCTTACTGAATGGATTACTGAATGGATTACTGAATGGATTGGCTCAGCAGAGTCCAGACTCCCAGGACTGTGGGAGGAGGATGGGCTCTCTCACCAAGAGGGAAGAAGCCTTTATCTCCCACCAGGCTTTCTCATAAGGCAGTGGAAATCTGGGGCAGTAAAGGTGAGCAACCATTTGATAAAGAGAAAAGACCTGTTACCAGGTCTACACAAGGATAAAACCCCGGGGGAATTATCTGTTGTCTGATAATTAGTCAGTGTGCAAATTAGATACATAATTTACATAAAATACCACTTTGTAAACAAACACCGGTTCAGGTCAGTCTGTCTCCTCCACTCTTGGTTTGTCAGAACGAGATCCTGTTTCTTGTCCTTCCAGCTTTCTGTGTGTCCAGCCTGGGCACTTGCAGGATCCCTGGCTGCTACCGCTGGTTTTATCAGCTCAGCGGGCTCCAATGTCCTTCCAGGGGCTCCACAAAGGGTGGAAAGAAAATCCCAGGAGGATTCCCGGCTGCAGACCTTCAAGTTCCCAGGAGGACAGTCAGATGTTCCTACCACTGACTCTTAACTAACGTATGTGAATTGTGAAGTTCGCTGCTGTCTCCTAGAAATAGCTTATTTAGCAATAAGGAGCTTGTAATGATTCTGTCAGATAAATAATGCTGTATTCTTGTAACTTGCTGTTATCGACCTAGAAATGTGCTTTCTGAAGGAATCCATGTGATGGTTGTTTTTATCAGACCTCAGGCCAACAGGGCCTGCTTATATAACAACAGTTGATTTTTATCAACTGAAAGAGGCAAAAAGCCCAAACACGTAATAGAGAGGAGAAAATGCAGCTAGAGGGACTGCTGTTAGGAGAACAGAAAACTGGTTTCTTGACCCTATGAAACTCTTGAAAATGCAATTAAAAAGTAAACTATTTCACTGAGATACCATAAAATCTTACCATTTTGACGTTTTTAACACCTAAGTAAAACACATTCTAAATCACTTCAAGCTCTTTAATGTCTTAAACAACGGCTCTGGAAGAAATCAGTCTGTTTTAAATTGAGGAGGACGTAATGTATCTGTGTGTGGTGTCTGGTGCTTCCAGTGGCTGCTGAGGAAATCCATTGCAGTAAAATTCTATATAAGCAGAATGCACATTTTAGTAAAAAACCTTTAAAAACTGTAGATACATTATTTTAAAATGGATCAAACATTTACAGTTTATTAATATATTACAGAAATATACAACTTTGTACTGATTAAATAGGTTAACACAGAACTGTAAAATAAATACCTTTTTAAAGTGCCAGAAGTATGTTCTTGAACTAGTGCTAGTCAATGAATTGATCTGTTCTTTGCAAAGAAAGAGTATATCATAACTGCCAAAGGCTAAACCTTTGTAGCCTGATAAATAACCATAAAAGCATTGGTAAGTTATATAAGCTGGATCATAGAATATTAACAAACTCGATTGCATTGCAGAGGTCTCTGGATGAGTTTGTAGGTGAGAAATGAAACTTCACCGTGGCTCTTGTTAAATGGTGGAAGAAGGATTTCACAGTACTCTTTTGGTGCTGTCACAATCCCATGTCTTTATCCATTTTGAGTCCCCTGGGAGGAAGGTGGAGGCAGCACTTACCACCGAGCTGCTTTGTCATTAAGGACACATGGAGGGCAAACCAGAAGTCACAGTGGCTTGTGTCAAAAGAAATAACAGAAAAAAAAAAATAAGGTAACAAAAGTTGTAACAGAACATTTCATTTGGGCACATTCCATGGAAATATTTCGGGTTTTCGTCTCATAATGGCATTTCCATCTCTAAACTTTAGGTGAAGATGCTTAAAAATGTAAGCAAAAGTTTGGTTCTTCTCAAGTGTTTTTTTTTGGGGGGGGGGTTTATATCTATATGTTTGGTCTGGTTTGGTCTGAAATTGGGGTGGTTTTCTTGAGATGGGGTATGATTTCAGTCTGTGAAGAAAGGAGTCTTCCACACACATCTCTGTATTTATGAACCACTCCTGTGAGAAACTGACAGCTTCTCATTACGTGACTCGAAGGGCAGTCATGTGGATGAAGCTGCTGGGACACGACGTGTCTCCAGAGCCTACTTATTTCCAGAGTTCATCCTGCTGCCTTGTCTACGTCACAAAAGCAAAAATGTCAGCTCAAAGCAAAAATGATCCATCCAGAAGACCTCTTCTGCCCAGCCACACAGGTTAGCAACATCCAGAAAACGTTTTTCTCCGATCAAGAAAACGGGAACATCTGGGATATCAACTGCATCGTCCTTGCACTGCACATCCCAGAGCTCTGGACAGTCTGCAGGTGAGAGATCTTTCCAAACCCTGGCTGTTGGGAGGTGCTGTCCCAGTGGACAGCTCTCTAAATTTCGCTTTCCTCAAAGACTTCCTCGGTCGTCTCTCCGGTGGTGACCTCTCCCTCGCTGCTGTCGGACATGCTCATCTGTGGGGGTCCTGGGCTGGGGTCTGTCCTCTGCCTCCCCAGCACCTGCTGCAGCTGCACGTTCCAGGGCTTGCTCACCTCCAGGCAGAAGTGGCGTTTGCTGCTGGGGTGCTGCTTGTTCCGTTTGTGTGAACATTTCCTGAGGTATTTTATGTTTTCCCTGAGAAAGCAGAGTTTGCAGCCGAAGGGATCTGCCAGCAGGAAGCGGGACCACTGCTTCTGGAGCTCTGCTTTCACCTGAGGGGAGGAGAAAATAGTCTGGTCATGGTAATGGCCACCCTGTAGTTCACTAACACAAATACAAGCTGTAAAGTGAGAGGAACTGTGACGTGCCGAGCTTCCTGCCGCTTTGGGGTTCACCTTGCACCTGGTGGGGTCTTGTAGGGTAGGAACAGACTCGTTTGCTAAATCAATCTGAAGAGTCCAACCTCTTCACACTGGCTTAAGAAAGCTTTTCCTCTGCAAATCTGCTGTGCGTGAGAGCTCAAGTGACTCCCCTTTTACAGTCTGCTGGAGTGAGGAGGAGGAGGAGGAGGAAAGCCCAGGGGCTGTGGAAATGAGGATCAGGCAGCTTTGCCCAAGTCTTGTGCTGGTGTAGCTGGTTTGTTTTGTTAAAGCTTTTTATCTGGCAGCCTGACGGAAATCCTAAGCAGTGGGGACTGCTGCCTGCACCCCAGGAGCCAGCACTGCAGAGGAGGACAGGCTCTAGCCCCGTGTGGAGGAGTGGGGCTTCCCCTGGCTCCATCCAGCAGCACTTTGGCCTGAGGGTTCAGCTGGACCAGGTGGTAGAAGGCCAAAAGAGCAGCATTTAACTGCTGATGAGAGCTGCTGGCAATTCTGTGCCCTTCACAAATGTCAGACCAGCACTTCTCTATTGCAGACAAGTGCCAGCTCTCTTTTTTATTTAAGTAGTTCTGGAATTACGGCAGAAAGTCTGGGGTTTCAGCTGATTGAAGGACTGGGTTTTAGGTGGGTGACCATAAGCCTCTGGTGGTATTTCAGACACCTCAGGCTATCCGTACCTCCACAGTGCTACCACTAGAATGGAAATACTTTGCATTTGAGTCCAAACCTGTGGTAGTTCTTGCTGTTCTCTTCACACAAAACAATTTGACCAGCTCAAAAGAGTGCACACATGCTCTCAGCCAGCAGAGCTGGTCAGTGTGTTCATCCTTCTTGGTGTCATTAATATACTTTACTAATGAAATGAAAACTTCTCTCACAGCGTTGTGTCTTACCTCTCCATTAGCAAAGCAATAGAGAACTGCTACCAAAAAACCCTGCAAGAGAAAGGGAGTGAGAGGAAGAAGTCAGTGCGCAGGAAATACCTGAAGCTTTAACTTAAAGATGACATTAGAGTTAAAACCATAAATATAAACAGTGCTCCTTAATTTTCAGTAAGGGAACTAGTTGCCTGCATTTTGTTATTAGTGAAGTACCCAGTCACTTGTTTTTGTGCAGTTCCTTGGCAAGTACAGGGAACATTTTGTGCAGATGCTGAAGAACAGACCATAAAACCCAGTTTTATCCTCGTTTTGCTACCACGTAGTATTTTTTTTCCCAAAGTATTGCAGTTACACTGTGACTGCTGCCATTTCCAAACGTGGTAAATAAAAAAAAAAAAAAAATGCAGCTTGGTTTCTCATATTATCTATGCTTGTGTGGGTTTGTGAATGAGTCTACTGAGACAGATCTCATTTGGGTGCTTCTTACAAATCATTTCTATATTAAGTGATTAGTGTTAGTCCAAAGTTCAGCTGTATTGAGTGTTATGGCCATTTCAAATTGCTGTTTGTCCTTTGAAATTGATTTAGATAAACACCTTAAAAAACCCTGGAGATACAACTTGTTTTAAACCAACCCCAGAATTATTCTTTCCATTTGCCTCTCTCTGTCTGTGTTTGATGTCAGACTAAAGCAGCTTACAGGCTGCATCTCAGCCCCACAGGCTGGCACAGACATGCAGATTTATTCCCACTGCTTCAGGAAATGCCCTTTTTTGGTGTGTCTAAAGGCATCTGTGACACGAGTTCTGATTAAGAGAATAAATACTCTGAGTCCCAGGACAATGTTTGTATCACAGCTACAAAGGTGCAACTCAGCTGACAGCATTCAGTTGTTCTCACACTCACACTTTTCCAGAAATGTTTCTGCTTTTCTCAGACCAAAGTTTAAAAAGAAATTCACGTGCACAGAAGCTTCGACATTTTTCATTATACCGAGCATTAACCAATAGCATTCTGAGCCTGCTGTTCATTTTCTAGCAGTCCTGAAATATTTGGAGTCATTAATTCCTTAAGCATATGTGCAGTAAGTATGAAAAGAAGCAGTTTATCTGCCACACCAGTGGAAATGGGGACAGGAGAAATAGCAAACAGAATTGCTTTTTAAAATACAAAAAATTGTATTTTATTTCTATCCTTTTTCATGCTTCATCTGGGTTATGGTAGGAAGACATAGTTAATTAGAGTTCACCAGAGTTAATAATAGATGATATTAAGTACAAATTGTAACAGAATAATTACATCACATAAATATATAGTGTATTATCATCTAACATTTTAAATATTTAAATATATTACAATGTATTATATTAAATACAAATTTAGTAGTTTAAAAAGCAACTTTTTATGCAGAACTTCTCCTGCTCCTGAAGGCAGTTCTCTTTTTTTGGGGAGTAGAAAGTTCATGACTCTGCTGGGTGCTTTGGGGGGTTTTTTGTTATGGGTATGAACTCTAAATTTGGCCTCACAGGCACCGCAAGCAGAAAGAGGATTTAAACAACACAGCAGTGCTGAGTGCTGTGCCTGCTCAGCCTGGTGATAGCCACTGTGAGAAAGGCAGAGACTCACCAGATTAGGAGCTGCCTGTGTGAACATCTCCGGGCTGATTTCAGTTTGTAAAAACCTCTGAGAATCTCACTCACTGCTGCTGCAGGATCAGAGCATGCAGTGACAGGCAGAAGCACTGTAAAATCACACCAGAAGGTGGAAGACTTCGCTGATTATTTATATTTGATGCTCACTTTATATCCTGGTTTCTTTAGTGCTTACTCATTTTTCTCCCAATAAATTGATTTTCACACTTAGAAACCTCTCTGATAACGTTGTGACTTCTCAAACACATTTTCAGAATGATCCCAGTGCGAGTGAAAACGAAGAATCAGAAATTCAGAGGAAACGTTCATTAGCAGAAACACCAATAAAGGAAAGGACAGATGCACACGTAAGCCTCACAATTGTTCTTCAGTTCTACTGACAATGGCAAGGTGATAAATTACTCATCAAATAAGTGGGTTCTCTCCACCAGAAACCAGTGGTTTTTCCTGAGGGTAGCAGTTTCCACGCACAAGAGAGCCAAGATGTTTAGATTGCTCTAGAAAGCAAAGCAGCATCATACCTACAGCAGAACTCCTGTTTAGAATTTAATTTTGTGCTCCTTGAAAGTGTTTGAGTTAAACCTTCAGCTGAGATCCCAGGGATAATTGTTTTTCTTTAACAAAACAGTTTAACTGCCTTTTAAAACTACTGAGAAGATTTACAGACTAAACAAATGTAATTGTGTACAGTTTATGTGCTTTTTGGCTAATCCCTTCGTAAATAATGCTGCAGCTAAAAAAGAGAATCTGCAATAAACATTGGCTAAGATATTTGGGTATTTTTTAATGGATCTTTGCTTCTAAAGCATGACATGCTGCCAAACACATGCATGTTTCTCTAAAAGGAATGAAGCTTGTGTTCTTTAGCAAGGATGAGTAAGCTGGTTTATATATCAGATTTCTTTGTACAAGCCAGTAAATAAAATCTTCACTTAAAACGATTCTGTGCTTTTAAAATAACATCTAGCCACTGCAACCTCTCCAAGTAAGGATATATCTAACCAAGGGACTTATACTCCAGCATTAAGGTCCCTTCCAACCCAAATAATCCTGTGATTCTGTGAACACCATGTCAGCAGGCTCCTTGGGGTTGTGGCTCTGCAGGAATTCTCTGCTGCCACTCAGGACATTTCTCCCCTCGAGCTGCAGTGGAAATTTTAAAGCGTAGCCTCACTAACAGAGTCAAAACACTGATGCATACATACACCAGAGCACAGGTGCATTTATGCAAAGGTTAAAACCAAGGATCATCATAAACTGTGGGAAAAGTGCAGCTTTCATGCCTCAGGCTGCAGCAGCGGGCAGCACGTGTCAGAGCAGTGAATTACTGAGGAGCAGCAACTTGGAGCCAGCAAAATTGCTGGGTTTTGCAGCAAATAAAGATCTGGAAATTGCTGTCCTGTTGCCCCAGGAAGCTCAAAGGAGGAAGATGTGGGTAAAGGACAACTTTGCTGAGCAGGTTCATTAGTACTATCTGAAAAATTCACTACTTAGCAGGGCTGCAGAACTCAGACATTGCTCTGTGCCAGTGTCCGGTTCTTTGGCTTGGCAAACTGGAGAGCAAATAGTTACAGGGAAGCACTCCCTGTGCCTGTGCATGAGTGGCCGTCTGAGAATCACCACTGAGGTCCAGTAACAACTCACTCTGGAAGCTGGACTGCTTAGAGCTGGCTATTTTTACTGGAGTGTGGCTCCTGTGCCCCCTCAGCCTCGCAGCTGAGATCTGAGGGCAAAGAGTGGCCACAGTCACACTCCCTTCCTCACCTCAGGTTTCTGTCGACTGACACGGAACTAAGGCAGGGGGACTGAAGGAGAACATCTGCAAAACACTCCTGGCTCTATGGGTGAGAAACTTCTTTTCCACCTGCAGATGCTGGTCCATTTGTCTGTTCCACGTGAGGGCTCTGACAAATTTTCTCCTAAAACCAACTAAAAATTGGTGCACGTGTACAGCCCTTCTGTGAGGGCACCCCCAGGAGTCACAGTGTGGCTTTGCAGATAAGGTGAACAAACACATCCTTTAGAGCCCAAACCTTGGATGAGGCAGACATTCTCATGGTTATGATTTTGGCCGGGAGTGTTTTAAATGGAGCACTTTAATCCTGTTTTCAGGAGTCTGTGATGAACTGTTACCTATTGCCAGAGAACACCCTGTTTCTGAAAATGTCAGACTCCTTTTTTTGTAATGTTTGAGACTTCCATATTTGAGTATGCAAAATGTGAGTGTGTATCTTGTTACTGCAATAGTGTATTTAGAGGCACTGTAGGTTGGAGCATAATATTAAATCAGAATTCACTATAACTGTGGTGAGCAGCATATGCACATGGATCTGTGACCCCTAAAAACAATGCTTGCAAAACAGTACTTACATGAAATGAGCTCATTGTCAGCTGAATGAAAAGTCTGATATGTCTTGAAAGTCCTTCCACCTGTTCATCAGTGATGAAGGTAAATACAAACTCGTGGATCCCCAGCAGTGGAATCAGCACAAGTGTGGATCTTGCCAATCTTAAAAAGAAAATATTTGATTATTGTATTTTTTTAAACGTCCTTGGTGCCAAAATCAAAAACTCAGCGACAAAGAAATTATTCCAAAAACCTGCCCTCAGTATTTTGACTTTGGATGGTAGTAGCAGTTTCGTGATTTTGAGAATAATGTGTGTATAAATCTGTGGAAAGTCTAGTTAAAAGGCATGTGCAAATGGAATATTTCCCATGGCACATCCTGGCCAGAATAAAGTGATGCCTGATTCCCTATCAGGCTACAAAGAGTGCTACAGGGTTTTTCTTTTTCTTCCCGAATTTTGGTGGCAAAGGGGAAAATCTGTCACAGCAGCAGAGGCCACAGGTGTGAGAGAAGATACCTGAGAGCAGAGATCTCACTGCACTGAAAAGCCTTTGTGAAAATGCCCACAAAACTCAGCACACAGGTGCTGACCTGCCTTTGCCTCTCAGATAAGGAGATGTTTGTGGAGCCTCTTTTCCTGTATCATTTCTCAGTATCCTTTACGCCTGGTGGTGGTAGGCAAACCTTTAAGGGCAAACTGGCAAGTTTTTGACGTGGCAAAATTTTTTAAAAGGGACCAGGACTTGTGTGTCATTTATCACATACCTGTATTTGTAGTCATGAAAGGACATTTGCTGAGCTTTCAGTTTGGAAATCAGCATTCTGAGAATTTTTAAGAAGATGCCAAAGTTGACCTTGAAGGAAAATACATATGGTTTACTTAAAATAAATTTTATGACACTGATCAGTTAACTACTACATAAATGTGTAATTGATATAAAATACTTGCAAAACCTGCCACCAAATAACAGGAATGCAGTTGTGATGAGGCTGGAATACAAGCAGGTTTTTGTCACATACTAAATATGCAAAGCTGAGTAACTTAGCATTACCTTATTCACCCTGACATATAATTTGATACATGATCTTCCAGTACAAAATTACATTTCAATTTTTTAATACAGAACCCTGCTTTCTCATTTTTTTGACCAAAACTTTATCCATTCTGTCACTTTATGTCCCCCTTGATATTTCTGTAGTAGGAAACTGTATCTTATTTGTTCCAAAATTTTGAAGGACAAAAATGGCTCTAATTACAAAGACCAAGGAGGGGAAAAAATACAGGTTATACAATTCTTACTGCAATGGAAAACAGCATTGGTCCTCGGATGATCCACCAGATCCCCATGTGTTCATTTGTTCCCCAGCACCTGGAGAATAATTTAAAGTATAATTCTTTTCATAGAAACAAAAAAAAAAAAAGAATGCTCACATAACTTGGGTATATATTTCAAAAGGAACTTGATAAAGTTCACCTTTTTTGGGTGGCCCCCAAAAGAAATGGAATAAAACTAGGAAGAGTTTCACCAACAACTCTAATTGCATTTATTCTGAAGATCTTTCCACATGAGTGTTGATAAAGGTTTCCCTAGACCATAAACTTCAGAACTATCTGGCAAACAGTCTTTGAATCCACAAAACAACTGTACATAACACCAAACCTTCATAATGAAATTCACTCTACTTAAATTATCTGTGTGAAACTGGAGACTGGAAATGAGTAAACCAGGAATGGTAACCATGTTTCTTGATCCGCTCAAAGAGATGCATACTGTTTCCTTGAAGCTGTCTCTTTTTCTCCTGCTTTAACCTTCTGATTTGTCCTGTGCCTGTTTCCTCTTGCTAATTAGCCTGAGGTTCTGTAGGATCTTGGCTTGTCTTTACAATTTATACGACATCTAACTCTGTAAGACCACAATTATGATTTGGATGTTGCTGATTATCCATATTGGCGTGCCAAATAAAATTCCCTGGATATCATGAAAAATAAGAGGAGACCAAAAGATACCATACATAAACCACGGAGTTTATGTGATGTCACCAGCAGCATCACTGAAGACCAGAAAATAAATCTTGCTAGTGCATGTTACTGTCACTGACGCCCTCACCGAACACCAGCTTTTGTCATGAGCCTCCATTACAATTTATTTTTTTCCTACAAAGTGGCAGTGAACACTAATTAAACTCAAAGTGTAAATGGTCCCCAAGGAAAGCACGGGTCTCCTTTTCCTGCTGACAGGATGCTCTCCATTAAGATGTTGGTGCACACAATTTGCTTCACGTAAATGGATGAACATTGGATGCAATGGCTTTCATTTCAGGGACAGTGAAAGTTCATTCTACTCCTTGCTTTATGCACTGATGTCTCGAGGGGCTACCTAGAAACAGAGACTGGACAGGAGTGAGGGAATAAAGGTGGATATTTATCTGAAAGGCCTTCAAAGGTGCACCCTGGGGAGCCAAAGGCCACATCCAAGATGCTGGGCCCCGAGATGGACCCCGAGTCCCGAGTTCTTCACACTTTGATAGGTTTGGTTCATTTGCAGATCAGCATCAATTCACCAATTCAAACTTGAGCTAATGATGGAATTTCTTCCATTTCTCCCCCTCTCCAGAGGCCCTGGTTTGCACCTTTTGGGCCTGGGACAGCCTGAGTGTCCTTGAACAAGGAGCTGGGAGAGGCTTTGTTGTGTCTGTGTGGCACAAGAGAGCAGCAGCCAACAGGCTCCAAGGAACTCCAGAGTTCCACACTGGGCAGTGCAGGATTTAAAAGTATAAAAGCTGGAACCTAAGGCATCACATAAGTAAATCTGTGAATTCCGAGAAGTGCTTTAATGTAAAAGTACTAAAGGGAACCTCAAACATGTAACAAGTATCAATAGGTGCTGTATAATCTTATAATTTGCTGGTCAGTTCTTGTGTCAAGTACTGCCCAGGGCTTTCAGCTAAGCAAACAGAAAGCCACTGTTCCAAAGAACATTTTATTTAGTAACCTACCCGGTGTTCTCCAGTTTGGATCTGCTTATTCCCCAAGGGCCCACAAACAGGATTGGAACAACTGAAAAGGAAAGAACAGTCAATTTCAGCCAAGCTTGTGGAAGTGTGGGGTGCAAAGATTTGTGCTTTTCAGTCTTCTATTTAGAATTGTACAAAAATCAACTTCACCCTGGCTTTCCCCATTTGTAGCTCAAAAACAAAATAACTTTTCATGGTGTAGTTGAATCTTGCATTTTCAGACATTCACACACAAACACACTGCTGATCTGCTGAAATCTTCTAAATTTCTGACCCTGAGAATTCAAAGTAATTGGCACACGAGGCCTCACAGAGTACCTTAGGCAACAGTTGTTGAACCTTAGAGACGTTTTCAGTGAAGGCATGGAATGCTGCCAAGTTAATTAAACAGCTGACAAAGGATTGTTGTCCTGGACCCCTTCAAGAGAATCCCCATCCCCTTATTGTTGCCCCCACCCCTTCCTGGAGGATGAAAAAAAAAACCAACCCTAAAATAAAGGATTACTGCACTATTCCAATGGACTATGAGTGTGCGAGCACAAGTCTCAAATCACCAGCTACAACAAGCAGGTGTTCCACTGGATTCTCAGCCCAATAACACACAGGAGATTTTCTGGTGGATGTGGCAGAAATTAAAGGAGGTGTGGGTCACTGGGACCAGAACAGGGACCATGCAGGATTCTGGAACTCCAGCTAAGGTCATGGAGAAAGCTGGAGTGTGGCAACACAGAGGAAGGGCCAGAAACAAAATACCCTCCAAGAGAAGAGATTTCAGAGTAGGTAAAAGGGGGAAAGAGAGAAAAGGGGTCTCACTTGGGTGGGAGATGGTATTGGTGCAGCAAGAGGGTCTGCAAGAACAATTGGGGCATGGAGCACTTGGGAACAGAACTATGGATCCAGGGGAACACGAGGTGGTCTCATGAGGAAAGGTGACGCCCGGGATGATGAGGTGATGTTATCAAGGCAGGTCCTGTGCAGCAGCTGAGGAAATGTCAGTGTGAGCCCTGGTTCAGCCCTGCTGCCTCAGCAGCAGTGGTGCTACAAATGTCTGTCAGACAGGTGCCAGATGGCCCCTCTTAGCTGTGATTGTAATAAATATAAATAAAAAATTAAGCTAATTAGTGGGGAAAGCCTTTAGTAAATTGGTGAATATGATGCAGGTGTGTGACCAATGGAAGAGGACCAAGGGGCAAACAATCATTATTATTATTAATGCTCTTATGGTAGGGAGCAAATTTCCCAAAAGACTTGTCCATTGCAGTCTGAACAAGGAAGGAAATGACTGATCCCTATTCCAACAAGCTGGTGATCAAAGCAACGAAGGGATTCAGAGAGGCAGGAAGCATGATGGAAGAATGAAACAACACTAACCAGCATGAAAACCATGGTCTTGGTGCACCAGCAACCTGTGTGCTCATAGAGCCAATACAGCACAAGGGTCCTTTAAAGAGGAATGTGAGAGGGAACAGAAATCAAGGCATGGATGGTGAGAAGGACTCCTGAAAGTAGCTACCTTTAAACTGTCTTTTTTTCATGGATAATGCCTGAAATACCAGACCTGACTCATGCAGTGTTTCAGATTGTCCCCTAACGTAAAGCACACCTTAGAACTTTCAGTTTAGCTGGGAAGGGGAACATTTAAATGAAAATTGCTAATGTTCTGGCATTTTTGCTACAGAGGTGCTCTCTTTTAAAGGAAGGAAATTAAATTGCTAGTGGTACCATAATATTCAGTGATGACAATGTACAGCCAAATATAAGGAAATTTCTTCTTGTTCTGCCCACCAGGCATCTGTTTTCTTATGAAAAAATTCCCCAATTTCCTGTACCTGCAGGTCAAACTGAACTGCAGTGAATGTACCACTGCTGACATATCTTCATTTACAATCTCTGGCTTCAAAACTAACAAATAAAACAGAATTCAGATTTTTTTTTTTTCCTTCTTTACAAAATATGCTCCACTGAATCAACAAAGCACCATAATCAGTACTTGGAAACAGTTATGGACTTACCCCATCCTATCACAATGTATGTCTGCAGCAGTCGTCTCTCAGAGAGTACCACAGTTATCAACAATGTGTGCAGATAAATTCCTTCTACTAATAGCCAGAAGTAATTTGCCCCAACAAAGTAATGCATGAAAAACTGAGCAGTCCTGCAAATGATTACAATCTGTGGGAATGAGAGACCAGGAATCATTGTGAATACAGATGTCATGATCTGCATGTGGGAATTTCTACTGATGAGCTATTAAAATAATAGTCATCCTTAACATCTTGCAGATTATCTTCCTTGTTGACATGGGCAAGCTCTATTCCTCATCATACAAGCAGAATTTATTCACAGTGGTCGCAAATGAGATGTTGTTAAATAAGTGCCAAATAAAAGCAGAGATTTCTTTCTAAAAGTCACGAGGTGTGAGTTGTTTCGCTTAAGTGGCTTTTTCTAAATATTACAATCAATTAATATGTTCTTTCTAAACGAGCCTTCACATAAAATAAACCTATTATGATCAGGATTTTATCCTGATTACCTCGACTTTTATCAACAAAATTTCAGCATCCAAAGCTCAGCTTACAAACACATCTCAAAACTTGATGCTGTAGGGCAAACTTCCAAAACTGTAACTGTTATAAAGCACACATTTACTATTAGCTATGAACTAACACATCACCTCTGGACTGAGGTATAATATCCATCCAGTTTCATCATTTGGTCTTTTTGAGTAAATCTTGTAGTAGACAGTGTCTTTTATAAGAACTGCTGTGGCACGCAAGATAAAAGATGCAAATAAATTCATGTGGATGTAGTTTCTTGTGCAGTGAAGTTTTCTGTGGGAGAGAGAATAATGTATGAATCCTCTGGAATATATCTAATTTGCAGAAATTAAATTTTCAAAAATCAACAAAAACCCAGCAAAACAACTGTTGTATTCATATTGTTGCCATCAATGGATTTTGCTTAGAAACTGAATTTTATTGCTCATTAGAAAAATACAAATTATTTACACGGAATTGACAGAATGGTTTGGGTTAGAAAGGATCTCAAAGCCAATCTCATTCTGTCTCCCTTGCCATGGGCAGGGACACCTTCCACTAGACCAGGTTGCTCCAAGGCCCATCCAGCTTGGCCTTGAACACTTCCAGGGATGGGGCAGTTTCTCTGCATGACCTGTGCCAGGCCCTCACAGCAAAGAATTTCTACCTAATATCTAATCTCAACCTACCATCTTCAGCTTAAAGCCATTCCCCCTCGTCCTATCACTCCATGCCCTTGTCCAAAGCTCATCCCCAGCTTTTTCGTAGCCCCTTCAGGTACTGGAAGGTACTGGAATATTGGAAACGAAATAATAACTTCAATTTCATAAAAAGAAGAATATGAGAACAGGGCTCTGTACTTTTAAAATGCGTGTAGATTTATACTAACCTGAGAAAAGAAAGTATAAGCAGAGCTAACACCAGTGAGATGAGAGAAAAGTAATATCCTACGGTGTATAACAGCTGTAGTGTGGTAAGAAGTTTATGTTCTTCTTCCTGGGAACAAAGAAGAAAAATATGTTATGTAGGCAGGGGGACAGAGCACAGATACAGCTCAGAAACTTTGAGGGAAGGATTCTGATCCCTGCTCTCTGCACTGCCTTTGGAATCAGCATATTGATGCCTCGAGGGGCTACCTAGAAACAGAGACCAGACAGGAGTGAGGGAATAAAGGTGGATATTTATCTGAAAGGCCTTCAAAGGTGCACCCTGGGGAGCCAAAGGCCACATTCAAGCTGGACCCCAAGATGGACCCCGAGTCCCGAGTTCTTCACACTTTGATAGGTTTGGTTCATTTGCAGATCAGCATCAATTCCCCAATTCAAACTTGAGCTAATGATGGAATTTCTTCCATTTCTCCCCCTCTCCAGAGGCCCTGGTTTACACCTTTTGGGCCTGAGTGTCCTTGAACAAGGAGCTGGGAGAGGCTTTGTTGTGTCTGTGTGGCACAAGAGAGCAGCAGCCAACAGGCTCCAAGGAACTCCAGAGTCCCACACTGGGCAGTGCAGGATTTAAAAATACAAAAGCTGGAACCTAAGGCATCAGTATGACAAAGACACTTGCACCCAGTCTTAGTTTCTTTTTAAGTACAAAGGCACTCATAGACTATCCAAGGATTTCTCCTGCACAAACACCATTTGTAGTCCAAATCACAGCTAATCATTGCCATGATTCCTCGCACCAAATGGATCCTGGTGTGTTCACAGCTGCAGAGATCAACTCACTGCACCTGCACACACAAGTGCACTGCTGTGTGTGTGGCCTGGAGACAGAGTTACTGATCGGCTGTGCCTGGACAATTTTGAGAGCCAGCTCTGTCTGGAGGTATTGAAATAGACTGACTTCCATCTTGAGTTCAAAGAAAAAAAATAAATTCTTAAATCAGAGCTGTCTTGAATGTCTTTGAATAACAAATAAGACCTCAGAGGAGGAAGGGAACCACTCACACTTTCATTGATGATCATAGAACAGCCTGAGTTGAAAGGTACCCACAAGGATTGTTGAAGTCCAACTCCTGGCCCTGCACAAATTTCCTTTCAATTTGCTCAATTTAACATTTCTTTTTCCCAAGTTTTTTCTATTTTAGCTGCCTATGTCTACCTCTCAACTGTTCACACTTCTAGCCCAAGGAAAGCATCTCTGAAGAGCGAATGTGAGATACAGGATGTGACTTTCATAATCCATATTTGGCCTACAGTGATTTTCTTGGCACCTGTGTCTTTTCCTCAGTGAGTTTTCTGTTTTTCTTGTTTTACTACTCAGCACCAGAGACTTTAGCATGGTCTTCCTGCCAGTAGTTTTCTCTAATAATTTTTATGCTAGTGAAACAGGCCTCTCTTGAAGAGGGTGAAGGTGCCCAGGGAAAGCAGTGTGGGTGCAGGAGATTCCCGGCCATTAGTCACTCTGTTCCATGGAATCATTCCAGCAGGCAAGAACCCGGGAAAAATCTCGAGTTATCGCCTTGGCTATTTCAATTTTGCAACACCAAAGCACATGAAACCAAGCAGATTCCTCTGATGTGTGCAGATACCAGCTCTGGTTTATTTCTAACATCTTGGGGGTTTCCATTAAATAAAACAAGCGGGTACAAAACTACATTTAGTGTTGGTAGGAAAGCTAGCTAAAGCTTTCGAAGAAATTGTCTGCTGTCACACAAGATGAAATAACACGTCCTGCAGAAACAAATTTGCCATCCAGAACGGTCAATAAACCTTGGAAAACACTCAGAACTTATGAATATTTATTACATTTGAAAGTTTGGAAATTCATGTACTTACCATATAAAGAACTTACAGTTCTTTATAAGTAAAGAACTTAGTAGAAATTTAATAATACATAAAGATACTGAAATAAAAATGTTTCATAACTAATCAGTAAAGCAGTGTTGCTTGATAAAGTAAGAAACAGCACTCAGTCGGTATTAAAAAGCAAAAAAGAATGGTAATAGTGCTTACCTAAAAGACCTAATTTTGACATCTGCTAAGCTGAACTCCATGGCAAAAGAAATTTGGCTGACAAAGTCCAGCCCCTGGGCTGATGCAATATGAGAAATACAGGAAGGATGGCATTAGATTAGGGTGAATCCTCCAGTCTCTGACCAGCTAACTTTGGAATAACCAATTAACAGCTCATTGAACGCTAAAAGGCTCATTAAATGCTGAAGGGCTCAATAAGTGCTGAAAGGCTCAGAAGGGAAGTTGCCTGACTTTGACAGACTAAAGCGATTTGGGGAGATGCTGGGATGCTCATTTGCTTGACAAGTTGCAGTCTTTTTCTATTTCATTAGGAGAAAATCAGCACATGTGAACACTGGACTCCAAACAGAAAATAACTTGTGGCATCTAAAGCAGGAATCCCCTTCTTTGATATTTTTCTCTTCTGCTTCTTATAATAAAATAACAGCTTTCCATTTGGTAATTTAAATGAAATCTGAAGATCGTTTGCAGGTATTACATGGAAATGTTTTGTCAGTTACTCAAGAAAGGTTTAAGAAGATTAAAGTATTAACCATAATATAAAACATACTTACATTTTTTTGGAAATGATTTTTCTCAGAACATTCTGAACTATCCCGCCAAATGTCTGTGGAATTTTCCTTTGTTTGCCAAATCCCTTCATCCAAGCAGACTCTGTATACATGTCCTACACTTCCTGAAAGTAAACAGAGTTTTAGTTTGAAAGGTCAAAATAGAGATTTCATTTTTCATACACATTTGAAAGATTTCTGCCTTACACCTCCACAATAGACTCCACACCACCCATACTCAAAAAACCAATAAAACCCACTTTTCTTTTGTCTTTGTCATATTTACACAGGACAAAGTAGGAATGCAATCTAGCAGAAATAAATTCCCAGAATGTACCTGTTTTTCACAGGAAAACCCACATAGTACATCCAAAAGAATCCATCGCGCTTTATTCATTTTTCCTCATTAAGCTCATGGATGGGTAATTCCTTGACCAGGTTGTGCAGTCAAAAATGCACAAGGATTTGATTAGGGAATGATCTTTCTCTGTAACACCTGATGTTGCAGGCTGGTGCTTCATTTCTGTGCTCTGGGGCCCCTTCAGCAGGTGGGGAGAGCTGATGAAGTTTTCTCGGTTTTCAGGGCATCGTCCTAGTTTATACTAATTAGGAATCAACATCAGAGGAATGGTGTGGGGACCCTGGTTGATGTTTGTTTGATGTTGTCTGTAACAGCTGCCATCCATTTATTTCTAATCATACCTGAGCTTTTCCAACCATTTTTGAGTTGAAAGTGTTTAAGGGTGGCAGCAACAACCGGAATATCTCGTTTTGCTCGGGGTAACTGGAGCTGAGAGAATGGCTTTGGGAGCACAGTTTGTTGTGGTGGACCAGGAGCTCTGTATGAATACTAGACACTGGGAAAAGTCTTAAACCATCCATGAAATGCCATCAGAAATCTTGCTTTCGTAGAAATTCAGGCAGAAAAAAAGAGTCTCCATTCCATGGAGGCAAGATGCTTTTGTTTGTTACAGAGAGCTGGGTTTGTTCTAAACGGATGGCAGAAGCAGTTTGGGAGACAGGATAGAAGCTTGGTCTCTTACTGCTTATCAGCATAAAAAAGGACAAATGGTATTGAAGAACAAACCGTGTGTGGTGTGGGCTGGAGAAAGCTGGGATAAGCTGGTAGCAGCCTCCCACCAATTAAAGGGCTCACGTGGAATTGGTCCCTCCAAGTTGTATTAGAAAAGCAGCTAAGAAAGGCTGTTTGGCAGGATTCAGAAATGCTGGTCTGTGGTGACAGCAGTGCCCCTTCATTTCTTTAGGAGAAAGCAAATGTTGTTTGGTCTTCAACAGTTTTGCTGCTGAAGATGGTTTATTTCCCCCCCTTCCTGAGAGCCTCCCTGCTGCATTCCCTGCAGGAAAAGGCTGCTTGGAAGGCTGCTTTGTTCACCACAGCACTCGCTGGTGGTGTGCTACACCCTGCTGGAGGGCTGACTGCTCGGAATGCCGCTGAGTTTGGCTCTTCCAGTTTTCTGGGAGAGAGCTTCGTGCCTGGGATCAGTGGGGACCCCAGAAGTCAAAGCTCAGAAGCCAAACCCTGAATCTATTACTACGAATAAAGCCCTGGCAGGATGGTTACAGGACCTTGCAAAGGTTGCTTCACAGCAGACAATACGGAGCTGTGGCAAGCACAGATGGAGAAAAAGAGCGAATAAACATCGAAATTGATTTTGTGCCTCAGTTCAGAAGCGGTAGAAAGACATGAGAGTCTTTCTCCCTCATCCACTTCAGAGGACACTGGGGCAAGATAGACAAGCACCATCTGTCCTTTAGCTGAATTCCTGGCACAAACCCCAAGAAAAGTTACCACTTTCACATTACCATTTTCCAGCCATGGCAAATATGAAGGACAAGGAACAGAGACATTTCCTGGGGGTGAGTACGGCCAGCAAACAAACTGATCAAATGTCCCATTGCAATGTACTCCTGGGGAGAGAAGCAAATAAAAGTTTCACAAAAAGTTGTCCAGGCAATGGACAGTCATGGAAACCATTTTGTACTGCTCCAGGTAACCTGCAAGCCACTCCAGAGTAACAAGATGTTGCAGGTAAACGTTGTGTATTCACCGTGCAATGCTCCATGCACAGAGCAGAAACAGGTGCTGCCCTTCTTCCCCGAGTCCACGCATCACCCGAAGGCTCTACACTCTTCACTCTAAGTTTATTGCTTAAAACCACGAGGAGGCTGAGGTCAGACCTCACCAGGGTCTGCAGCTTCCTCAGGAGGGACAGCACAGGGGCAGCTGTGATCTCTGCTCCCTGGGACAGGACCCAGGGAAGGGCTGGAGCTGTGCCAGGGCAGGCTCGGGCTGGAGAGCAGGGAAAGGTTCTTCCCCCAGAGGGTGCTGGGCACTGCCCAGGCTCCCCAGGGAATGGGCACAGCCCCGAGGCTGCCAGAGCTCCAGGAGCGTTTGGGCAGCGCTGCCAGGGATGCCCAGGGTGGGGTTGTTGGGGTGTCTGTGCAGGGCCAGGAGCTGGACTGGCTGATCCTGTGGGTCCTTCCAACTCAGGATGTTCTGTGAGTCTGAGATTTTATGACTGTGTGATGCTGAAGCCTCTGTGGTCCAAATGTAACAGTCAGATCCCAGCCATGTTATCCCTCACGGGTTTTGGTACCTGCAGCAGACGGGTAAATGGAAGATATTCCACCTTTCCCGACCCCTGTGACACCCATTCTCAGCTCAGAGCATCTCTGTCAGTTTCTCATAGTGACTCCTCTTGGGCTTTGGGCAACATCTCTTATTCCCAGAGATAATACCAGAGGTTATATCTATGTTAATATCTCAGACTAACTCAGTTTTAATCTTCACAGGCATCACATCACTCACAGGACTTAAGGTTAAGAAAAAACTTTTGATAATGCAGAATTGAAATGGTGCAGTCAGGTGACAGCAACATAAAATAAAACGCATTAATGGCTGCCCTTGTTTCTTGGTTCTTGGTCTTTCTTTCAGGATAACACCAAAGTTCTTCTCTCTTAACTTTAATGGTTTTGCTCATCCTAAGCCAGAAGAGTGTGGATACCGAAATGCTGATGAATTTTCCAGCTTCTTGCATTAATTCTTTGAGAACCTTTTCTTTCTCACACAAGATATGAAAACAGTAAGATAGTTTATGCAGACGATAGTCACATCTGGTGTTTTGCTAAGTTCTGTTTATGGTACACTGAGAAATGTTTTACCGTGGATGTGATAGAACCTGAACCAATCGCCCTAGGAGGTGTGTGAACATTGTCCAATCACTTTATGGAACTAGACTATATAAAAATGGTTGTAAAATTAATAAATAATTCATTCTTTTGCTGGATTTGATGTTGCTGCATCTCTCAGTTCCTGGCTCTACAGCGACAGAAGAGTATATCCCGCTTTATTTTCCATAGTGCTTAGCAATACTATGAGAAACTTGTGTGGGAAGAAGAACACAGGGAGCAAGAAAGACAGCTCTGTGCTATCTCACCAGCATCTTTTTGGGGTGCTTCTGCTAAAATACAGAGCACAGTATGTGCATTCTTACTTACTCTGTTGTGCCTTTGAGGCCAAGCAGCTGTGCCATGACCCGTGTAGCTGTTACCATTTACAGCTGCATTTTTATTGTTCCTTTCCCCAGTTTCTGATCAAGCTTTGTTCAAGTGTGGATTGGGGAGGCTGCCAGGAAAAAAATAGCTTTTTTTTTCAGTTTCATGAAAGCTGAAGTTCTGGGTCCCTGTAGTTCTCTTGATCACCTACTACAAACCACTGCCCTCCAATATCTTGCCGCGGTCATCTGGCTTAGTTCTAACTGCCACCAAAGCCATCATTCTCTGCTTTCCTCTTTACAATCTTCTTTTGCATCATGCTAATGTTTTCTGCACACCAGGTGTCCACCACAGGCTATTGACTTCTAGATGCTCACTACTGTTCCTCTTTCTTTCCCTGCTTTCCATAGAATCTTTTGTCCCTCTGCAGTCCTCCTCAGTGTCTCCTTGTCTCTTTGACTGTAGTCACATAGTCAGTAACTTATGGAAGCTTCTTTCCTCTGGCTTTCTTGGTTTTCTCCTTCCTTTTTTTCCACAAATGGCTCTGACTTCTGACCCCTCCCAGCTTGGAATCACCAACAAATTCAGTGAGGGTGCTTTCAGTACCTGTCTACAGCCAGTGAGTACAAAACAGGGAGCACAGAGACACTTCTCATCTTTCCTTGGTGAACAGCAGTCATCTCTCTCCTACCTACGTTTTGGACTTCTCCAACTACTCAAACCAAACCTATGCCATCCTTTCCTGAAGACAGACACCGAGCTGAGCAGAGTTTATACATCTAGGAGTGAAATAAAGAAAGATTATGAAATTCCCTTTTGCCAAACAGCACAAAATTTTGAGCACCCAGTCGAAGGTGGGAGGCACGGATTCAGGAGAAGACACTGCAGGAATGCTGCTCTTCATCTAAGAATCCAAAAGCCACAGAGACAGGAGAATAAACAAGGGACTTCAGGCTAATATTTGTGTCAGGTGAATTGTTCTACATTTAGAACTTAGGAACAGACAGTTCTGCAAAGCAAGACAATATGTGCATATTTGTCCGTGTTATTCAATACATTTCTTCATTGCTTAATTCCTTACCACTATCTACGGATGATTCCTGAAGCATTTTCAAGCATTCCTGTTTATATTTGTTCCATCCAGTAGTGGTTTTTTCCAGCAGAGAACCTTTGGCCTGGGAGTGAAAATACTGTACATGAGAAAAATCAGTTAGAACCTTTTAGTCCTTTATGGCAAGTTTCTTTCCATTACAAGAAATTGGAGAGGAGAGGAGAGGAGAGGAGGGGAG
>VZTE01001136.1:181485-221309 GCA_013397775.1 Eulacestoma nigropectus
AGGAGAGGAGAGGAGAGGAGAGGAGAGGAGAATGGAGGAATGGTAGGTAAAAAGGATGCTAAAGACAGAACTCTCACTTCTCCAGGAATCATAGAATCACAGAAACACAGAAAGCTTTGGGTTGGAAGGAAGATGAAAGATCATCTCATTCCAACCCGCCACCATGGGCAAGGACACCTTCCACTACCCCAGGTTTAGCAATGGCTAAAACCAGAAGAATTAAATGCAGAAATGCTCGGTGATTCGGGCTGGTGAAGAAATGCCCGATGGGGATCAAGGCAGTAGAGAAAGGATAATGGGAGATGCTGCTTACACCAGTTTTAGCATGACGACTTGATCATTATTTATCCATAGAAAAGAACACCAACCTAAGCTGTGTCTGTGCAATAAGCCCCCTGGTCTCCTGAATCCAGGGCTTTGAGAGGCCAGAGGCAGGCCAGCAGTCAAAGGTCACTGTTACTAGAAGCCACCAAAAATGAAAAACTCCTTACTGGTTGAAAATGTTACCAATTGCAACGAGCAAATTTTGGAGAGCAAACAAAATGGAAGTTTTCTCAAACAATCTTATTACTAAAAGATGTCTTTCAGTTCTTCAGTTCTCCAGGAAAAGTCAATTTCTTTTTGTCTGGGCTACACCCTTTCTTTGAAACTGCCTTTAACATGTGTGGTTGTCCTGATGTTGTCTGAGCACGGTGATGTGCCAAGGGCTGAGATATATAACGAGAACAATATATGGCTGTGAACTTCACCTTTGTTCCCTTAAACCTATGGTTTTTTTTTTGTTTTTTTTTTTTTTAAATGAAGAAAACAATATTTATTTACTTTCAAAACAAGAACAGTGTTCTCGTGATCTAGCTCTTACGTAGGATCACTGTTTCATGCACGTTTTAGCTGTGTAAAATGTTGCCTGCTCAATGCTCTGCTTTTAGTCTCTCAGCTAATTTCCAGACACCCCACTTTAAGTTTGAGGGAGTAGAGAGACTGTAATCATTCTTCCATGGATGGGCTTGCAAGATAAGGAGAGAATATTTACAGCAGCCATGAGAAAGGAATGCATGTTTCCAAAATAAAAAGCGTCTTGACATTTCCCTCATGTAGGCCTCAAAATGCTGGGAGCCAGGGGAGATTCTTCAGACACTCCGGGGTCAGTGAACCTCATTTGAAGAGGCAGAGACATGGAGATGACGCATTTGTAGACAGGACTGCTCGGTTTAAGGGAGAACACTTCAATTTCTAATAAACAAATGCGTTAAACAGCCAAGGAAATACAAAGAAAACCTCACAGTGGCTACCTGGCAGCTCGTTTGGTTCCATTCCTGGAGGTGAGGTTGACACACAGTCATGAAGAAGTTCACTCAGCGAGAGTGAGGAGCAGTTTGGGCCTAAGTGACAGCTCCACATCACTTCCTTGTGGAATTGTCCATTTCCTCAAACCTGCAGGCACGGTCAGATAGCCAATACCTGGTCACTGTTGATGCAAATACTTGTGAGATAAATTTGTTTTCTACCATAAAACTTCTGGATGAAAAAAACTAAGCCTACATAAAATCAGAGCTGCAGCTGACAAAAAACAGTTAAGAACTGTCAGCTGACCTGAAAAATTAATTTTAAATACAGTTAGAAGGACATATAAAAAAAAAATTAAATTACTAATTAAATTACTAAAATGAAACATTTCACCGAGCAGCTGTGGCTGCCCCAAGTGTCCTTAATGGCTGATCTAGAAGACTAAGAAATCACCTTAGGTTTATGTTATTAAAGAAATAATAAACAGATATTCAACAGCAAACCACGATGATTTGAATGGCAGCAACTTGTGGATTATCATCAGATATTTACACAAGGACTACCAATAAAAATAGGCTAAAAAAAGCAAGCTTGCTGTTTGTACACGACTATTCAGTGTGCAGAGAACTCCACTCTGGGGAAAGGACATAAATACAGAGAAAGGCTGAAGGGCGCTGGCAGTGAGTGGGAAGGAGGAAAATCAGCTTTTGTTCCCTTCTTGGTTTGAAAGGGTTTGATGCAGGTGCCCCAGGGAGAAGATTTCAGTCTTTTCTGCAGTGGGACATCCTGTTAAGCTGTTTCTGTATGAACAGCGTTAGAGAGTTATTTACTGTCCCATGAGAATCAGAGAACGTCCCGAGCTGGAATGGAGACACAAGGATCATCCAAGCCCAACTCCTGGCCCTGCACAGGACACCCCAGCAATCCCACCCTGTCCTTGAGAGCCTTGTCCAAACACATCTTGAGCTCTGTGACCAAACCCTGGGGAGCCCGTTCAGTGCTCGAACACCCTCTGGGTGAAAAACTTTTCCTGATATCCAACCTAAACCCGCCCTGACCCAGCTTCACGCCATTCCCCTTGGGACCTGGGTCACAGGAACGGGAATCTTGCATGATACCTCTAAGCTGCCACTAGAAGGCAAACCAAGTAGACTGGGAATAAAGCAATAGCCTTCAGAGGGAAGGGGAAATGAAGGGAGACGCCTTGATGTTCTGTGTCTGTTTCACTATGTGAAAAGGAGTCGACAAAAAGTCGGAGACGGGCTTGCCTCTGTGTCCTGGCATCCATGTCTCTCTCAGAGAGCGGCACAGGCTCTCAGGAAGGGGATGGTCTCTAGTCTGGGTCAGTGTGAGGAGCACAGCAATCACTGCCGAGATCGTGGAGGCTTTTTCTGGTTTTGTCACGTGGGAGAAGACGGCTCACGGAACAACAGAATTACACAATGGTTTGGGTTGGAAGGGCCCTTAAAGACCCTCTTGCTCCAACCCCTGCCGTGGGCAGGGACGCCTTCCGCTGTCCCAGGTTGCTCCAAGCCCCGTCCAACCCAGCCTTGGACACTTCCAGGGATGGGGTGTGGGCCCTGTGGCTGCATTCTGACAAGACCCAACAAATCCCTCCCCGCCGCTGGTACAGGTGGTGATTACAAATCCCAGGAAGGTTTTATGACGATCTAAGTTTCGGGTTAGACACAGTGCAAGTTCCACGGTAGAAATACAAACTTCCAGGTCAATTTCCCATGATCTCAGCCAGTGGAAACGTGCAGCTTTTTGACCTGTTGAATGTTTCACTTGCCATTCAGCCGCTGCTTTCAAACAGGACTTCTGACTCAGGAAAATTAAACTCCAGTGTCCAGCAAAGAAGCTCAGAAAATCCATGATGTTTTACCCTCCACTGGACATCATTTCAGGTTGTCTGAAGGTTTTTTTGTAACAAAGGAACTGTCTCAGCCCCCAAGCTTGGCCCCTGCTTGCGCTGAAGTTCACCCATAAGGAAATTTAATTAAAATTCCCTGGAAGTGTCTGGCCATTTATTAAGATTGCTCAGCAGCCACAAACTGCACCAAGAAGACACCACTCTTCAGGAATACGTTGGATGCAGAAGAAAATGCTGCCTGAAGCTTTTGTTTAGGAAATGAATTATATATGGTTGCAGACTGGTTTAAATTTAAATTCTTCATAACTGACCGCAGCATAGTCAGGATTTCACCCTTTTAATTTTTTATACTAAGCTAGCAACGAAATGAAATATTTCTGTTTATTCAGACTACGCTCTTGTGGACAGAAAAAAAACCCTTCAATTTAGGCATAAACTAAAAATGAAAGCTGAAAAATATTTACTCATTCTTTCAGCCATGATCCAGGTTTAGTCTGATGGATATTTTTCCTATCTATAGAGGGTTTTGCTAGAAAATACAGATATAGTGATTTATGACTGTTATTTCTTTAAATGTTTCTTTCTCATGAGATAAAATATAAAGAAATGTAGCACATATTTCTTTGAACAAGTTGCAAGAACCACCATGACAAATTAATTCACTGCGATTAGTCCAGCAAAGTTTTGATCTCGCAGAAGTACTTGGGAGATTTTCTGTTAGCATTGATGGAACCAGCGCTTTGGCCGAGGTGCCTCACAAATCTGAGAGTTGTTTCAGTTCTGTAAACAGAAGCTCTGAGCAGAGAAGCTCTAGATTTGAATGATACAAAAAATATTAGGAATATGTTCTTAAAAAAAAAAAAAAAATTATCTCCTGGTAACTCTTTCTTTATAAATATGCTAGGAACACAGATATGGGCTCTACAGCACATACAGCTGCAAACCCACTTTCTTAGAAACCCAGGAAAATGAGAATAAGTGGATAGAAAAACCTTATTACTTTCAGTTTCTAGTAAGTCTGTTTATCATCCTGATGCCCGTACACTTCATAGGAATGTACCCTAAATATGTGTGAATTTCATTCAGTTAAATTGAAAGTTACCAAATATCAGTAATTGCTTTAAAAAATTATTCAAATCCAGATTGATATTAATTAACAAACAATAATTATTAAAAACCTACATGAAAGTTTCCTTGAAGTGAATTACACTGAGCTATTTTGCCATTAAATACCCAAACCCCTTCCAAATTACAAGGCAATACAGAAAAAAGAAGTAAGTGTTCAGAGTTTTGTATAGATTTAGGGAAAAAAAAAATGGTTTAGTGGATCTTTACAAGAAAAAGGCAGAAATCTCATACAGATTTATTTGTTTTCTGTATGAAGGTGAGGTGCAGAATGAAACCAGTAATGCCAGATTTCACAAATTGGAGATTCAATGCTCACAGGTCAAAGGCTAAAAGGTAGTGCCAGAAACAAATCAAAGCTGGGTTTAGAACAGAGAAAAAAAAGCAGAAAATAAGCATGATTCATAAAAGTATTGTTATCTGGTAGGAAAACTGAAAAACAAATATGATTCAATACTCATCAATATTGGTATGAAAGGTGATTGTGTCAATGGTTGTAAACACAATTTATTCACTTTATGAATGAGGATTAATAGAAGAAAATTGTAATAAATGACCCAGAGAGATCTAATATAAAACTCCACAGCTTTGCAGCCGTTATTTCTCATGACTAATTTGTAATAAAATCAAACTGTTATGTCAGAAGGATTTTTGATACAGACACGCCGTTTGTGACAGTTAAAATGCTACGTGCTGGGAATTCACTTTCATGCTGCCCATTATTAATTATTAATTATTGAATCAGCTTACCTGTTTCACAAGAAACAATATCATGATAGAGCTGGCAGATGCTGGAGGTATCCTGGACCAGAGTCCCATGCTGGAACAGAGAGCAAGAAGTGTCCCCATGCCCATTCGAATAAATTTGTCCCCAAAATGCTGCTATTTCACTCCCCTATAGATCAATTATATATTAAAAAAAAAAAAAAAGGAGAGAAGAAAAAAGAGAGGAAATTTTGGGAAAATGTATANCATAAATAACAAAAAAAGTAATTAAACCAAATAAAAAAAAAAAAAAAAAAAAGGAGAGAAGTAAAAATGTCTTCTTTTATAAATGCCACTGTTCCATGAAACTTCTTCACAAATAAATGAGGGAGTCTCCTAAAGTGTTCAGCCTTGCTAGACTCCAACCACGTTTTGGTTTTTCTGATTAAAGGCAGAGAGAGCTCAGTCTAAACTTCACAGCAGCTCTGCTTACTGTAGCTTGTCCCTTAGCCAATAAGAAGTCAGAAAACTATTAAAACATGACAGGGCTGATCCTGTTCCTTGAAGCTCCACAGGAATTTTGCCAGTGATTTTTCCAGAATGCAATCCAGCTCCGCAAAAACACGTTTGTATATTGATACGCACCTCATGAAACCAAAAAATGCCACCTTAGGCACAGAAAAACTTCGTGTAGGAAGCTTGCTGACTCTGGTTGTCTGTCAGAAAGCAGCTCGGTAATAGTTGGTTTTATGCTTTTTGATCATATTTCGTCAAATATGCACAGCCAGTGCAGGATCAGGGAGAATCTAAATGTGAAAAAAATTATGTTAGCAGCAGTTAAAGTTCTACTACATTTCTTGTGACGTTCAGTGTTTTCTTCAAAGCTTCAGGTGCCAGGTGGATCGTGGCTGCCTTGGTGTTAACCTGCATATATTCGGTTTACACACTTTATTCCAGCAAAAATCACTGCATGTAACACTTTGCTTGGAAGAAGGTCCAGCTAATCTATTTGCTCCTCTCTTAGCTTCTTTCTTTTTTTACAGTTTGACAGAACTAACCAATGAACACTCGTGGGATACGTTTCTCCTACAAAACAGAGCATTCTTACACGAAAAATTGATTTGAAAGTTGTGGTGCCAGCATTGCTAGGGCACGAGCAGAAAACTCTCCCCGTGAAACGGCTCAGGCTGCAGCTGTCAACCAGAAGGTATCAGTGGCTTCACAGGCCTTGAAATATGTTTAAATACAGCCATATGCAGATTACTCATAGGAAAAGAAACATTAAAAAGTGTTTAATCCTTAAATTATGATTTCCCTCCCTCCTGCCCTCCCACTCCTCCCGTTCTCACACTCGCTCCCACTCCTGTTCTCACTACAAGTGCTGCACCCTTGTGAAAACGCAGTGAGACAAAGATGTAGGAAAGAATAACTCCTGGCTCAAGCTACATCTGGTTTTTGGGTTGTGAGGTTTGCTCTGCCTTTGTAGCCCAGACCTGCTTGGTCTTTCACTCTGTTGCTGGCCAGCTCTGCAAGCTGAGCTCTTCGTAACAACCTAAGGCAGGCGTTTATCCTGTTCCTCTGAGTTCCATGCTGGGACTCATTCAGCCGACTGCTTCTCCAGCTCTGACATCCTTGGGTACAGAGCTGTCTCGAAAATCCAAATTATTTTCATTAGAAGATACAGATGTGGCTTCAGTGTCTGTCCCGTGGTACCATTCTCCCCCAGGACACGAGTTTTGGCTTTACAGCTGTAAAATGCAGTGAATTACTAACACCCAGCTCCTTTTGGTTCTTTGCACAACTTACTTGCATCACCAAACAGGCAGAAAAAACAATATATATATCACACATCCAGGTGGGAAATGATTCCTAGATGAAGGAAAAAGAAATGCTATTTCACAGAGTGAGAAGATGCACATATAGAA
This sequence comes from Eulacestoma nigropectus, assembly GCA_013397775.1. Lineage (NCBI taxonomy): Eukaryota > Metazoa > Chordata > Aves > Passeriformes > Eulacestoma > Eulacestoma nigropectus. The sequence goes on from VZTE01001136.1 coordinate 188,401, forward strand.
TAAGGATAATTCAGCATTTTCTCTCATATTTCACCTAACTTGGGCAAAACGTGTTATGTGTTCATGGAGGCAGACTGGACAGTGCCCAGGAAACCATCAAGAGCAAAGTCAGGTAATTCCTGACTTTCATTTGTCACTGGTGGAACTCTGAACACGTGCAGTCACCTTTTAGTGGTCTTGGGCGGTGCTGCATGCTGTGAAATGCTGTAGGTGACCAACCAGTTTTAGCTCCTGATGAGTTTCTTTATAGTGAGAGTCACAACTGTATTCAATTTAAACAGTGTTCAGTGTTACAGGAGCATTTGGACCAGCGAGATTTTATTTATTCCTCAGCTAAGAAATAGATTCCATGAGTCTGACTCTACCTCTGACCAAGGCAAATAGGCACATTTGGTTTGTATAAATAAAACTTTAGTGGTTGCACACTGGGGTACTTCCAATGCTTCTGTGTTCGGCGTATGATTCATGAGGCAAATTATAATTTATTGTCACACTTCCTCATATTTCCTTCACAATACATTGCTGCCAAGCAACGCTGTCCTTTATTCTTAATCTCCCCTGCCACATGATTTCTGGTCATGCCCAGATCTCTGCTCTCTGTCTTAAACTCCTAAGCTAGCACAATTTTCTGAGAGGGATGAAGAATGGGATGGCAAACGCAGGCAGGTGCTTCATCAGGCAGATAGACGCCTGTAAAAGGGATAAATTTGTAAAAGAGAGTTTCTAGAATAATTGCTCGTGCCGTTCTAGAGGATGCCAGCCTCAATCCCAGAGGCAGACAGACGGCACAGAGCCTCAGCAGCATTTTCTCTCAGTTTTCTCTCTTTAGTCTTCTCTATCACAGCATTCAGTAGCAGCCACTGGTGTGAAGGGACGAGGAAAGTTGCCAAACCTTTCTGTAAAGGAGACAGCAAAGGGGATCTGTGCATCCGCTTCAACAGCCCCGATGGCAACAACAGCCAGGCTGTGCAGTACATCTGGGAGACAGGAGATGACAAGTTTGTGGAGAGAAATTTCCATGCTGGGATTTGGTATTCCTGTGAAGAAATGATAAATGAAGAAGGTGAGTAAACCCATGTAAATTTATTTGAGAAAGTAAGCACAGTTCTTCCTACTTATTTGGTGTCCCCTTCCCTTTCTGCCTCACTATGGCATGTGTATTTTACCATGTTTGTATCCTTAAAAAGTTGCTCTTCTCTGGCAGAGGGGTCCTCAGAGGGTACTATCTAGTCAATTCCTAAAAAATTCCTAATAAATTCTGCAAAGAACACCGGCGTGACGGTTGTGGTTTTGATTTAGGTGCCAGGTTGTGGTACAGATGAAGATTATCTGGTTTTTATTCTTCTAACCGTAACAGCAAGTTAAATCACTTCAACAGGAAAGTGTTTAATTTTTCCAGTGTTTCCATTCTGTTAGGCAAAAATGAACATACTTGCTTTAAATGATTGCTTCTGATCCCCTATGGCAACATAAAAAGGGCAAACTGACTTTTTTTTTTTTTTTAAATCATTTGCACTACTAAATCTGTGGGATCTAAATTAGTTCCTGGATTTCCTTTGGAGCACAAGTATTTCTACTTTCTTACTGTGATCTCACCTTTCATAAATCAAAGCAGAAGAGGATTATTTTCACCCTGCTAAAACATGATATGGAGACTTACTAGTCCTAAGTGGTGGCATTTAATTGGGTCTCACTCTGCACACGTAAATATTAGTAGAGTGAAATTAGCTTGCCACGACAGAAACTTTCTAGTTAATTTTGGGTTTTTGTATAATGCTGGTTCAAGAATTCAAGCATTTACTGTAAAACCAGATCAACACTAAGTTTTTCCCCTTATTGTCCTGACCAGTTTACAAATGACAGCTAGAACAGGACTTCAGCAGCTGTTACTTTTGCTATAAAATGCAAATATTTTCGCAGTCACCTGTCCTGAAGGGCCAGTTCTACCAGAAGGTCTTGGAAGTTATGCAGCTTTAAGGGGTAAATGCCAAAGATCAGAGCAAACCAGGTGTCCAAAAGACACCTTTTATCCATGCTATGGGCACCAGGGTTGTGTAATTTGAGCATCTGCTGTGGAAGCTCGTGTTTTCCGACTTGGTGCAGTTCGGAGCTGGAAAAAAACACCCAGCGTTTCCAGATCAGAGCAGAATTAATTCCGAGAGCTTTGTTCACAGCATCTGTGTGGGGGTCAGGAGGTCGTACGGGTTTGAAAATCAAAGCTTCATCGAGTCCATTGGAATGAAGCTTAGGGGGAATTTGTGTGAGCAGCAGCCTTGTTGCTGTAAGGAGAGCAGCCCTGCCCTAACAGGGACAATTGCACCCAGGCTGCCAGTTTTGCAAAGGAATTTTCCCATCCTGGCTTTCACAGCTACCACTTCACGGAAATCAATTCACAGCCTTCTCTAAGTCTTCCAGGCTCTGGTTCCACCTTCAAAAAGTCTGTAAGGACTCTCTAGCTAAGCCCCAGGAGAAGGTTGATGTACCAGGGACTTTGTGTACCTCAAAAAAAGCTTCTCCTGATCATCTCACTATCTGCTTACATGATAGATTTTGCATTTTCTTCTTTCTATTAATCTATTTCTGTAGATCATTACAGAACACAAAATAATCCTGAATTTAATTTTTTTTTAGGTGAGAAATGTAGAAGCTTTATCAGTCTGACTCCAGCTTCTGATCGAGGTAGGTATGCATGTTTTATTTCTGTAGTCAAAACTTTCCTGCTCACACTTAGCAGTACAAGTATTCTGCATTAAATTAAATTAATTAGTTACAAAAATGCTTGCTTTAATCCCAAATAGGTTTTTTTGTCCTTTATTTAGTTTTCCAACTTCAAAATAAAGTCCATGTGACTTATGATATCAATCCATGTCTTTCTGAAGACACACCACTTGAATACGAATGGCTTTTGAAATTTCTTTGAATATGGGTACTGGGAGTCAAAATTCGTGTATTTTTGCCCTCTCTCTCCCCATACCTCCATGTTTGCAGACAGGAATTCTGTGGCCTGCACCACACACTGAGAGGGCAGAGGGACAGGCAGCGTGTGAACATTCACCCAGGAGGGTTTTACTCTGAGGGCACTGAGGGAGATGTGCTGTGCCCCAAAGCAGCCTTGGTGCCTCCCCTCCCCGCGCCTTACACAGAGCCCTGAGGAGACATTTCCATTCTCCTCTTTCAAAAAAGGACTCGTATTACTGTGAAACATTCCTGCAGATGCTGCTAAGTGTCCTCCTCTTGCCTGATCCCCAGTATAAAAACATCAGTCCATCACTGATCTGATTAGACCAATCACTTTACAAGTGGCTGATCCAGAAAAAAAAAAAAAATCTTTCTTTCCGGCATACTGAGACTGGAGTATTTTCCTGGATATGCAATTTCAGACCCTTGGAGAAGGAGAAATACTCAATCTCTGAAGGCTACTCTTCCTTCTACCTGTTGCAGCTTGTCACAGTGCCTTAACAGCATAACAGACTTTTGCAGCATGAGAAAAAAATATAAATGAGATGTGGGTGTAGTCACACAGCCACGGTCCTCAGAAACGAGGGGTGTATTCTGGGCCCTGCATCGAGAGCTCACAAGGAACATTACTGGTGGACACAGAGCTGGAACTAACTCTGAACAGCATCAGCAAATGTCACAGGTGCTGGCAGGCCAGATCGAGACAGCCAAGAAGCATCCAGGTACCTAAAAACCAAAAATCTCTCCCAGGGTAGTGAAATCCTGTGTGGAAATAGGCCCCTGCCCTGCAGAGAAGAACGAGTTTGTGTTCTGCACGTGCCTGTGGCTGCTGTGCGGTCCAAACTCAGGATGCAACAGGCTCACCCTTCCCGAATTTATCACCCCCGGGTCTCACACACAGGGGTGATCACTGTTGTCCACTGCATTTGTTATAATGGCTCACTGACCAAAAATGTTAAGATGCAAACTCTCACAGCTGGAGCGGCCAAAACTGTTGGGCAATGCAACATCTGGAGTTCCTAATGAAAACGACAATTTTTTTTACCGAGACAGGTTTTTCTGGAGAAACAAACCATGTCCAAGAACACCCACACATAGCCTGGCCCAAGAATTTAATGTCTAAATGGCCCATGAATCAGAGAAGTCCCACAGACATTGTCAAGGCCAGCAGTTGGGGTTATGCACCACACAAACGTTGTCTCCTGTCCTAGGTGGTGTTTGGTAATCAAGGACATGTCTCAGCAGTGTCTTGATTTTTAGGTTCTGATTGTTTGTGTACGTCTTCACGTGAAATCACTGTTCGAATCTACAACCAGGTGTCTCGGGACACATTCATTTTTTAAAACGTTTGGGGAAAGCCATTTGCCAGATCTCGCTGCAGTGAATTTGGACACAAGAAGGCCTCCTGCTCCTGGCTGTGGGACATTAGCACGCTAAAGGTCAAACAGCAGGCTGAGAGACTTTAATGGGAGGATTAACTTCTTGCATAAGATGTAATTACCAGATTTCCAAAAGGAGAGGAATTAGCAGATAACAAGAGAAATTAATCTCGGCGAAACCTGGAGACTGTCTGAGCTCATGAAGGCTTCTCTGCCCAAGAAAAATCAAGATCCTGTTTGGTTGAAAGTTAAGCATGAGGGGAAGATTTTATTTAATGACTAGACCCACAGGCAGTGTAGGTGTGTGCACGGCCTCCAGTTTGTCAGCTGCGTCTGCTGCTCCAGTGTGCTCCTCTCTGCACTCAGAACCACGACGGCAACAGCGAGATAACTGGACAGTTCTTTTTATATTAACTCTGGTTCTTTTTTTCATATTAACTTTGGCTCGTGGTGATTTTAGGGTAGCTACCGAGTATAAAACCACACTGTCCCACCTTGCACTGCCAGCTCCTAAGTGTAGAGAAGGAACATGCAACTGCTCTTCCAATAATTATAATTTTGGGAGTCCATTGACACCGGAGTCTTCCAGAGATGTTTTCATTATCACAGCATCCCCACAGCCTTTGTGCTTCTGTGCAATGTCGTATGAACAACACAAATGAAGAAGGAAATGGTGAAAATACCAAATGATTGCTTATGAGTGCTGTTGATTTGGTTTCCAGGGGTTTTATGGCTGTCTATTGTAGCAGAACTTCTCTACATCGTTTTGCTTCTGATTGGAAACATTCTCATGTCAGTAGAAATATTCTACTACAGCTCTGTCATTGATGGGCTAAAGATCAACGCCTTCTCTGCAGTGGTCACCGTGTTAGCAGGTATAGTTAAGTATCTCCATTATTACATCCGGAATAGTCTTCCATCTGAAAATTAATGACAGTGTCCAAGTTTCAAAACTGTTGCAGTACCTATGGAGACGCTAACAATACAAAGTGATGCAAAACTTTATGGGAAAATAATATTTTCAATTAATTAGTTCTTAATGTGGTCTATTTTGAATTTTATATTCATGGCTTTTGCTATTTTTAACTTAACTATTTTTATTTTACCATTTTTCATGTCATTGTCAGGTTGGTTGTCAAAGATTAAAATGCAACATACTCTTCCAAGTAACTTGATTTTTCAGTTCCGACATGCTAAGTATAAAATCAGCAATAGCCAAACTCAAATAGCACTTTTAAGAGGGAATAGAATGTACTTGGATAATTGGTAGTGGAGAATTGTCATTAAAATTTTCTTTCATTTTCTGCACATTGTTTCATAATCCCGTGCTATTTAATTTTAGGATTTTAGGCAAATTAATTTTGGAAGAAGCAGTCCAATCTGAGGAAACCGCTCTGAATTGTGTGTTTATGATCTGTTGAGCAGGAGGAGGTTGGACCAGAGATTTCTGAAGGCACCTTATAGCCTGACAGATTCAATCTGGATTGTAGAATTCTTGCTGAGGAATGCTGCAGTAAAGCAATTACAGTTCATATGAACAACATTTCCTAGAGTTATTCATTTTAGAGCCAGAAGCATTCATCCTGTTTATTTACTAAAATTTCTTGTGGAACTCATGCCACTGTGTTTCATACGTTCAGGCCTGTTTAGAGTTCAAAGTGATGAATACTTGGTGATAACACATCTTTTAGAATGACATTCACGTCAGACAGCTGGCAGATGGCAAAAAATTAATCTCAACATCATATTTCTCTGTCAAAATTTTGGGGTTTGATCCTGCTCCTAATGTTTCTGGATTTAATGCTCATGCATTTGTGCCTTTTCTTATGAAGTAAAGATTTTTTTGTTACACTTTTTCATCTTAAACATAATCACATATTTAGTTCATTCACCAATCTCTCTTTTTTTGGGTAAATTAATGAAGTTCATTAAACATCTGACCACGACAATGGGGAAGAAATAGAGCAGATAATTCCTTTTTCTTTGCAGTTAACTTTTACACATGTGAAGATGGCTCTTTCAGCTCCCTGCAGCCCAGAGTGCAGTCCCCAACCTTTGCTGCCTGTGATCCCTTAACCTGCTGGGTTATCTCCTTTCTTCTTAATTACTTCTCTGAAAGATGACCAAGCAGTTAAAAATCTCTACTATCACCAGGTCCATTAATTGCTCAAAAAAGCCCCGTTTCTCCTGTATCTGACCAAACCTCATGATCCACGGTCATGTCTATTTTCAAAGAAAGAGTTGTGAGCTTTATTCAACTCCTTAGGCAGTTTTGCCAACTCTTAGCAGCTTTCCCCTCTCCCAATAATCATGAATATTCACTTTTATTAATATTCTTTTTGTCTGGGGCCTGTACAGTATTAAGCAGACTTAGACAGGAAGCAGCAAGTTTATCCTGGACATTCTGTTTACTTCCACGAGTAAAATTTCTTGAAATATTAAAAAATGGAAGAACATTTATCTTAGCTGTTATATTTATGTATGAACCATTTGCAGATATAAACCAAATCTAGCTGCCCTGATCTGTAATGAAGATGCAATTTCTTGTACAAGCATACTCTTGACTCTATACGAGCACTGCAAATCAAATTATTCAACATCAGCCTCTTTCACAACCTAGATTTTCAGTACTTTCTAGTGAGTGTCTGCCCACTTTTTCATTCACCTTCATAACTGATAAATCTGGCTGCATTTACAGCAGTGGCAGAGGGCATCCACCTGCATGGCTTTGAAAATCTTCCCACTCAACGACAGGAAACTGGGAAGCGTGTCCCGTGCAATGCAACTGAGCAACACTTTTCTGTAACAACTCAGGATTATACTGCTAAGAAGTCTTCAGAGGATGAGAACCAACCAGTCCTCATCCTCTGAAACACAACATGTTGCCTTCTGAAATCTGCAGGCTGCATGTCCCCGTGCTCCCTCAGATTCCTCTGGCAGACAGAGTGTGTGTTAAGGGAGCGTATGAGTGGCAAATACACAGCACATTAAATACTCTTAAATGATAATGGCCAATATTTTTGAGCGCTTCGTAGAATTCAGATACTTCACAAAATATTCTTCAGGAGCTCAAGGGACAACTACAAAGAAGAATGTCCTCAATTTACATGTTCTAATGTTTAATAATACTGTATTTTTTAGGTCTTCTGGGCATGGTTGCTCACATGATGTACACGACCGTATTTCAAATGACTGTAAATCTTGGTCCTGAAGACTGGAGACCTCACACTTGGGATTATGGCTGGTCCTATGGGTACTAACTGGTTTATATTTGGTTCTTCCATTACATTTCAGTCACTCCACCCTCTGTTCAAGGAACGTATACCTAATTTATAAGCAATGGCTTTACCTTATTTCACTTCTGAGGATGCAGTTCAGCAACCAGGTGATGTTCTTGAAATTCAGTTGTCTTAGATTATTGCCCAGAATGTATGAGCTTGCAAGTTTTGTATTTGCCATCCCTCAGACAGTACGGAGAGGTCCAGAGGCCCTGCATGAAGCAGAGGTTTCTTCTCCATACACGTCAGAGCCAGGTTTAGTGTCCTCATCTCCCAGGACAATTGTCTTGCCTAAGTCGTTTAAAACTCTTCCAGCTTTAGCCATTTAGGTTGACATTTTCCTATCACATATATGCTTCAGACTGTTGTATCTGGAACGTTTCACAGAATCACAGAACTAACCAGGCTGGAAAAGGCCTTTGAGATCATCGAGTCCAGCCGGTGACCTAACAACACCTTATCAGCTAAACCATGGCCCTGAGTGCCTCATCCAGTCTTTGTTAAACACCTCCAGGGACAGGGACTCCACCACCTCCTTGGGCAGCCCATTCCAATTTATTGGAAGGGTTGATTTTAAAATGTAAACGAGTTTGTTGAATCACATCATCAAGGATGTGGTTACAAACAGCTCTGAGGGGGTGGTGAGACAAACAGGAGGCTCTTAAACGGATTCCTCCACCAAAGCACATTTCATTTGATAATTGTGACCTTGCCATGGTAAGAAAGCTACTGACGAGCAAGTTCCTGCGCTGTGAACTCCCATTCATGCTCATGCAGCCATATTTTCACATGCTGCTTTTAATGTCACACATTTTTAACAAATCGTACTTCAATATAGTTTTTTTAGTCCTGTCTCCTTAGGGGTTTACTTTTAACATTTCAGAGTTGATGTCCTTTTCTCTCTGTTTACTCATGACATGCATTTCAACGCTCTGAACCTGCTTTAGGCAGCTATTTAATAGTGCCTTCTCTGTTCCTTTTAACACTTCTGAGTAACTCACATTTTTCTCAGTGTCCCCTGTGAGATCTATACTCTCAATATCTGCACCTTTTAACTTGTTATGCATTCCTCATTTTTTTATAAAACCCGTTTCTGATAAAAAGCTCTAAGTAGAGTAAATAGAGCAATTGGAGGCAGGGATTCATTAAACAGGTCTGTTAAATGTAAACATCATGACAAATATGTAGAGGCCAACTCTGCAAGTCAGGTCTGTAAATGGCCATTAACCAAGAGTATTTCTTCCTCACCCAGCCCGTTCATCTTTCCCTAACACAATCACACGTCTGCAGTGTTTTCAAAAATAAAATTGAAGGACTTGAACATGAAAACGTCCTGTTAATTTCTGATAACTTTTTCTCTTTTGTTTATAGCCTCGCATGGACTTCCTTCGCTTGCTGCATGGCTGCAGCTGTCACCACCATTAACAAATACACGAAAACTATTTTGGAATTCAAGCACAAGAGAAAAAAGCTGGAAAGGAGCTTTAAGATTCAGTACAACTTTCCTGACCACACAGCTCCAGAGAAAGTTTGCAATGTGTATGTGAACTCTTTCCAAAACACCACAGATGACCCCACACATGCAATAAGAAGCTTGCGTCACCTGGCCACCATTTCAGTCCTGTAAAGCTGAACCATATCTCAAGGCATCCTGTAAATTATAATGCTAGATCCAAACAAAACAGTGTTAATGAATAAAATGTATCAATGTGTAGTATTATTTATTTTTCTTAATAAAGAAATTCTATTTCCGTGGATGTTTCAAGGAAGTCTCGGTATCGGAAAAGGAGATTCAGGTGTCTCACTTCAGATAACAACAGTGACACAGGTTCCCCACTGTTCTAGCTTTTAAGCAGCTCTGGGCTTTGGAACAATCCCTATATATTTTTATTCAGGCAATAAATATAGTTTGAGCTTGTTATGCCAGCAGGATCCATAACAGGTCAGGTTATGGCCAGTGATGAGGTGGAGCTGATAACAGAGAAGCATCACTAAGCCAGAAGAAAACCATTAGAGCTAAGAGAGCAGAGTTTTTGTGTATATATTGAATATATTCAAGAAATGAGATTTCCTGACCTCTTTGGCAACAGGTCCCAACGCTTCACTGCTACAATTGTAGAAAAAGTATTTCCTAATATCAAATCAGAATGTTATGTGCTCCAGCCTGTGTCCATTACCTTTTTTTCTTCTACTGTGCACATCTGAGAAGAATCTGGCACCATATTCCCTACACCATCCTACTAGGTAGCTGCAGATAGCAGTAAGATTTCCTCTTTCATCTTTAGAAAAGTCTGTCTTTATCCTTTACAGTGCTCTGAAACTGCCACCTTCAGTTCAGCAGGGGAACAAAGCAGTTGCTAGAGAGTTTGGTGCCGGCTCTGTTAGAAGCAGTCTCAATCCCTCGACCAAAACACAAGATCTTGATTCCTTCCACGTGTTTCACGCATTTCTTTCTGATGGATATGTTTCTAACACCTTCACTGACAGAGGAATTAGTCCTGATTCCAGCTGACTTTCTGCTTTTTGTCACTTGCAATAACTCTTTTTACAACAGATTTTTACCCACCTCACGTTGTTCCTAGGTGTCATGGAAGAATTTCCACCTCATCCAGGAACTTACTTGGTTGGTGCTTGTAAGTCCTTTGAAAAATCCAATTTAAGCAAGTGCTTCATTTTTTTTTCTTAGCCTGTAGTTTACTAACACAGACTGACAGTCTCTGCCATGTTCTGTTCCCTCAGGATTGTTTCTTACAGTGGTTTGCATGCATGCAAAGTGCTGTATGTGGGCAAGGGCCTTTTAAATAATTGTGCAATAAGAATCCACCCGGATCAATTCTTAAATCTCAGACTGACTGTTTTTCTCATGCTGACCATTCAAGAAGCTGTATGTCTTCTGCTGGATATCTGGTAAATCAATTCACCTGATGAAATGCAAGGTTTCTTCTCCCTATTTGTAAGTCATGCTTTCATATTCCAGCCCTTATTTTAACTTTTGACTCCCAGTAAGTCCTGGAACCACTTTATTTGAAAGCAGAGGAAAAACACCTGCAGCATTTTTATTCTGATTCATTGGATCCAATCAATTTTGAGGAGTATGGCATCTCAGTAAACTTCAGACACCTGTGGCACAAGTACACAGATCTACAGTAGTGCTGGTTACCACTGGAAGTTAATGAGAGAAACAGGCACCTCTGGGATGCAATTCCTGTTATCCTGAACTCATCTTAATATTTCTTTTTGCTATCATAATATTTTTATGTGCAACATACCTCCACACAGGTGAGACAGTGAAACAGAGACCAACAAACGAAACAGAAAACTTCAGATTAAAGAATAGATTTCCCCAGAGGGAAAAAAAAAATTACTGCTTCTGAAATAGCAGTGGAGAAACCTTGTCTTCGAGATGAGAAAAACCCACTGAATTAGAGAAAAGTGTGACCCATTTAAAAGGTCATCTAATCCTTCTTTTCTTCTAGGCAGGATAAACTAAAGCTACATTGCTTTTTTACAGATGTTTCATTAAGCTCTTCTTTAAAGCTTCTGAAGACAGGCATTTGAAAATCTCTGTGGCAATTTATCCTTTGTGCTTAACTATTCTTAGCAGAAAATGCTGTCCCTGTAAATCCCCTTTGCAGTAATTTTAGCACATTGTCCTACTCCAGCAGAAATGGAGATCAGTTCTGTTCTACCTTCTCTGCAGTGCATTTTAGGAATTTGAAAATCGTAAGATACAACTTTCTTCTACTTTCTAGATTAAAATACATCTGTTTTTTGAAACGTTCTTGATAGGCTACAGGTGTTACTTTACCTGTTTCACTCTCATTGTCTTTTACTGTGGCTCCTTGAACTGCTCAGTTTTGAAGTGAAATTGTGTGAAGAATTTCTGCTGATCTCTAGAATGTGCAAAATGGAGCAGAAGGATTACTCAGCTTATTTTAGCATGTAATCCACTTGTTTTCACAACAGAGAAAGACAATAATAAAAATCATAGAAATCACAGAATGGTTTGGGTTAGAAGGGACCTTAAAGACCATCTCATTCCAACTCCCTGCCCTGGGCAGGGACACCTTCCACTATCCCAGGTTGCTCCAAGCCCCATCCAACCCGGCCATGAACACTTCCAGGGATGGGGCAGTCACTAACAACATTGATTTATATTTAGCTGTGATGTCCTATGGTGCCTGGTCCTTTTCTGATAAAATTACCTTTATTCTGCACCTTGCTCTTGTGGAAATGTGGAAGACTTGGCTGTTGCTGAGGTACAGAACCAAATATAACTGAGATCACAGCAAATGCTCGTTGGTTTGAAGGAGGAGAGTTCTGTTGAGGACCAAGAAAATTTTGAACAAAGCGATTTTTTGACTTGCCAGTTAAGGTATAGTCACTCACACCACAAAAAAAACCCCAGTGCTACAACAGAAAATGGATGAAGCTCCAGCAGGAGCTCCAGCTTTGTCTCAGTGGTGAACTCCCTCCCTGAGTCAGGTTTCTTGAAGCCAGAGCAATTGAATCAGAGATACAGCAAAGGGTTAATGTCCCTGCAAGATGACATAATATTTCTTTGCCCCGAGAATTCCTCTCACGTTTGGTGTTTCCACCGATGAATGAGGTATATAAACGAGCTGGTGCTGAAAGTTCTATGAGCAATGGGACTGTAGCAGCAAGAGCAGTTTGGTTCCAGTGGCATATTGTCATATTCCCTAAAACTAGAAGAGTAGAAGCTTTATAGTTGAATGTGTGTGTCAATGATAGTGGCTTTATTCCACCCATAGCAAGCAGCAGAAATCACTGACATTTAAAACACAAACCATTTTTTTTTTTTTTTTCAGGTCAAAAGCAAGGAAAATAACTGAACAAAATCAATTTTCCTCTTCTGTCTTCAGCTTTTCCCTAATCCCCGAGGCAACGATGGCAAAAAACAGCTCAGGGAAGAAGGTTCGAATGTAAACTGCTGCTCTGGGGATGGGATTGGCCATGAGCACCTCCTGCTTCCTCCTGCTCACTGTGCGCAGGACTTCCTCTGCCACCTCCACGGGGTGCACTCCGTATGACACCTTCCTGAAAAAGACTGTAAATGAGAGAGGAGTGAGAGCTACAGACAGACAGGCAGGCAGGCAGATACTCCGAGGGGATGGTGTTAAAAAGACACACAACTGGTGCATCAGTCAAACCAGTTTAATTTCTGTGCACTCTCAATCCCTTCCCCACTCCATTCTCCTCATGTCACCAAGATCTTTTCATAATGTTGAGGTAAAATCCTTGCAGTCCCTAAGAGAAGGAGCAACCTGAGTGCAGTGGAATTCTCCCTCTGGACCTTTCATGCTCTCTTCCCCCTCCATTCCTGACGCCCTGGTGTATTTATTTTCTCACATAATGTTGTCTCATTCTACATTCCTTCTCTTTTCACCAGGCTCATATTTCCTCTCCAATATCTCTTTTCTTTTGCTCCTCATGCCTGTTCATCCTTTCTGTCATTTCCATCATTTATCCTTTCTCTACCCTGGAAAAGCCTCCCTCCTGCTATATGTTCCTCATCTTCATCCACCCAAACTTACATTTCCAAATAGATGCCTCCCAGTTGCCTGGTGCTGGTTGGCGATGGTATGAACAGATGAAGGTTGGATTCACAGTGCTGACAGAAATATCAAATTCTTCCATTTCAGCTCGAAGACAATCAAAAAAGCCCACAGCAGCATGCTTGGAAGCAGCATCTAAAGGAAGAAAAGCCCACATATGCATGTTTAGATGTAGGATTGCATGGAAGCAGGTGTATAATAAAGCACCAATGTCTGGGAAAATGAGCATGGAATGATTAGCCAAAAGGCAAAAGAACAGCGAATTATTTCACCCAGTGAAATTATCAGATGACATGTTCAAAACAAGCAATAGAAAATTATCTATATGGGACAATTATGCATGCAGTCCCTTGGATGGGTCAAACAGCCTGAGTCTGCATTTCCCAGCCAGAAATTGCACACCCTGGGGTAGGGAATAACAATTCTATTATCTCTACAGCTCAAAAATGTCTTCGGTGGGTGGAATTGTCCCTGAGATGAGTCCCCTTCTGTTTCTGCAGTTTGTAACACATCCATAAAATGCAGTGGAATACACGTCCACTGCTGGAATGCAGTGCTCCTCACGCTTTGTAAACTGATTAGGACTTTGCCCTGTAGCAGCAATCTGAGATACTTTTAATGCTAAAGTGAATTTTAAAGTAACTGAATGTCAAGACTTTTTAATCTGCTTTTAGTGCCTTTTTATTGAGAACAAGATGATAGATTTATTGAGAATAAGATGATAGTATGTGAAACTTGACCAACAAACAGAACTGTGTTGAGTGCAGCAGAGCTGCCAAGCACTCAGTCACCTTTTATTTGACTCAGTTTACAGTGAAAATCAACCTGTGGATATCTGGACAACGGCAGGTGGGCTCTGGGAACGGAGAGATGCTTCTCCGTGCATTCATTCTGACATTCCTTCTTCTGGCAGCTTCATTTCCTGTGACATAAATATTGGTGGGGGCATTGCAAAAACTCTCTCTGTTGGCTCTTCTGCTTCTTATGGTTTTATACACATAACAATTTATCTTGACACAATTGTCTGTATCCAAGATGGAAAGTATTCCAGATGTCACATCAATGTGTTACTTCCTTTCTGAGCCTTTTTTGTAGTTCTTACACTTCTTTTGAGATGGGAGACCAGAATAGCCCACTATGTTCAAGACGTGGGCACTGCATGGATTTATGCATAAATTGACAAAGACATAAAGACATGTTTTAATTTATTTTGTCTACTGCTTTCCTTACAGCTTCTGTCACTGTAATTTGCTTTCATGGAACGGTAAGTCACAATTCTGAGGTCTCACAGGCTTTTTAATTCAGAGCCCATCACTCACTCTGACTTTCTGTCAAGTTAAAAATGTCTGTTTACATCTGTCCCAATTTAAAATGTCTATTTACGTCTCTCCTATATTTTCTGTCCACTAATTTCGTATTTTATTAATGCAAAGACCTTCCATCATAATTCAGAACAGCCTCGTTTCCTTAGGAGCTTTGGATGAAAGATCCTGAAGATTTTCTGGGAAGCCAGGCAGAAAGCAATTACTGCATCTCCTTTTAAACTCCCACACCTAAATACATTGACTGCATGGGGCTTCCTTCACAAGGCAATAGCTCTTATCTACTCATATTTTATATATACACACTATTCTTCATGAAGGTTTCTTCCAACATGCACAAGTAGAGATTAGATACAGATTTTAATTATATAATATGTATTTATCTATATATATTTAAAATTTGCTGTCACATTTTTTATCATCTTATTCTCATGTACCCTAGGCAGCAGTTACATTTCAAGGCAGCATTTTAACTTTATCTGCCTGAGCTCCAATTCAAAAAAAATTCAGCCAAATAACGTAGTAATACCAAATTTGGATGTTAATTAGCACTTTTAATAACCTATTACAAGTGCCATGGACTACTAACAACTCATGCATTAGAATGTTCTTGCTATGTGTAACTTACAAGCTGCACGAAATGGGATTCCTATTTTCCCTTGGATGCTATTAATTAGAACAATTTGGCCAGTTCTTCTTGAGATCATGTTGGGAAGAATGGCTGCAACAAGAGAAATACAAGAAAGAGCCACATAAGTAAAAGAGCTGAGTGTATTTAGTGGAAAGGAGTGACAGCTGAAGTGTAAATAGCACAACTTCAATGAAGGTTGTCTTAATACTGCAAGCAAAAAGTATCACAAAATCCAACAGCTGGAAGTTAAGTGTCTTGCAGACTCCACCTGAATTCTACAGGCAGAGTTGGCTGCAGTATTAACCCATTTAATTGTCAGTCTGCTTTAAGTGGCTACATAAAAAAAAAAAAAAAAGAAAATACCTTTGGTTAATGTTATAGGTCCAAAATAGTTGGCATCCATTATCTTTTTATCAAGTTCCAGTGAAATGCTCTGCACTGCTCCCTTCACCTTCATACTTGCATTGTTGATCAGGATATCCACGCAGCCATAGCAATTCAGGATTTCCTTAGCTACATCTCGAATGCAGCTTATGTCTGAGATATCCAGGAGTATGAGCTTTGGTGCATATGTCTGATGAACAAAAGACTCATTTCAATGGTTCTTGTTATATACAAACTGAATTTCTATTTACTTGTCTTGTAAATGAATCTACCTTGATACTCAAAGTGGTTTTTTCATTCTCACATAAACTTTTTATATTAACTCACTCTAGAAAGATCAGCAATGGGAGCTGGGGTTGTTCAGCCTGGAGAAGGCACTGGGGAACCTTAATGCTCCTTCCAGTGCCTGAAGGAGCTCCAAGAAAGCTGGAGAGGGACTTGGAACAAGGGCCTGCAGTGACAGGACAAGGGGGAATGGCTTCCCACTGTCAGAGGGCAGGGTTAGATGGGATACTGGGAGAAATTCTTCCCTCTGAGAGTGGGGAGGCCCTGGCACAGGGTGCCCAGAGAAGCTGTGGCTGCCCCTGGATCCCTGGAAGTGTCCAAGGCCAGGGTGGACGGGGCTTGGAGGCACCTGGGACAGTGGAAGGTGTCCCTGCCCATGGCAGGGGGTGGCACTGGGTGGTGTTTAAGATCCCTTCCAACCCAACCCATTCTGTGACTCTGTGATTGATTCTGTGATCCTGTGATAATGGATATTCATAGACACTGAACTTCAGATGAAGCAGAACACCACGGGAAGGGTAAGCTGGACTAAGTTCTAGTGAATTTTGTCTCTCTTGTAATCAGTGGAGATAGAAAACAGACACAAGGCTGACTCCTACCAGTTCAAGTCAAGGTTTTTCTGGGAACAACCCTTTGCTGACAACAGAGGCCAGGGTATAATGCTTTGGTAGATAAACTACATATACATGGGGACAGATGGAAGGCAGGAATGGTTTGTTTTGCTACAGCTTATCCAAATGGAGTTTACACTTGCATGATTTCTGCAAAAACAGATTTTATCAGCTGTGGGACAGAGGAATGAACTTGAAGGTTCTTCTCTTACTGTATTACTTAAGACACAATGTAATGCAGAACCCTAAGCCATACTTAGTAATTTCTCCTAGTTGAATCTGTGCAGTCTGACATGGACACACTACTTCTGGGGTTACCTGTGCAGATAAATGAAGCTCACTGCAAAAAACCTGCAAATATCTGTTGGTCTGATGAGCAATGGCTGTAAAATTTATGTGATGCCTTCAGGAACACCTGTGCCCTGGAATGAGTCAACTGCATGTTGGTCACAGAAGGGAAGCTTGCCCATGAGCCCCACAAACACCTGCCAAAGAGCTGGAGCAGGGGCAATCCTGCATGTCCACTCTCAGGGTGGCCATGAGGAAAAGACTGTTATTTTTTTACTCCCAGTCCTTCTACCTGAGACTTTTCCCCAAATAGTGGAGAAACTCAAAACTAACTTGATCTTTAGACCCATCTCCCACTCCTTGAACACACTAATTATATGAAAAACTGATGGCATTTCCTGTCATTAAATGAAGCATTTGGATCCCTTTCATCCAAATTATCAGGCAAATTCCTCTGCTGAGCATTTCTAGCTGGGTGGCTTGTTCAGAATACAGGAGCACTCAGATGCTTTACAGGATTAGCTCAAGAGAGCAGGATCTTGGCATCATGCTCTAAAGACCTTCAGAGGTGTTCCTTTCTCTGTCTCTCTGGTGTTTGGTGAATTACCTGGGTGACCAAAGCCACCATGGACAGCAAATCACGTTTCTTCTACATTGTTTTACTGGATCTAAAAGGACATTGTGCACCTGAGCAAGGTTTATCTCGGGCCACGAACACATACCGTGCTGGGGTCTGTCACGCTAATTAAGGCATCATACAAGGCTTCCAACTTTTCCCACGTCCTGCCACACAACACAAGCCTTGCTCCTCCTGCGTGAAACACACGAGAACATTCTAGGAGAGAGATACATTCAAAAGAAGTAATTACAACAATGACAAATTGATTTTGTTTATTTTGCTCGAAACACGATGCTGGTTTTGCTAAGGATGTCGAATCCATGCTTTAAAATTCCTTAAGTTTGAAACAACATGAGAAAAAAAAAGAAAGCATTGAATTGTGATAGCACATAGGTGAGGAATAAATTAAATTTAATGTCATGGTATAACGCATAGTTAATGGTACAGCACAATGCCACTGTTTAGCAAAGGGATTTATTAAAAATTACTTAAGAAAAGAACACTATGTCAGTTAATGGATGATGAGAGTGAGTTAGAAAAATTTTTCTGTATATCCTTCTCAGACACGCTTGCTGTAAATAAAACTACATACAAAAACACACCTAAGGTGGTTAAAATACAAACTGCATCTCTTGCAAACCTTCATTTCTGCTGCACTACAAAGAAACCAGCCAACCCCAGCAAACAGTAACACCAGCTCGCTCTGCGTGCTACCCACACGAAACTCTTGGCAACACAGAACTCACCCACAGCTTTGAAAAAGAGTAATCCAGGTAACCTTATTTCAACTGGCCCACTGGTGAAGCACCCATGAGACAGCCCTTTCTCCTACAGACCCTCCCCTCCAGATGTAATCCATCCCAAGACCTTTATCTCCTGAGTACTAAACCTTCCCAGCAGTCAGCAGACTCATCAGGGACCAGCTTGTTCAGCCACATTCCCTGACGCCTTCCTCAGAAAAGCACCAAAAGCTTCTGGGAATGCTGGGCTGGCACTGCATTTTCTTCACTCAGACATATTCTAAGCTAGGGGTTTACCCCAATTTAAGAAAGGTCTCAGAGGAGAATTCTTCTCCCTTTTTTGCACAAGTGTGCATTTCTGAAAGCAGGGACTCAAGTTAGAGTAGGAACTGGCAACCAGTGTTCCCCATCAACCCCTCTCAGCACTGGCTACGACACTGCAACCACCTCATTTGTGCAGGTCGTCATGGGGGTATGTGACCAACTCAAGCCAAATTATGAAATACAAGGCTGGAGCACCTTTATGGATCCACTCTTGTAGTTTTGCAAACCTGTGCAGCTGGAAGCTTTCATTTAAGCAATCTTTTTCATTATTTACAACAGTAATTTTATGAATGCCTTCTATTTTCTTTTTTTTTTTCCCCTAGCATAGAAGGATTTTTAATTTAACGCCCAAAAGGTTATTTGCCAGAACAATTATAGCACTATTTTCCTTATAAACAACAGTTGAGGCAATCTTGCAAGAAAAAAAATGAGAAAAAGACTTCTATGTGAACAGCAGTAAAGGTGAAAAAGGGAAACCAATAATGTTCCCCTCTAGAACTCCTCTGTACTTTTCTGAGTTATAGCACTCAGAAGAAACAGGAACTAGGTTTCAATAACAACCATAAGCCATTGAAAACATCTTCAATCATCATAGATTTGTTTCTCTTTTTTAACTTTGATGAATATTGCCTTTAGTCCGGAAATTCTGGCAGGTAGGAAAGGAATTTGGCTGTTTCCTTAGAGCCCACATACACAGCAGCTGGCCACACAGCTGGTATTTCAAAGCTTTGAATGAATGCATGAGTGGACTGCAGAGTTAATTTTGCATTATTTGGAATCATTCAAGCCTGCAAATAACATCCGGGTGTCAACCTGTGGGATGCTGGTTGTAGATACATTTAGGATAATAAAATAAAAGTGCTTTGAGTTACCTCATTTTTTCATCTATATGAAAAGGAGTGTGGGGGCACCACACACACACAATTGCCTTTCTAGCCTCAAGAGACAGGTGACAGCTAGTCACAGGGAAAAAAAAAAAAGAGAGAAAGAAAATAAAGAAAAAAGAGGAAGAAAGGTTAATAAGGAAACTGAAGTTAGGAAAATATTCCCCAGGGGTCATGCAGTGCTGGAGAAAGACAGCTGGAGAAATGTTAAATTATAAAGTCTCTTTATTCTTGGAGGATTCCAAGATTTGGCTTGAAGCCACATCCAAACAAATCCAGCACTGGTGATATTTCTGCTCCAAGTGAGATTTCTGCCTAGAAACCCAGACATCACATAATTCTACAATACCTCCCATCTCAGTGGAAGTACTCTAAACCACGCCTCTCCAAAATCAATCTGAAATAGAACTGTCCTGGTTCTGGCCAGAACAGGGTTAACTTTTGCAGCAGCCAGAAGGGGCACAGCCAGGACCCCGGGGTTATTCAATCCCACCTCACCCAACGGGGTTGAGGAGTCAGAGGGGGGCCACAGAATCACAGAACATCCTGTGATGGAAGGGACCCACGAGGATCATCGAGTCCAACTCCCACACAGAGGGGTGAGCACTGCTGTTCACAAGCAGCAGGAACTGCTGATGTCTCTAAGGGCTGAAAGGGAACATGGAAAGAATAAGATGACACCTGTTTATATGCAGCTACCCCGCACTGACAGCCTCTGTAATGAGATCTTACAGTAGCAACGTGCTAAAAATAACACTCAGTGCTCTTATAAACCCACTCATTCTATTGAATTAAATAAATACAAAGCTCTGCAGGTTCTACAAGCTTACCAACAGTTCCTGTGGCTGAGCGTAAAAACATACATTTAAAAGTCACGGGATTTGTTTATAAATATATTTATTAAGTCCTGCTTCACCCAGCCAGTTATGAATAGACACAAGGCGATGTGGGCATGTTCTATCACCCAGAGGGTCGCTCCCTGGCTGTTTCTGTTCTCTGACACTAAGAAGAAATGAGACAACTCACCCTTGCCTAGTCCAGAGATGGCATCTGTGATCACCACTACCTTGTTCTGCACCGCTGACTTGGACAGCAGCCACCTGACCGACTGGTAAATATAAACAACTCCACTGATCCCTAAGAGAAGCAACGGTAGAGCAAGTACAGAAAAGACACCCATGTCTGTGGGAAACAAAAGACCAAATGAGAGAACAGTAATCATAATACACATTCATTATTTTCCAATTATTCTTACCTAAAAAACAATGTTTTCATATATAGAAAATCCAGTGATCAGCATGCAAAAGCAGCAATTTGGTGGGAAGGTTGTTTTTCCAATCAATGGTGCAATATTGTTTTGTAATAAACAGGGTAATATTGTTTCTTCATCTGTTTTCCTCATCTTTGTATGGTCTAGGCAAATCTGGATTCCTTTTATGCTAAATTACTATTTGTTGGCAAGATCATAATAGAATATACACATTTTATATATATATATATATACACATCTATGTATGTATATTCTATTATGCCTTGAGGCAAAACATAGGCTAAAATAAACACTGAACTTTTAATTACCTCGCTATTATCAGAAAACAGAGCAAAAGCTTTTAATCCAAATTGCAGGTAAAACTCACAACAGAAGTCTTTTCTGTTCTAAAAGACAGAGAAAATGCAATCACTTACTATGGCTACGAGGACTCCAGATACAGGTAGAGCATTCTACTGTATTTTTGCAAACCTCTGTATTATGGGTTTAATAAAGATCCTTTAGCAGCTTCACAGAGCACTGATTTGTTGAGGCTGCTTGCCCTGGATGAGAGTGGCTATGTATGGCCTGGTGACAGAGGCACTGCCAGAGTAAATATAGCATGCACAGTGTGATCTGCATGCCTGACCTATCCAGCCCAACAGCCTGGGCACTCACAGAAAAGCTCTCAGTGCAGTATCAATTCACCTGTGCAAAGGACCACCTCTCCTTCTGCCTCATGTTCAGCTGCAGTTGTTCACAATGTCTCCGTTCGTTGTGATTTGCCTTCAAGTGACTTCACACATCAAAACATTTCTGCAAACGCCGTAACAACAGGCCTTCAAAACCAAGCAAAAGGTACCACAAAGAAGTTGCCACTTGAAATAATTGCGGTTCAGCAATATGAATGATGGATGAATGTGTCAGAGAAGGTCTCTGAGCAAGCTGGCGGGGGAGTCAGTGCATCACACAGAGCTGCTGCAGGCAGCTGAGTGCTGGAAAACAGACCAGGCTGGCATCCTGTGCTGCCAGGGGCTGCAGGCTGCTTTATACTCCTGGTGTCTGCAAGACAGATCTGTCTCTTCCCCAGCAATTTCAGGACCATGCCAATTTAAGATAGGTGATCTACATGTTACATTTTTACATTTACATCTATTTTACATTTCCTATAGAGACGTTATCTGTTCATAGCATCACAGAATCAGAGAGTGGTTTGGGTTGGAAGGAACCTTAAGCCTCATCTTGTTCCAGTCCTGTGCCATGGGCAGGGACACCTCCCACTTGACCAGGTTGGTCCAAGCCCTGTCCAATCCTCACCCAGGTTAAAGGCTCCAACCCCCCCAACACTTTGAGGGATGGAGCGGCCACAACCTCTCTGGGCAACCTGTGACAGTGCCTCACCAACCTCTGAGTAAAGAGTATGTTC
The DNA here is from genome assembly GCA_013397775.1 of Eulacestoma nigropectus. NCBI lineage: Eukaryota > Metazoa > Chordata > Aves > Passeriformes > Eulacestoma > Eulacestoma nigropectus. The sequence continues at coordinate 210,355 of VZTE01001136.1, forward strand.
CTAACATCTAATCTAAATCTACCCTCTCTCAGTTTAGCACTGTACCTCTTTGTCCTGTCACTATTTACCCATTCAAAAAGCTTCTCTCCTTGTTTTTTTATAACCCCCTTGCAAGTACTGGAAGGCCATAATGAGGTCTCCCCAGAGCTTTCTCTTCCCTAGGCTGAACACCCGCAGGTGTCCCAGCCTGTCTCCAGAGCAGAGAGGTTGCAGCCCTCAGAACATCTTCTGGACTCACTCCAACAGGGCCACATCCTTCGTGTGCTAAGAGCCTCAGACCTGGATGCAGTACTCCAGGTGAGGTCTCACGAGGGCAGAGAAGCTGTGATTGTTAACCTGACAATCACACTCACTGACTGACCTTTGGACTTCTAGGGAGAAGAACGGTTTACCATAAATCATCCCTGTTTTGCTGCTTTGGAAAAAAATGTATTACTGTCTTAAAACTGCACAGTCTGACAACCAGACTCATAGCTCTGTTTGTGCTGTGTAACCTTTCATCTAAACCCTGATTTTCATCCTCTGTGTGAGACTGCAATTCTACAGACGACAGAGTCACTGATGTTGGAGATTTCTAACAAAGAACAAGGACTTCATGGTTAGTTTTGCAGGTACCAGGACACTGGTTACTTTCGATGAGTGGGGACGGATAGAGGGTTATTTAAGTGGGTGTAGGAGGGGACTTTCAGATATATTTTGTAAACCTATCTTGCTCTAGAAGCTAATGACTTCAAGAACCAAGATGTGTACTCTTGCCTCTGAAAGGTGAAGTTCCCTGCCAAAGAACCCATGGCTGAAGATTTCCAAACCTCAGAATTCTAGAATGTGTCAATGTTTGGAACACTGCACGCATTTCTAGCTAAAAAAGACACGAATGGCAGGTATGAATCAATACCTGTTTTTCAGTGCAAAATGGTCACAGTGTCCTACAAAGTACATCAGTTTCTGCAAGTGAATGCAAAAACATTTAAGTCATGCCAAGCCACCTGCAGCACCAGAGAGGAAATCAAATTTTCCATCATTCCTAAAGCTCCAGCTACCCTCTCCTACTTTTAAAGCATCAGCTTTTAATAAACAAATGTGCAGTTCCTATCAGCAACCGAGCTGGTTTGCTCTTTTTATGGAACATGATGTGTTGCTTGTTTAATTCATTCAGGGTTCTGGAAACATTTTTCCTGGAAAGTTGAAACATAAGAAAAAAAGAACACACTAGAGACAGAGGACTGATATGAGTTCCAAGTGATTTGTTTTCAAATGAGCCAGAATAAAGGTACAAGAAATGTAAAAAGCAAGACTAGGAAAAAGTCAACTGAAAGAACTAGATAGCCCACAGTGTGTAAGACTGTAGAGATAAAGTCCTATCATGCCTATTAATATAACGAAAAATTGTAAAGGAAAACTGCCAGTCATCCGGGAAAAGACAGAGATACAGTGACTGCAATAGCCAAAACACCCCAATCTCCTGAAGCACAGAAATCTCAAGTCTGGTGAAATAACAGAGAAATGTATTATGCACTGCCACCTTCAGAGCACCGCTGGGAACAGCAGCGGAACGGGGATATTTAGAAACTCTTCCAGAGGGCAGCTCCCATAAAAAGGGTAAATTATCTACAGAGAAACTTGAACAGAAGTGAGGCTTTCTCCCTCCTTCAGCTGGATCTGGAAGTGTCTGTCACCAGCAATAACACCAACACCTGCCAGCAGCACCGCTGGCCTCGAGGCAGTGACCAGGGACCTCACGGTGCCACCGGTGCCCCGCCAGGGCAGGGTGGTCACCATCGGCATCATCGTCGCCGTGTCCTGACAAGGGTGCGGTTATGGTGACACTGCTGCTTCTGGTCCCAGTCCCGGTCACCACCTTGGTCCTGATCGTGGTCCAGATTCTGACACAGAAATTGGCACAGGGCCCTGGAGTCCCGACACTCACTGCTCCCCAGGAGAGTGGCGCTGAGCCTGAAAGCAGGAGAGGGGGGTGGCAGTCTGGCACCAGGGCAGCCGCCAGGGCACAGCCCCAGGCACCCGTACAGGCCACTCAGCGTCCCACCCTCTGTGCCCCCCCCGGTGCCACCAAAGCCCACCCAGCCTCACCGACCCCATCAGCAGTGACATCTGCTCGGGAATGGCCACATCCCCGCGGTCTTATAGATATGAGGGACCTCTACATCTTCCCCCAAAGCCCCGCAGATCACTGCAGCCTCCGTGCCCTGTAATCATCACGGCCCCTTCCCCAGCCCCCGTGGGTTCCTACAGGCCCTGCCCCAGCTCCCCAGTTTGGAGACGAGGATGCCGTGTGGGACCATGCCAAAGGATTTGCGGCAGTCCAGGCAGGTGACACTGCTCAGCCTTCCCTGTCACAGAAGGCCACCAGCTTGGTCACACGGCGCTAGCCTTCAGCGAAGCCGCGCTGGCTGCCTCGGGTCACCCCCTCACCGCCATGAGCCCCGTTCCATCTGCATCTTGCTGCTCCCGACCCCATCCCTGCGCTCTCCTCAGGCTGCAAGTCGCTGCCGCCCCGCTTGATTCCTTACACGGGGGGGGGATGGAGAGCTTTGGCGCTGAAGCGGCCTCAAGCAGCTGCCGGCTCTGGCCGGCTCCCGTGTGTTTAGGGACGGTCTCCCGGGGATCTCAGCCAGGAGCGCTTCACCCGCCCCGGCAGCGACCCCGGCCCGCCGCGCCGAGCGCCGCCATTTCCCGGCCGCGGTCACGTGGGCAGCGCGTCATGTGACGGCGGCGGCCGGAGGTGGGAGATTCCCCCGGGATCGCGGCGAGCCCGGCTGCGGGGAGCCGGGGCAGCCCCAGGGATCGCCGGGGGCACCGCGCGGGTCTGAGGGGGTCTGGGGACAGGGGGGAGCCGGGGAGGGATTCCGCAGGGATCAGCGCGGAGCGCCCCGCGCCCCGCGGTGCTGCCCTCCTGACGCACCCCGCGTCCCCCCGCAGGTCATGGCCGCCCCCCGCCCGCCCCGGGTGGTGCCGGGCGAAGCCTCCGAGACCGAAGAGGAGGAGGAGGAGGAGGAGCAGAGGCCGAAGACGCCCCCAGTGCTGGCGGAGGAGCCGGCGGCGGGGTGGGGGGGCGGCCCCTCGCTGCTGCAGCAGCGGCTGCGGGAGGGGACGGGGCGGCTGCGGGGGGCGGTGGGCAGCGCCCTTCGGCAGAGCTACGGCAGCGCCGCACGGAGCCTGGGGGGGCTCGGGGGGGCCCTGGGCCGGGCGCAGGTGACCGCCGCCGCAGCCGCCCACTGCCTGCGCCTGGCCCGCCGGGATCTGCGCGCCGTGGCCGACACCATCGACATCGTCACGGCCTGTCACCTCCTGCCCGACATCCGCGGGCAGCTCTGACCGGCACCGGGACGCGGCACGGCGTTCACCATCCCCACTGCGGCCGGCACCAGCGGCGGCACCAACGCCTGGCAGGCATCTGCGGGCAGCTGCCAGCATCACCGCTGCCCTCTCGGCATCACCAGCGCCACATCTGCCATGGCAGGGTCATCAGCGGCAGCGTCATCACCACAGTGTCCTGCCGAGGGTGGAGTTGTGCTGGCATCGAGGTGTGTTTGCAGCACCCCACACTGACCCTGAAGACCTCCTCACCACGGTGGCATCATCACCAGTGTAGCCACAGTGACGCCAAACAGTGGCTTTGGCACAGAGAGCGCCAGCCTGGCGCCCCAGGACCTCCGTGCTGTGGTGACAGCATCGCTGCTGGTCCCCTGGCCAGCTGCCGCCATCCCTGAACTGCAGCCTGGTGCTGGCTCGTCACCATTGTCCCCAAATGCCACTGTTTTATGTGACGTGGAACTGAATAAAGCTGTGGTGGTGTCAGAACCATAGCAGGGAGCTTGGCTAGCACTGTGAAGACGGTAGTACTGCGGGAGGGGGAAGAGGGACACCCGAGGGTGCAGGGACAGGGTAGGGTGACATGGGTGCTGGTGTCACATTGCAGTGACCTTGGAGTTCACTGGTAGCCCAGGGGACACGATTGGTGGCCTGGGCTGTATCCCACATGTCCCCATGCACTGGTACTGTCATCCTCCTGTGACATCCCTGGTGCCCCCAGCCCCAACACTGTGTCCCTCCCAGGGGACACTGCCCCCATCCCAAGAAGGACACACTCTGGGGTCTCACAAGGGTTTATTTGGGGGGACACTTGCACCACACCACCACTGTCACCCCCTGAGGGCACAGGGAGAGGGTGTGTGTCCCTGGAGGGGGTCACATGCGGGTGTTCAGGCTGTCCATGTACTCCTGCAGAGCCTGCAGCCGCGCATCGATCTCAGCCAGTTCAGCTGAGGGCTCCTTGGAGTGGTTCTCTGCAGAGGCCAGTGCAGGGAAAAAGGGTTAACAAAGGCCTGAACTGGGGTATCCCTCAAATATCTAGGGGCTCAGATGGGGCCTCACCTTTACCAGGGCGCTTGCCAGCAGTCCTGCATGCCAGCAGCTTGTGGCTGGCAGCTGGGCGAGGCACCTGGGGGGGGGGGAGGTTGGGGGTCACCAGTGACCTCGTGGTCACTCTGCTTTGGGATGCAGGGGGAGACCCCAGAGGGGTGGGGGAACACCAAAGGGGCAGCCACTCACCATACAGGGGCCATTGCAGGATGAGGTGCTCAGGGGTCTCCGTGTACGGGTAACTCTCCTGTCCCTGCCCAAGGTGGGGGGGTTAAAGTGTGCCAGAAGGGATGCCCAAGCATCCTGCCCCACCCCAGCATTACCTGCAGGGCACGGGCTCGGGGCGCTCATTGGCTTTGCTGCCAGAGCTCACTCCCAAGCGCCAGCTCCGCGAGCTTTCGGCTGCAGGGAGAAATAGGGATGGGGGGAAGTTAAGGAAAGAGCCCCAGCACCCACTGGGTGTGCCCCCAGCCCTCTTCGTGCTCCCCACTCACCCGATGAGCTGCGCCTGTGGCTCCTCGCTGGGCTGGTGCTGCCAGAAGCCACTCCACGCCGGTGCTGGCTGCACCCAAGGGAGACGGTGGTAAGGGGGACAGGGGGGGTGAGGGCAGGGGAGGAGATCCCCCAAGTGCCAGGGAGGGAAGGTGACGAGCTCAGTCACCACCGCTTACTTTCGAAGCTCAGCTTCCTTCTGCCGGCGCTGCCGGGCCCTGACAAAGGCAGTGGGGTCAAAGCGTGGTGGGCGGGAGCCTGGCAGGGGGAGGCAGAGGAGGGGGTCAGGAAGAGGAGGGGGTGAGCCATGTCCTGTCTCCACTCCTGGGCATGTGTCCCACACCTGCAGGTGACAGGGACCGTGGCGAGGGGTGGCCCCGGCTGCTCCTGTGGCTCTCCAGGGATGCTGAGCGTCGCTCCTGGGGGCGCGGGGCCGGGCTGGCAGATTTCTGGCGGCTGCCAAGAGGAGCAGTGCCGTAAGGGGGGGACAGGAGGACACCTCATGGTCATGAGGGTCCTCCTGCAGGGTTCACCCCGGCCTCACCCCCTCCTGTAGGAGGCCAGTTCAGCTGTCAGGTTCTTCACCCGCAGCTGCAGCCTCTGCTCCAACGCCTTTGCCTGGGCCAGCTGTGAGGGGGAGAAAAAAGGTTCGCTGTGCATCCAACAGCCCCTGTCCCTACCAAGAGCAGCTCCCACCCTTCCTGCCCCCCCTCCCAGCCCACCTCTGCAGCCAGCTTCTGGTACTCGCGCTGGTGCCGGGCCTCTGCTGCCCGCTTCTCCTCCAGTGCCCGCCACAGCCTGGGAGAGATGGCAGGGGGTGGCCTGGGGGCTCCTTCCTCACCCTGTGAGACAGGAACCCCCCAAACCCGTCCGGATGTCACCGGCCCCACTCACGCGTCCCGCAAGTGCTGGGTCTCATCCAGGCGCTGGGCCCGGAGCTGCGTCAGCTGCTCCTGCAGCTCCCGCACCAGTGCCACGAGGTCCGGCCGCCCCGCGTAGGGCAGTGGCAGCGGGTAATGGATCCTGGAGGAGAGCACGTGGAGGAGGTAAGGCTGGAGTCACTCCCCTGTGACCCCTGCCTGGTGTCCCCTGTCACCTGTCAAACTCCACGGAGTAGATGAGGATGAGGTAGCGCTTGGTGTTGAGGGGGGAAGAGGAGGAGGGGGGAGGCCGGGTGACTGCCCCCACTTTCCGGCTATGCAGGGTTTCCAGGTCGGCGTAGGTGAGGAGCTCCAGGCTGACGGACTCGCTGCTCTGCAGAAAGTTTGAAAAGCAGGAGGGCTCGGTGGGACACACACCCCAGCCCATGCAGCCCCAAAACGCCGCCTGGGGGAGCGGCACGGCCGCACCTGCATCAGTGCCGACTCCAGCATGCTGCAGAAAATGCCGAACTGCTTGAAATTCCCCGTTTTGCGGGTCAGGTCCTCGACGACTGAGAGAAGGGGAGCGTTTCGGTCAGTGGCAGTCGTGGGAAGCCCCCTCAGCCTCCCCGGGCTCCCTCCGGCACTCACAAGCGGCATCGAACTCGCCCCTCCACAGGTCGGCGGTGCCGTGAGCCTCCACCTCCACCCGCAGCGTGGCGCGGGCTAGGGTCACCCGCACCGTGTGTGCCCCGGGCCCGAAGGCAAACTCGGCCTGCAAGTACCGCGGCTCCCCCATGGCGAGAGGGGTCTGTGGGGACAGGACGCCCTCGGGAGACAGGGGCACCCCGGGAGTACCGAGGGCAGCCCTAAAAGACGGAGAGGGCACCCTGGGGAAAGCGGACCCCGGTTGGAGGGCTCGGGCCAGGTGAGCTGGGGGTGGATGGGTTCTGGGGTGGTGAGGGCAGAGCGGGAGCAGAATCGATGGGCGCGCACTGACGCGGTAAGAAGCAGGGGAGCCTGCAACACCACGGCAGGCGAGCAGAGAGGACCTCAGAGCTTTTGGTAACTTGGGCTCTGCGGGGGGCGGGCGCAGTTTGAAGGGGTGGAGAGAACACAGAGGAACACGGGGAGAGCCATAGGCTCGGGCCTGCTGCCTGGGGAACAGCGCAGGGATTCGGGAGGCTGTTCTGGGCGTACCGAGGGAAGGGAAGTGGGGGTCTGCTTCGGGAGCAGCGGGACGGGGGCCGGCCCGGGCCCGCGGTTACCCTCAGGCCGCAGACGGCGGGAGCAGCCCGGCCGCAGTCGGAAGACGCTCACCGCCCGCCGCGATCCTCCGCGCCTCGGCCGCAGCCCCGCCCCGCCCCACCTCATTGGCTGGCCTCACCCGCGCCCCGCCGCTCATTGGCTGTCGGCGCCGCCCGTCATCTCAATGCCGTTAGCTGCTCTGCCCGCCCCCTGCTGCCCGCCAGCTTCCCGCTGCTATTGGCTGTCAGGCGAAGCCCGCCCCCCGGCTCCGCGCCGCCATTGGCTACTGCTGCTGTCAGTCATTCCTGGGAAGGGGCGGAGCCACGCCTGCCTGTGGCGGGGCCCGCCCGCCATTGCTCAAAGCCGCGTTCCGCCGCGTTCCGCCGAGTCTTTCAACGTTAAAGACATAAACCTTGCAATGTACAGATGTGGCTTCGTAGCAGGAAAATGTCGGTTTGGGTCTTAAGTTGACTATCTGGTCTCTCAAGCGTAGGCTCTGGCGGTTTAAAAGTGGTGCTGTTTTCCCTACCTTCGAGGGTTGCATTACATAAGTAAGGGAAAAGCTTGGGGTTGAATCCGAAGAAAAACGCTCTGGACCTTAAACGCTGCCAGCGGCAGGACAAGAGGCGCAGGGCACAAACCCAGACCCAGAGTGGCTTGGGAGGAGACGTTTTTTAGTGTGGGGGTGGCTGGAGCTCCTTGGGCAGGTTCTGGGGCCTGTGCCTGGGGATGTGATAAATGAGTGAGTGATAAATGGTGTCTTTCGCATATAGGATTTTACCGTTCGCAAGTGATGATGTACTGTGTAGAAATAGCGTTAAGGTAAAACGTAGTTCAGTAGAAACGAGATTAAGGTAAATTGTAACTTCGAAATAGTTGTAATATTTTAAGAAATGTATTAGTAAACACATGGTAATAAATGTCTTTTGAGCTGAGAAACTACAGAGCCAGGAACCAAGATATCTTCGAGAAAAGAAGATAAACCGCATGCATCCCAGGAAGACTGTTATCTCATCAAAACTCGCACCTCCCAAGGAAGCTGTCAGCTACAAATTAGGCTGGAGACTGGGCAGGCACCGGAGAGAGGGTGCCCGTCTTCAATTCTGAAGCTATCCAGAGGACTGAAGCGGCGTCGTGCTGGCGGAACGGGGGCAGAGACCCGAGAGGGGGGAAAGTTGAGTGAAGTGTAAATTACTTTCTGGGCTTAATGAATATGTAACAGTTTAAGAGAGTACTTAAGTCCACAGTAAAATGAATGGAGGGCGCCTCTGGCAATATTGCCAAGCGCCCCAGCGCTGTGATATGCCTTTGTTCTACTAATAAATGTTCAATATTATGTTGCTAAGAATTTAGCCGGTGTACGTGTTCATTTCAGGGAGCACGAAGAGGCCAACTGGACACAGCTGTGGTGGCCTTGCCCTGGCCCCCAGCACACCTTGAAGGGCCCTGCTTCACCCAAGGGTCTCCCAGGGGCCCGATAACTCCCAGCCCCCTCTGTGACCCCATGCAGGTCCCTGCTGTGCCCTGGCAAGCCACAGGAGCTTTCCTCGGACAGGGACAGCAGGGGATGTCGGGCACAGCCACTGGGCTGTGGCTCTCCAGCAGCCCCTGGGACCCCCGACAGCTGTGGGGACACTGGGGACGGTCAGGAAACCTGGGGGGCAGCATGGCACTGGATGCAGCGGGGACACCAGTAACACCACGGAAACCCAGTGCCCCAGGAGCCCCAGGGGACACAGAGGTCACTCACCGTGGCCCCCAGGCCAGCGCGTGGAGCTGGTGGGCAGCATCGCGCAGCCGCCCGCGGTGCTCGAGGCGGCAGTGCAGCCCCGGCGGGATGGACGCCAGCCCCCGCCGCAGCCCCCAGCACCCGGCAGCAATGGTCCCCGTCGAATCGCTGTCCCCGCCGTGCAGCACTGCCCTGGCACACAGCTCTTCCCAGCACCCACCGGCTGCCAGCAGGGCCTCCAGGGCCACCATGGGTGCGTCATGGCCGCTACGCCCTGGCCACCCCTCCAGTGCCCAGCCTAGGTACTCGGTGTCCCGCTCGGCCGGGGATGGGAGGGATGGCACCCGCGGCGGGCCGCGGCCCTCCAGGAGCCCACGGGCGTCCAGGTACCTGCAGAGACATGGGGACACTGAGGTCACTGGGGACATTGGTGTCACCGGACAATGGGGTAAGCAGTGACCCTGAGGGTCACTGGGCTGTGACTCTCCAGCAGCCCCTGAACCCCAGATAGCTGTGGGGGCACTGGGGACAATCAGGAAACCTGGGGGGCAGCATGGCACTGGATGCAGTGGGGACACCAGTAACACCAAGAAAACCCAGTGCCCCAGGAACCCCAGGGACACAGAGGTCACTGTCCCTGAGGATGGCACCTCTGGCAGGGACACGAGGGACACTGGGTGCAGCAGGGACAGGATGGGCTCTGCCAGCCTTGTGGACGACCTGGGCATCAGGGTCAGCAGTGACACCAGTGACACCACTGCGATGCGCTGCCAGGACTGGCAGAGAGCCTGGCTGGAACCAGTGGCACTAAAGGACCTCTGAGCCCTTCTCAATATCCTTCTCAGCCCCTCCTTGTGCTCCCAGTGTCCGCCCAGAACCCTCACAGTGCCCCCTCACCGGTGCCACGCCTCTCCGAAGAATGGCCAGGCAGCAGCGTTTTCCTCCACGGCCACCCCGGTGCCCTCCACGTAGTCCCATGCCAGGGGCAGGACCCGCAGCAGCTCAGCCCCCCAGCGCTCTGGGGGCTCCCCCCGACTCCCCAGTGCCCCAAAGAGGGCCACCGCCAGTGCTCCGAGGTACCCTGTGGGGACAGGGGCTTCAGGGGGGTTCCGGTATCCCCTCCTGCCCTCCCCTGCCAGCCTGGCGCTCACCAGTGGGGTGGTGGTGGGTCATGCGCCCGCTCTCGATGCTCACCCGGATCAGAGTCGGCAGCTCCCAGGCATGCGGGTACCTGCACTGGCATCAGACCAGTCCCCACTCCCCTGGTCCTCTATTTCGGCCGTGTTCCCATTCCCATACCAACACGCTTGTCCCGTTGTCCTTGTCCCTGCTGTGCCCATTCTCCTGGCCCCATCACTTCCATGTTCCACTCTCAGCTGCTCTGTGACCTCTGTCCCTCTTCCCTGTTGCTGTCCCCATGATCTCTGTCCCCAGCCTCCCAGCTCCAGCACCACATGTCCCCAAGCCCTGGGCCTTGTCCTCTCCAGCTCCACCAACCCCCTGTCCCCACCCCACTCTGTCTCCCCATTCCTCTCCCTCTGACATCCTTATGTCCCTCTTACCCTACTCCCATCCCTTCATGTCCCCTTCCCTCCAGCTCTGACACCCCCATTTCCCCAGCCCAAACATCCTCATGTCCCCACTCTCCCAGCTCCGACACCCCCTTATCCCCATCCCGTGTCCCCCATGTCCCCGTCCCTTCCCGTGTCCCCGCATGCCATCCCCGTCTCCCTCATTCCACCCATTCTGACACCCCCCCATCCCCGTCCCCACCCTGTTTGTACCCCCCCAGCTCTGACACCTCCATCCCTGTCCCCACGTGTCCTGCAGTGTCCCCGTCCCCACCTGAGGCCGATGGCCAGGCTGCGCATGGCGGCCCCGCAGCCGGTGCCGCGGGGGTTGAAGGGGATGCGATAGCCCTCGGGCTCCCCTGGCCGCAGCTGCGAGGTCCCTGGGAGGACACGGGGGCGTGAGGCTCCCTGAGCCCCCCCACCTCTCCCCGTGCCCTTGGGCCCTGCTCACCTAGGATGCTGCTGGGTCCGGGCTTGCGTCCCTCCATGTCCCCCATGGCGGCCACATAGCGGCCGGCCAGCTCCTGCAGGAGGGCTTCCCCCTCCAGGCCTGTGCAGGGGCGAGAAGACCCACCTGGGTTCCCCAGGCTGGCAGGGAGAGACCCCATGCACCCCCCAAAATTGAAGGGGAAGAAGAAGAAGACCCACCTGGGTTCCCCAGGCTGGCAGGGAGAG
>VZTE01001136.1:221537-254008 GCA_013397775.1 Eulacestoma nigropectus
GGGTTCCCCAGGCTGGCAGGGAGAGGCCCCATGCACCCCCCAAAATTGAAGGGGAAGAAGAAGACCCACCTGGGTTCCCCAGGCTGGCAGGGAGAGGCCCCATGCACCCCCCAAAATTGAAGGGGAAGAAGAAGCAGACCCCCATTGCACCACCCTCAAAAATGTGGGGAAAGGGAACTCCACCCCACAGACACCCCCCTGGAGGGGAAGCAGGATAAGTTTTGTGGAGAAATGGGGAATCCTGCTGAGCACTCCAAATTCAGTGAGAAGGGGGTACCCTGCCAGGTTCCCAAAGTGGGAGGGGGAAATGTCCCTGTTTCCAGCACCCGATACGGGAGGAAAGGGCACATAAATGAGGAGAACCACACAGACACAGACAGACACACACTCCCCATCCCACCCCTGCCCAGAGGAAACGAGCGTACACCTCCCCCCAAGCCTCGCTGGAAACCCCTAAAAGTGGGAGAGGGGAAGCGGAATTAAGATGCCCCAAAGCGCCCTCCAGAGCTGGACAAGGCCCCCCCAGCAACACTCCAGTTTGAGCCAGGGGTATAACTGGGACCTCCCCGACATATCCCAGGGCTGTAAGGGGACACCCACCAGCCCAGCACCCCCAGACACCCACCCACCATGCACCCCAAGGAACAGAGCAGGGACCCCCCACCCCCTGGGGGATATAAGGAGGACTCTCCCCTCCAGTGCCAGCCTGGGGTACAACAGGGACCCCAACCCCAGGGACCCCAACCCCCGGGACCCCTCCCTCGTGTCAGTGGGGTGCCACGGAGTCCCCCCACCTGTGGCCAGGCCCTCGGCGGTGGCGAGGTGCAGGACGGTGTCATCGCTGACGGGCCACTCGGGGGGCTCGAGGGCGATGGCTGCCAGCCCGCCCAGCTCGGCCAGCTCGGCGTGGATCTGGGGGCCCGAGGTGCAGTATTCCCAGCGGCCTGCCCGGTACCCCAGCGCGTCCCCCACCCCGCTCAGCACCATGGCCGCCTCGTAGGTTTCCACCGAGGGCACCCTGTGGGGACAGAGGGTTCAGAGGGTGCCAGCGGCGCGGGGGCCCCGGGGACCCCGGCGCACTCACGTCTCCTCCATGGTGCAGCAGCTGGGGACGCCTGTCAGGCTCAGGGCATGGGGCCAGCGCTGGCCAGGGGCCCTTAAGGGGACGGGAACACCCCAGGGATGTGGGGTACAGGGCTGCTGCTGCCCCCACAGCGAGGGGGAGGAGCGGGGAGGGACTCCAGGGGCGTCCTGGGTGGGGGAGGCAGAGGGAAAGAGAGGCTCCAGCGGGCCCCAAAGGACTTCAAGGGGGACTGGGGGGCTCTGAGACGCAGCTAGAGAGGCTGCAGCTGCGGAGGGAGGTGGAGGTGGTCTGTACCCAAAGGGGGCTTGGGGTAACTGAGAGGGCATGGAGGAACCTGGGGGACACCCAAAGGGGGCTTGGGGTAACTGAGAGGGCATGGAGGAACCTGGGGGACACCCAAAGGGGGCTTGGGGTAACTGAGAGGGCATGGAGGAACCTGGGGGACACCCAAAGGGGCCTGGGGGACATTCAGAGGGAAATGAGGGATACCCCAGAGGGGCAAGGAGGCACCGAACGGGGCACCCAGGCACAGGCTGGGGCTAAGGCTTCCAAAGCCCCCCTGTCAGGGACCAAAGCCTCCTCTTTAGGATTCTGTTTGAAACTTGGTGGTCTCACAGCTTATTTTAAGCCCCCAAAGGCCTCTTTTCAGGGGCAAAGCCTTAATCTGTGGCAACAAAGCATCCTTTGAGGGCACAAAACATAACTTCAGGGTTCAAACTCTCCATTTTCAAAGCTCAATTTTTAGGTCCCCAAACCCTCTTTTTAAGACCCAAACCCTCTTTTGGAGGGTCCAAAGCCCTCTTTTACTACTCAAAGCTTCCACTGGAGAGCCTGAAGCCCTCTAGTCAGCACCAAAGCTTCACTTCTTGCGGCCATAGAGGTTCACCTCCATTGCAGGGTCCACAAGGTCATTTGTAGCATCTCACCTATTAATTTTTTCCATGCCTAAAGCCTCTGTTTCGGGCCAAAATCCTAATTTTTGGGCTCCCACCCTCTCTTTTATTACCTCTTGCTATTTTTAGGGCACAGAGTTTCATCTGTTGGGTCCAAACCCTCATTTGTCGGACAGAAGTCCTGCTTAGGCTACAAATCTACACTAAGATGGTCCTAAACCTCCTATTTTCTTCCCAAGGTCTTAGTTTTGGCTTCCTAATCAGCTCTTTTTAGGCTACAGAGTCTCATTTTTAGTGTCCAAAGAATCTGTTCACAAATTCGGTTTTTGTGAGTTCCAAGCAGGGTTTTTCCTCTCCAAAGCCTTCTTTTCAGGCAATTTGGCTCTTGTCCCAGTTAAAAAAAAACTTCAAACAACCAAACCCCTGTTCCTTCTTGCTTGGTCACACTCTACAGAAATTAAAGTGCCACCTCAGACAGGGTTTGGTTCTGAAGGCAGGTTTACTGTTCGAATTGTAACCTCCAGGTTGATGATCATGAAATAACAGAATTCTCAATAATCAGTGAAACCAGGAGGGGCACCAACAAAACTTCCACACTGGGCTTCCGGAGGGCAGAGCTCGGCCTTTTCAAGAAGCTGATTTGGAAAGGTCCTTGGGCAACAGCCCTTAAAAACAAAGGGGTCCAGGAAGGATGGACTTCAAGAAAGAAATCTTAAAGGCACAGCAGCAGGCTGTCCCTGTGTGCCGAAAGACGAGCTGTCAGGGACGGCAACCGGCCTGGACGAGCAGGGAACTTCTGAAGGAACTTCTGTTCTCCACGTCCAGGCTTCATTGTGGACGAGTGACCAGCTGGCAGAGCTGTCCAAGTTTCTGCAAAGTCTCCCTGATTGCTTCCTTATTAGAGGCAGCACTCAGAGGAGAGTCAGGGTACCCTGCTGGTGCTCTTTGTGCAAGCTGGTCCCTACTAGGGCCACTTCTGGAACTTCCTGCACTCCTCTCCTTCCTCTCTGGCATTGCAGAAGTCAGATCCTCTGTTCCTCCCTCATCCAGGTCGACAATCTGCCCTTGTCACTGCTGTAGTGGTGCGAGTCCCCTCTCCTCAGCACCACTCCTCCCGGTATGGTGTCCTCTGCCAGCTTGCTGAGCCTTCTCTCTGCCCCAGCATCCAGACCATTAGTTAAAAAAGACATTAAACAGGATCAGTCCCTGACCCTTGGGAGACACTGTTTGTTCCTGGCTCCATACTAACCTGAGCAGCACCCTCAGGGCCTGGCCATCCAGCCCTTTTCAGTCACTATTGGCACATCCAGCCCACGGCCCTTCGAGTCTGGGGCTGGGGTTGCAAGACAAAGCCAAAGAGAAAGAGAACGAGCCGGGGGGGCCAATTGGCTTCCCTTTATAGTTAACTTGGTGCATACCTCCTACACAGACTAAATTTTTTGAGCTGTTTATTCATGCATGCACAGCCATCTCCTTGGGCCCTCACCTAGGAGGTGAGCACGACTGTCAAAGCAGAGCAGGAGTTTGGCTCAGAACAGTTTGACTCTTCAGGACTGTCTCCTCCAATGACTTTTCCTATTTTAACAGTCAGAATGTTTGAGACAAAACATACTTAGGTCTGGTCCTCCACAGGCCAACAAGGGGTTTTAATTCTGGCTTTGGCTTTTCTGCCTGTCGATTCCAAACAGGTGAGGTTTTGTTCCTTTCAGATGCCGTGCTGCTGCATCATCCAGGCTGAAAGTCTGCCCTCATCATGCTGTGTTTGTCTGACGTGCATCTCTGGGATGCTCACACCTCCTCACTGACTGGTAAGAGTTTGTGATCTCCACAACCTGGCTCCAGAGATGATAGTCCTGCCACGAGGATCTGCCCAGCTCGCTCTGTACTGGCAAGGTTTGCACCCAAGCAAGACTTGGCACAGGTGCCTGCTGGCAGATCCTGTTGGAGGGCCCTGGAGCTGTGGCATCCCTGGGAGCATGATTATGGTGTAAAGGACTAGTTCTGCTCCTCCTCCTTCCTGTTAAACTGCCGTAGTTGGTGCTGTTCACGACCCAGCTGCAGAGATCATTGCCCCAGTGTGGGGATCTGCTCCGGGCCCTCTCCCTGGCATGATTCCTCTGACTGGGCATCACCTTAGTCCTGCCAAGCAGACCTTGTGGTACTGAGGAACCTGCGTGCTGGCAGCTGGCCTCTCCCTGACCGAGCATGGAATGGGCCTGTGATGGTGCTGGTGAGGAAGCTGCCGTTTCTCTCATTTTCAGATCTGAGCACCTGGAGGAAAAAAGAGTTATCTCTGCTTCAGGCATTCCTTGTAGACTCCTCTGGGATTCAGTGGTTTTCTTGGAGCAACAGAGAGAAGACTTCACCAAGGTCGCCAATGCTAAGTTTAACTAGGGTCTTCCCACCAGGTCTGCCACTGTCAGAGTGAGTCCTCGTCTTTTTACCCCCTATGGCCTCCACCTCACAGAATCCTAGAATCTGGATGAAAGAAATCTCATTCCAACCCCCTTGCCATAGGCAGGGACACCTTCCACTATCCCAGGTTGCTCCAAGCCCCATGCAGCCTGGCCTTGGACACTTCCAGGGGTAGGGCAGCCACAGCTTCTCTGGGCAGCCTGTGCCAGGGCCTCATCACCCTCACAGGGAAGGATTTCTGCCTAATATCTAATCTAAATCTTCCCTCTTTCACTTTAAAATCATTACCGCTGTCCCCATCTCTCCACTCCCTGCTAAGGAGTCCCTCCCCATCTTTCCTAGAGGCCCCCTTTAAGTCCTCTTCTGTGCATGAGCCAGCTTCAGAGAGCAGCCAAGTGGCTGTTTGCACAGGGCAGCACCCTAAAGCCCAGCAGGGAAAGAGGAGGACTGGGGTGGGGTAGTTCAGAATTGACAGCACTGAAGGATGCAGGAAGGAATTGTCTCCCGTGGCAGAAACACTCAGGAGGATGAGCAGACGAACAGCTGAGACAGAAAATGGAAATGTTTTCTGGAGACATGGTGCCGGTTATTACCTGGCATAAAACAGCAAGTAGGCTTGCTGCCCTAGAACTGTGTGGATGTCACAACTATCCACAAACTCATCGTCCATCTTGTACCACAGCCCATTGCTGGCCTGCAAAGAAAGGCATCCAGTTCTGGAGAGGAACTGCAGAGTTTCTCCACAACAGCATTGGCAGAAAACTGCCAAGCCAGGAGTACACAAAAACAAATCCAGCTGAGCCCTGAAGGAGACCTTCTCCCCCAAAACCTTGGCTGCCAGTAACACTGGTGGGAAAGTTTGTCTTTCCCAACACACATTTCTCCCCGTCAGGAGGGCAGTTGCTCTTTACCTTTGTGTAGCACAGAAAGTGTCCTTCAAGACAGGTGTCACCACTGTGAACCACAATGGCATACAGGGAGCAGAAGAGGGGTTCTCCAGCCGTGTCAGACATGTATGGCCGAAGATCCAAGTACTCGGGGTACTCCACAAACTACAGAGAGGACAAGAGGGCTCAGAAATGATCCTTAGCTACCACATTAAACAGCCTTCAGCATGTAATGGCTTGAGGGGCAGGAAACTGTCCTCAGCCAAAGCATCTCTGTCAGAGCACAGTCCAGGCTTGTCTTTTCATGGGAATTCTCTTCTCCCCAGAAGGGAACAGAAAAATCCCAACATTAACATCTTGTGACAGAGCTCTGGGGAGTCTTCTGCTTTAGGAAGAGAAAGTTGCACTCCACTTGCACACACACCTTGCTGATCTTTGTGCCGCTCCGTTGGTCAGCCCTTTCCAGACACACCGTGAGGACTCTGGGTGCGTGATGGACTGTAACCCTCTTGGAGGCAGCAGCCTTCTTCTTACACCTTGAAACCAGGCACACAGCCAAGTGCTGAAATGCACCTCATCTTCCCCCAAGAAGGCCAGGCAACCTTTCCGCTGTCTCACACATCCTTACGCTATTTTTACGTTACGCAGAGGCATGTTAAAGAAGTTGTGTCTCATTATTGTGCATTAAACCTCCTTGAGAAGACGACTTCTGTTCCATGACATGCAGCCCCTCACGCAGGATCTGGCGTTATTATGTTTGGAATCATCTTACTTGCTACATCTGAAGCACTCTTTCTGATCCAGCTCCTTGGGTGCCACACAGTCCTCCAGAACTGTGGTGAGGGATGAGGCTGCCTGGAGGAGTGAGAAAGGAGCTGCAGGAAGTGCCCTCACCCAAATGCTTCTCGGGAGCTGACAAGAAGACCCAAGCAGCTGATGCTGAGGAGACCCACCATGACCCCACAGGCAGTGTCCGGAAGGAGGCAGAAAGAGGGTGTGATGCTGAACATTTCCCTCACGTCCCAGGGGCTCCCGGAGTCATCAAGAGCTCCCTCTGTGTGCCACCACTCCGTTCAGCTACCATCAGTAGTGAAAACTGGTCCTACCCTTCAGCCTGGGAGCCAGGCGGGTGTTGAGAGAGGGCAAAGGGAAGGGGGAGGAGAGTACATCAAGGGTGCAGAGGGGGTGATGCTTGCTAGTCCAGCCTAAAGCCAGCACCACGGTGCCATGGGCTCTGCAGGAGGACACTGAGGACACTGTGCTTTCCCCTTCCCACTCACCACCAAGCTCCCTTGTGCTCGCAGGATCCATTTTTAAAACATGCTTTGGTTCTGGAGAGCTACAGGGGCCTTGGGATGTCTTGAAGCTCAGTTGCAAACCTCTTACTCTGATATCCAAAGAGACATCCAGGAAGGCCTTGTAGGAATCAACAACTGCTTGGCAGCTCAAGCATGTGACTGGAAGGAAAATCAAAATGCTGAGTGAAGTTAATTGACTGTGCTGGTTTATGCTTGTGGGTTCTCCTACCCAGTCACCACAGGACCAGCTGCTTGTCACAGGCAGACAGAAGAGGCACAGACAAGCCAAGTAAAGCAGTAGTTGTGGAAACGCACCTCTGGATTTCATAAAGCCCCCAAATATTTGATGGACAATGGTAGTTTCTTGTGAAGAGACGTCCAAGCTGGAAACAAGTGGCAAGGCAGAGAGTTACCTCCTCCAAGAGTTTAGCATTGAAAGCCCTGGACGTCAGTTTTCCTTGATGGGAGCCCATCAGGGAGTCCAGTGGGCTCGGGAACATTGAATTTGCTCGTGCTTACTCGCGGCGTCCACTCAGACAAGCTCTCTGCATGGCACTGAGAGTACAGCGTAAGAACTCGTAGGCGTTTTCCTGCCTGCCATATTCAAACTCTTCTCCTATGACTAAGAAAGAATTTAGTAGCTCTCCCCTAAAAGAAGGGAAAGGAAAAGAAGAAGACCTGTCGGAGCACCTGAAACAACTTACATTTGAGGTCCCTGAGGACAGCTCCAGGCAGGATGGCCCTGGCTGGGGAACACAGGACCTTCCTGACGTGCGCTTCCATGGTGCACATCATGCAGAAGCCTTGCTGTCGACCTGAAGAGGGAAGGAGGGAGGGAGCAAGGAAGGGAGGGACAGAAGCTTCTCAGGGTAGCAAAACATCTCGGTTTCTTGGGAAACCTAATGGAGATCTTGAAGTTCTAAGAACAGTCCCCACTTCTTTACTCCCAAACTGCCAATGTCACAACAAGCCCAGGACATTTTAGTGCACAGAAAACATACTTCAGAGGGAGGCTAAATGGGCAGAAGTTTTGTGTGCAATAAGCCAAGAGAGCTCAACTTGCAGGGATAGAAACTCGGGGCTAGAAAGAGGTGTTCTTCTGAAGATGAGTGCACCTTGACAGGACAAGCATCTTTTAGCTGATGTTCAAAGAACACAAGCTCATGGGGCCGACAAAGAAGGGCTGCTGTTCTCCTAAACCTGATTGCAGGTCCTGGGAATCCTTGGGATGTGCCCCACGAGTTTTACAAGGACATGTTCCTAAAAGTACTCACACGACCGGCTGTGCTCGTAAGAGAGCAGGTAGTTGGCCAGAGGGGGTGTGTATGTCAGGCACTGCAGGATCACATTGATGTAGCAAGTATTGCCCAGGTTGAAGAGTCCCGCTCCAGGTCTCTGTCTCTGCTGCCAGTCCATGCAAATCTTCTCTGGGGGAAAGACGATCTTTTGTGGCAGAGCCATTCCCTCAGCAATGTCTGCAGGGAAACGACGTTTGAAAAGAGGAGGCAGTGTTGTTACTCGGAAGGATATTCAAATGTTGAGTTCTCTACGGGAGCACCGGGGACGACAGCTCTAGTCACCAACTCAGAAACATCGGGGAAAGCCTAACACCCTGCTGACATCTACTGGTAGGGAAGCAGTTTTGGAAAACCGTCCGTTCCCCTGTGTACTCTGCCAAAAGTCCAACAAACCCACTCTGATTTCTGGGCCTCAGGCCACTTTCGTTTCCCTCTAGAGTCTTGTATTTCCAGGACTCACAGGAGTTGTTCCCCCTTGCAGCCATCTCTCCTCTTGGGAACAGAGGGGAAATCTTTGGGTGACAAAGCTCCTGAAAGATCTCCTCCAAAAAGATCAGCTCAGCACCAATCCCATCGCTTGAAGGGAAAGGAAATAACTGTAGCTCAACAAAATTGTTTAGAAACCCCAAAAATGACTCACAAAGCACCTTCAGCTATCAAAAGAGTTTTGGTGGTGCTTGTAGCTGTTATCAAGGATGAAGAATGCTTGGAAAAAGGCAGGCACACAATGGAAGGAGCCAAGATATCCTGAAGGCCAGCTCAGCCCAGCTGGCTTTCAGTGGCTCACTCCTCAGGATGCCAAGCATTGGACAGGTGAGATCACAGTTGCTGGACCAGTGCCATATCTCTGCCCCTTTGTGACATGAGGCCACATGGGGTCATGTCTCTTTGAGACCACAGAACCCCACGGATGTCACAGCCCGGGCACCTCTCACAGCTGAAAGTCACTGGGCCAGGTGCTGTGGACAAAGGGCTGTTTGTCTGCAAGCAGAGCTCCAGCAGCCAGAGGAGTCAAAGGCTCCTGAGGGCTGTAGATGAGCCTCGTCACAGTTTTGGCTGGCACACTTGGAGTGCTGGAAGTTTCTGTTCCACTCTTCCCAGCTTCTTCCAGGCTTATAAGCCCCTAAAGATCCCTTTTTAGGAGGAAAAGCCTTAGGCTGTGGCAGTGAAGCATCCTTTGAGGGCACAAAACCTAACTTCAAGGCCCTCATTTTCATTTCCAAAGGCCCATTTTTAGTTCTCACAGACCCAGTTTGAGGACCCAAAACCCCTTTTAGAGGGTCCAAAGACCTCTTTTACAGCTCAAAGCTTCCACTAGAACACCTAAAGCCCTCTAGTCGGCATCAAAGCTTTGTTTCTTGAGGCCAGAGAGGAAGGTTCACCTCAAGTTTGTAGACGGACTCTGCGAGAGCGAAAAAATTTCTTAGCACAAGTGAATTCACGTTGCCCTTTGGGCGTGGTGCAAATAAGAGTTTGTACTTAGAAGGGGAAGGTCAGCAAAAACTTTCTGTCCTGACACCGTTGATTTGAGAGCAGGGACGTTTCCAACGTGGCTCTGCCCTTGGGGTGGTTTCGGGCTGGGCGAGGCGCGTTTCCTTCTTTCGCAAGTCGGCAGCGCTGTCGTGTGGTTGTTTCGATGAGAAGCGTTTTTCTGTCCCGGCACCATTCGTGTGAGAGCTCCGTTGTGGATCCTGCCTCTCGGAGACTGACAGAACGTGATCCTGCACAGAGCTGGGAAGGAAGGCGAATCGTCTCGTTGTTGGCTGTGCGGGTTGATAGGCTGCAAAAGAAAAGCGAATTCCAGCGCTGCCTCTCTCTTCTAGAACAGTTGACGTGGGACCAGCTGTTGAGCGTTTTGTCACTGGGCTTTGTGAGACTGGAAGTGCGTGAAGGTGCATAGAACCGTGCCGGGACAGAAAAGCGCTCGGCTTTTTCCTGGGCACTGTCAGCGCTCATCAGAACAACCACACGATAGCGCTGCCGACTTGCAAAAGAAGGAAACGCACCCCAAGGAAATGCAGAGCCAAGTTGGAAACGTCCCTGCTCTCAAATAACCTTTGTCAGGACAGAAAGTTTTCGCTGACCTTCCCCTTCTAAGTACAAACTCTTACTTGTATCACGCCCAGAGGGTGTGACAGAACATGAATTTCTTTGTGCTAAGAAATTATTTCACTCTCGCAGAGTCCGTGTCCGCCTACAAACTTGAAAACATCCGGCAAAAGCAGAGCTCACAAAAGCCTTCTCAGCTTTCTCAGCTGGGAGAGCTCTTGCTGCCTACAGCTTCAGCTGCACCCATCGAGCTACCAGCACACACCCTGTCTGCAGTTTCCTTCTCAGCTCTATGTCCTGTCATAATCCTTCAGTCTCACAGAGCCGGGATTCAAGCTGAACAGCACCAGGGGCTGCTCACACATTAAAGGTACCAGCACTGTAAGCTCAGCTGCCTGGCTTTTGCATTCCCACCGTAACAGTTCAGCAGGTCCAGCCGATAGAAAGGCCTCCTAGGAAAAGCAATTAAATCCACCAAGGACCACCCAATGGGTGGAATCAAAATTGGTTTCTTTGCCGAAGAGAGGAACTATAAGCTAATCCCAAAAGAAATGGGATTCCCTCCTCCAAAATAGAAAACATCTGGGGATTGATCCCATAAAAAGGTGCCAGAGCACTGTTACTGGGCATTACCTCCCCTGGCAGGCCAGGCAGGGACAGGAAGGAGTAGGCAAGGAAAGGCCAGGGAAGAAAGGGCCAGGCGAGTCAAGGCAGGGGAGGGGTACACAAGGCCATGCAAGGCAAGGGACGGGCAGTCAAGGTGAGGCAAGAACATGGACGGGTCAGACAGGCAAGGCAAGGCAAAGGAGAGGAAGGTGAGGCATGGCAAGGCAAGGGGAGAAAGGAGCAGGTCAAGGCAGGGGATGTGTTTGAGAGGCAGTGCAAAGGAAGGGAATGGGGAGGCAGGGCAAGGAAGACAAGAGGTGGGTTGGCAAGGCAAGGCAGGTGAGAGCCAGGCAAGGCAGTGAGAGTCACAGGAGGAGCAGGCAGGGCAGGGCAAGATGAGGGAAGGAAGAAGTAGGCAGGTAAAGGTGGGGGGTTGTCACTGTTGGGGTGGCCACAACACACACGGACAGTGCCTCGGACAAGGGCAAAAAGCCATTTATTCAGGAAGCAGTCTCTTTTTATACACCTTTGTATGTTTTCATTCGTGTTACATGTTCATTGGCTGCTAAATTACTACAATAGACTCACTGGCTATGTTAATTACAATGTGCTACCATTGGACACCTATAGTGTAAGCGTGCAAACATTCAGAAAAATAACAGGTGCAGATATGTTGCTGTTTTTCTCCTTTTATTGTTTAGATTCCTTCCTTCTGCTGATACTACATTTTCATGGATAGAAGCTAATTGTTTTTCTTCTCAGGGGCTTTTCTCACGAATAGAAGCTGACCATATCCAAGTTAAAGTCTGTGAAGCCTTCAGGTTAGCTGTTGGCCTCAACAGGGGGTGGGTATGAAAGGCGATACAAAGCCAGACGTGTGTAGGCAAGGCAAGACAAAGTAGGGGATGGAAAGGAATGGCAAGGAAAAGCGAGGTTTGGTAGGAATGGCAAGGCAAGGCAATAGACTGCTGGGCAAGAGAAAGCCCAGGAGTTTTAGGAAAGGCAGGGCAGAGGAAGGCAAGTCCGGTGATGGGCAGGCAAGGCAAATCAATGGCAGGGTGGTAAAAGCAAGGCAAGGACAGGGAAGAAAGAGGCAGGCAAGTCGTGGCGGGTCGTGGTCTCTGAGAAATGAAAATGAGATTTCTTTTCCACGGGAGAGAAATCATGTAGCCCCAGTGTTCCAGGTGCAGATGAGAGGTGGCCCAGGGGAGGTCAAGGGCAGCCAGAGCTGTCTCTGCTGGCAGCTTTCATCTAGGGGCAATCCTTGGATGTATTGAATTTTGGAGGTGCAATAAAAATTTTGGCCATGGGCTCCTGGATGAGAATGAGGGTTCCTTACCATAGGAAGCAAAGAACACAGTCCCAGGGTTTCACGTGCAGAGGAGAGGCAACCCACGGGAGGTTAGGGTTAGGGGGTTAGGGTTAGTGGGTTTGGGTTAGGATTACATTTATGCAAGGATTAGGGTTATGGTTAGGGTTAAATGAGGGTTAGAGTTAGGATTATAGAAGGGTCAGGGTTTGGGTTAGAGTTAGGGGTGGGTTTGGGGTTCAGATTGGTTATGTAATGGTTAGCTTTAGGGTTGTTTAAGGGTTACTTTTAGGGTTATGTAAGGCTTGGGGTTACAGTTCATGCTGGCATTAATGTTTTTTTACATTTCCTTTTAGGGTTCGGGTTAGTCTTAGAATTTGGGAGTGGTTTAGGTCTGGGTTTAGGGTTAGGTTTTTGTAATGAATCAGAAGGGGGTTAGTGATAGTGTTAGGTTTGGGGTGATTTTTTGGTTATGGTTTGGTTTAAGTTTTTGCGAAGTTTAAGGTTTGGGTCAATTTTTAGTTCAGGTTATGAGTTACAGTTACCTTTTGTGTTAGTGCTGGGTTTGGGGTAATTGAAGGTTTTGGGGCAGGGTTGTGTGAGGTTTATGGTTGTGGTTAGGTTTAGGGTAAATTTAGGCTTAGGCCTCAGGTTAGCATCAGTGTTATGATTATGGTTAAAGTTAGATTAATGTTTAGGGTGAAGTTTAGTGTTAGGTCTGGTCTTAGGGTTAGGTTTATGCTTTCAGTTCTGGACAGTTGAGGCGTTATGGCTAGAAAACAAAAAGTAAACTCAAAATTGTAGAAATCACCTTGGATGGGAAGAATAGGAAGAGCTGGGCAGGTGAGCTGGCTCATTAATTAGCTGGTTCCCTCATTAGCTTCAGGGGGGTCTGGGACTGCTATTTGAAATGTGTATTCAAAAATGAAGGGCCGCTTGGAACAAATGCCCGTGGCACACTCGTGGCTGGGGCTGGGCGTGCGCTGGTGCCACACAGGAACAGCTGCTCCGGGTGTCAGCTGAAACCCGGGCAGGGGACAACCTTTGCAGGGGTGACCTCCCACCCCAGTACCTCTCCACGGCTTCCAACAGCCTCTCCCACCCTTGGGGGTGGCACTCGAGTCAGAGCTCCCAGCTTTGGGTGAAAATACGGGGTGGACATGCACCCGTGCTGGCCAGGGCTTCTTCCTCACTGCAAGACTGCTTTTCAACCAGCCTCTCCAGCTCTTTTGGATTTTCTCACACGGCTTAAAGCATCTTTGGATAGCGTGGGGCTGGGGCTGATGGAGTTCAGCATCTCATCAGCAAGTGCTAAATGGCAGCAGAACATCCTGGGCCAGGGGCTGAGGAGGGCTCGGGCTCCAGCAGGAAGAGCAGGCGCTGCGCAGCCCCTTGCCGGGCCGCCCCTTCCCCTCAGCAAATATTTATGCTTTAAGCTTTCTCGCTTAAAGGCCTAATTGGAGTCTAGGTGAGCTGGCACACTAGAAGAGAGCCTAATAGAGACATTGCAGTGCTATTAGCACAGATGGTTGTCATATGTATGCAAATGAGGAGCAAATTGAATTTGGTGTCCCCTCTCACCAGCTGTCCTATCAGCACTGGCTCCTGCAGCAGCAAAAGGCACTGCCACTGCTCTGCTAATCTGTCATCGCAGATTAATTACAACTAACACATTAATCTTCATTTGTTTCCCCATACAAAGGAAGTATCCTGTTCTTTCAAGTACACTCTGATGGGATGGGGTGCTCCAACCTGGGAAAAGGAAAAAGAAAGGGAAGGAGGGCCAGCCAGCTTCATTAGTGCCAGCCCCGGGGGCTGGGGCTGCTGGAGCCTTAGTGGGGCTTTCGTGCTCCTTCTGGCAAACCAGACCCCACTGGGGGCACTGGGAGCCTCAGCCACCTGCCGGGAGCTCCTGGGACCTACACTTTGCTCCGTGAGCCTTCCTGGGACACGTTTCTCTGCCTGGCTTTGTCCTAAAGTGACAGTGTCACTCCTTTCCCAAGCTGGCAGCTTCCAAGGGAGTGGTTGGTGTTAGCACAGACGTTTGCTGCTTCCCAGTAAAGCGGCTCTAATGGGCGTGCTGGGCCCAGGAGGCCCTTCAGGATGCTGCCACCCTTCAGGCAGTGGCACTTTTACTACTGCCTTGGGTGGGAAGAGAACTGGTTGCTTCAGTCTCACCACTAATTTTGACATCTTGATGAAAAGCAAAATAATTCTTTCTGGGGTTTTTTTTGTGTTCTTTTTTTTTTTTTTTTTTTTTCCCCCCAAGTGAAAATATTGCAGCTGAAACATTTTACAGACTTCTGGAGTTAGCACTCACTATGTTTTTGGGTAGAAGTCTAGTCTCTAATGGTTTTATTTTCCCCAATTTTCTGCTATTTATTGGAGCAACCCATAGCCCTCCTCGGTTCTCCATTAGCTTAGTGTTTGTCCTGCTGTCTGCTCCACGTGTGGTCTCTGATACTGCGATCTGAAGTGTACTGATGACAAACGTTAATGATGGCTGTTTAATCAATCTGTAGAAGCGCAAATCCCTTGTATCCCATGGGCTGGAGATGCTAAAGGAGCCAAGGTGAACAGCTTCCAGCCAGCTCGAGACAGCAGGAGCTCTCTTACAGGCAGCAGTAACAGAGAAACAAGCACTTTCAGCCGTCCTGGAGGTGTTTTCATGTGTCCTTTTGATCCTAAAACCTATTCCCCTTGCTGGGCTGCTCTATCCAGGATTCACCATCCCCTCTCAGTGCAGCTACCAATAACCCACACTGGGTGGATTACTGAAACGAAATTAAGTGAAAGTCTTGTGATGGCATCGCCTCGTTTCTTAACCTGGTCCTGCATTAGCAGAGAGACCTGGTTATTGCTCTGCCCCAGCTCTGCTCCAAGAGCCACCCAAGAGTCCCCATTCCCTTCTTTTTGTGCCATGGAGCTGTTGCTGTTCAGGGAGGAGGAAAGACTTGGCACCTTCCCACCTCACAGCAACACTCACTTCATTCTCTGCCTTCCTGATGGCATTTTTGTGAAGTGTGGTAGAAGTAACGCTGCCGCCAGGATGCTTCTGCTGCAGAGATTGTCTGTCAAGGTGTTAAACCCAACTGCAGAGCAAGTCCCGGGCAAGAAACCCCAGGAAGGTGGAGTTGCATTTGTGGGAATGGGTCAGGAACTTGTGAGTGATAACGATTGCTGAGTGTGATCGTTTCTAACCAGGCATAGCCAAAAACAGGGATTCAAAGACACGGCACATTCACCATTTCTGTGTAACCTTTAGAAGGAAGCAAGCCCACTTCTGTGAGCAGGGTTAGCAAGGACAGAAACAGCTGCAGAATTTGGCAGCAACGTAAAATGTTTTGCAGAAATAAGTGGAAGCAAACCATATGCTTTTATTGTTCTAAAATTTAATGTGTTGTACTGTTCCAATGATTTTTAAGTCGTCGGAAATTGCATTTCCTACTGTTCTGATTGGCATGCCTTGCTCCCAGAGAGCTGGAGATGGCCTAGGTGGCAATGGAAAGGAGAAGGGGCTGTGTGGGGCATGCTACTGGTAGCTGGAGAGATCAAACCCGGTCACTCAGTGCTTTAATATCTCCTCACGGGCAAGTTGAAGAAAAAACGTCGATTACCAAGAAATGGAAATTCTGATATCTAAACGTCTTTTTGCTGAAAATTTTCCATAACACCTAAAATACGAAGTTGGTTCTGAACACTGAAAATGCATTTGTTTGGCCAAAGCACAGCCGTGTCCCGTGCCAGGCTGATTTCCTACCACGTGCTGCCTGGGGTGAGCAGCGTCATGTCCAATGCCGGGGTGACCTGAGGGCCCTGTGCTGGCGGTGAACCCCAGGAGCCCTGTGCCACACTGCTGAGCTGGGCAGAACAAAGGGGCCCGTGGCACATCTGGCCAGCTGTGGGGTTTGGGGACAGGGGCATTTCCAGTCCTTACCAAGCAATGCATTTCTGAATGCTTCTGGAGTAGGTTAATGATGAGTTCGGTGTTGAGCTGGGCAGGAATGCTGGATTTTGGGTTCGTTTCTGGCCAGGGTACAAAAAATATATTTTTAACCTTGTAAAAAGTGCTTGTATCAATACCAGCATGACCCAGGGCAGCCCATTTCTGTCCCAATCTCCTGCTGCAGGTGAGTGGTGCTGTGCTGTGAAGGAGCTGCTCCGTGTGGGGTGTGTGCAGTGGGAATCAGGCCCACCAAAATGTGAACGCCCACATCACTTTGGGGTCACCAGGAGTAGTCTCTGGGATGATGTGGCCCTGCATGTAATGGAAAAAGGTCAAGAAAGGCACAGCAGAGTTCAGCAGAGCACACTTTAGTGTCTTCAGAGGCACCCTGTGCATACAGCTGCAGCAGTTTTTTGGAGCTGAAGTTTGTGGTGCTCTGCTATTAAACTTAACTGGCATTCGCATTTCTTTAGAGATGGGGTTTAACTCAGAATTTCTGCTGCTTTTCAGAGAAGGTGTCACCTTCTCAGAGGGATCAGAGGGTCAGTCAAAGACAACTGGAGAGCTGTGCTTCAGGACCTCTGCAACAAGGAGCCCTGCCCTGTGTCTTTGATCAGGGACAGATCAGTGAGACAAGAAACCTCAGACCTGTCTGGCAGCTCTAAACCTCTGCTCCTGACGTGCCTGTCCGCCACCTGACAGCTCCAGCAGTACCTGTGCCCATGCTCAGACTGGTGATTCAGCTCCTTGCAGATGACTGATAATGGGATTATCCTCCTGCACCCACAGCGGGACAACTGGAACCACATCCTTAATGGAAGAAATGTTTGTTGCCGGTTGGAATGTTTGCTTCTGTCGGGTTGAGCTCTTTGTCTGTGCAGAGTCCTCCAGCTGACAGCGCTGCTGCGTCGTCGTGTGGACCCCATGCAAGCAGAAATCAAAGGGGCGGCAGAGATGACCTTGAACAGCCAAAATGGATGTTTCCAGCAAAGTCCTTGCACAATAAGTTGCACTTCAGGCTGGTGTGACTGCTGCAAGTAGTCACACTTTGCCTGCTCCGTGAGAAGTGCTTCCCTCCAACACACAGAGTGTTTTCTCTGGTTACAGTGTGGAAACTCAGATTTTCCTTCTGTCTAACAGGGTTTGAAGCTGTCTGAAGTTGGGAGCATTTATGTTAACTGCAGTCTTCATATCCAGCCCTTAATTCATGCTGGGCTGGCAGGGTGCATGGGGAGAGTGCCTGGCATGAGGGCAGGATTTGGGGTGTCCCTGAAATTTGTATACTTTGGCTGAAGCTTGCCTGTGGGCAGAAAGGCTTTTGGGGCATGAGGCTTAAAAGGGTCTTTGAGTAGTTGTGCTCAATACTCTGTGAGCTATATAAGGGTTGTGTTAAAGTGTCCCTTTTTTTTTGTCAAATATGTGTCTAGACAGCAAATTCTTAGTCGTGGCCGAAATGTTTCCCTCCTGGCCTCATAAAAACATACCATCACCTTCAGAACATCACGCTCCTGTAGAAAAATTTTCTGTTACAAGAAGCACTCGAGCATCCCTGCAAGTGGAAAAACAGAGGAAAAAACAGTGTCTGGTTTTCCAGGGAGGTTTTGGGCAGCACGTGGGGCATCATCAGATTTACCAGAGGTGCATCCTGGTTGTTTTTTACAATTCGTATTTTATGTGAGTGTGTTCCTCCCCTTCCAGAGGAGAGGGCAGGTACCAAGTGCTGTCCATCAGTCCAGAGCTCCAGCAAAACCAGATTCCTCCCCTTTACCCTGCTCCCTGCTGCAGGGGCCTCGCCGTAGCAGGAAGAGCTGGTTCGCCCTCATCACCTATAGGCAAAGAAATGCAAAGCACATCTCAGGAAGGCGATAACGCGTTGGTGACACCCCTGGCACAGGCTTTCCAGGTGACAAGGTTATTGCAGCATCGGCAGCTCCCTGCCTTTGTCCCCGAGGAGCGGCGTCGCTTTGTTTGCATTGCAGCCGCGATGCCGGGGCGGTTCGTGGTGCTTGGAATTTATTTGGATGCAAAGACGCGATGCAGGTTGCCATGGCTGGTGCCCGAGCCCTGCTGCCTGGATAAACAGAACTCTCGTTTCGGGTCCAGCTCCACCTGTGCCCGCTGCGTGTGGTGGTAAATGAATGATGCGGTGAGGGGGGGGACAGCTGGAAATTCAAGGCTTTTCAGTGATCCCCAGCAGTGCCTGGATGCCGCCCAAATCTCTGCTAATTGGCCCCGGGAGACCCCCATTTGCTGCACCCTCATCAGTTTTCTGAGCCTGAGGGGGGGGGAAATATCCCTGGGTGGAGTGCGTGGGGGTGGCACTTTGTATTCACATTCAGATATCTCAGGTTTGGGTAGCAGCAAGCACCCCCTGTACCTCCAGAGCCCACCTGATGCTGACACCTCCCAGTTTGCTCCAGCAGAAGGATCCAGCAAAAGTCCATCCAGACAAAAGGATGGGCCTTGCACCCAGGGCTGAGTTTTGCCCGGCGTTTTCCAGGCAGAACTGGAAATGGGGAGCAGGTGGGAGGGATTGTAGCTGGTGGTTTTGACAGCGAGATAATAAAGAATTACAGTTTGGAAGAGTGGGATTTGGGGCTTCTGTGCTGTTGCATGCCAATGACCTGCCAGCCCCAAGGTGGGCACGATGGCCTGGAAGTCTGGGCTTATTTTCTATCGATTTGTAGCTCGTCAAAACTTCACCAGCAGAAGCAACTCCCCTTATAGCAAATGTTGGAGGCAGGGTCTGTGCAAACTGCTGACTTTTTATTTCATGGGACCACCCTCTTCCCCAGATAAGATTCATTCTGAGTTTCTCTTAATTTGTTTCCCACAAGAAAACTGAAATATATATATTTTAAGGGTTTGTTTTTTGAGTTTTTTTGTTTGATTGGGTTTTGTTGTTGTTGTTGTTGTTGTTTGTTTGTTTGTTTTTGTTGGTTTTGTTGCTGTTTTTATTTTGGTTTGGGGGGGTCAGGAAAACATTTTGTTTGTCTCAGCTTGCTGTATTTGATTGTTTTTGTTTCCTGCTTTTTAATTATTAAACATGAGTATCTTTTGAAACAGAGCTTGGTTGTCAAATGAAATGTCAGAAAGTTTTCCTTGAAAATACCAAGGAAAATGTGTTTTGGTATTTTCTATTTTGGTATATTCCAGAGGAATATGCCACTATTTCCATTTGGTATGTCCCATTTTACTTCCTGATTTTGTTGCCAAATAACCCAATTAATTTAATGTGAGTTTGCTATTAGTTTCAGTCAATTGTAATTCGATTTTTTAAAACAAAGAAATGCTTTCCCTTGAAAACAGAGGAAGAGGGGGGGAAATGTTGCTTGTGGCAGAGCAGGATTTTGAGTGTTGTGTTCTGACAGCACAGAACAGTTTATGGAAGGTGGAAACTAGAGTTGTAAATATGAAAAAAACCCTCTCATCTCTAACCAGGCAACAGTTTCTCTCAGGCAAATCATAGAGATCTTACCAAGACCCCAGGAAGTAGCTGGAAATGTTCCCACAGCATAAATACACTTGACATCTGCCATTGAACAGGCTGTTGTGTGAAATGGAGCCAAAGCCAATGAACTGTGTATCTATTTTCTACTTTGCAGTGCTCTGTGATCACTTGCTACGTTCTTCCAATTTTTTGATACCTCTTTTTTGGTATCTTTGCTCCAGCTGGTGCCCCAGTGATCTTGTGTCCAAGGAAAGGTGCTGCTGCCACAACTGTGGTGAGGAGTTTTGTCAGGGCCGCTGGATGCTGCCAAACTTTGTGGTTTCTGCTGCCTCCCAGAGTGACAAACAACTCCTCCAGAGTCTTGTGGCACCTTCTGTGCCCTGGATGGGAAGTTGGGGATGTGGCTCCTTCCTTCTCGATGTTAAAAGGATGTCACAGAACCTCCTCTCGGGCTTCAAACTTGAGGTTTAATGGCCTTTCGAGTGTCTGTTGTTTTCTGGTCTGTTCTCTTTGTGCTCAGCACCTGGCACATAGAAAATGTGCTTCGAAGGGCAGATAAATCACTCTGATCATCCTGATAGTCACAATAAATCACACAGGCCATGGGAATTGCTCCCAAAGACCCTGTGGGTGTCAGGTTTTGTTTTGGCCAGACCCTCAGTTGGTGGCAGATCCCCTGGGGGTTTTGGTGCTTTACACCACGAGGTGATCCCTCTCCCGTGGGTCAGGGTGGGGTGGATGCAGAAGCTCAGGGTGGGCCCATCAGCTTTGGCCTTGCTGCCCCAGCAGCTCCCAGGCAAGAGCCACTGGGTCCCCAGCAGGTGTGGCATGGCTGGTGGAGACATGACATGTGAAACCAGCCAGCTTGGGTTTTTCTGCTTTTAGTGAGGGCAGAAAGTAAATAAATTGACTAAATAACAGAGCAGAGTTGCCTATCCAAGTGACTGAGAACTGCGAACCAGAGGGGGAAGAAAAATTTAAAACTCATGCTATTTTTGGGAAACTGATAACACAAGATTTCCTTTAGGCTCTTGTCTTTTGAGCCTGTTCTGCTTGGGATTTTTTGTTCAACCTGACTAAGCCTATCATTTTGTTTAAATGAAAGATGATCCTGATACCTGGCTGAGGAAGCCATTGCAAAACAAACCTGCCAGCTTGCACAAGAGAGTTGCAACACTGGCGAAGAGCAGCTAAAGTTTAGAAATCTTTCTCATTCAATAACCCAAAGTTGTTATTAAGCACCCGCAGGTAAGAGGGAAAGCAGTCCACAGCTCTCACTTCTGAAGTGACTCATGAATAGGAATGCTTTTACCATTAGAAGTTTTCATTTCAGCAATTCCTTCTCTGTGCACGGAAGCCTCATTAAACCATGGTCAGCTGCCTGTCCTGTTGGACTTGTTTGCTATAGGCCTCTGCCTTGCTGGGGCAATTTTGGGAGGCGTTTGCCAGGTGATTGATTTACTGCATCAAGGTGTTTGCTCTGGGCAAGGTTTGATCTCCGTGGTGGGTGGATGTGAGAAGGAGGAGGGACAGGGAAGTGACTTGTCTTGTGGCAGCAGAATCAAGTCTGGATAGAAGGCAGCAGAGGATAAATGAGAACACTTGACTCCCCTGCTCTGTGTTTCCTGGGAGCATTTTCTTTTGAGTGGGCCATTGTTTGCTGAGCATAACCTCTTGCTTCCCTTGGCAAGTGTGCTACCCACTTTAATTAAGAGGGGTGAAAATGGGATGTTCCATCTTCAAGAGGGGCGGGAAGGGCTGCAGCTGAGAGTGCCCTCTCCCGTACAGCTCTGCACAGCTTGACACAATCAGCTGCGTCATTCACACTCCCTGTGCAGCGTAATGTGGGGTGGGCAGCAGTTGCACTGGCTTCAAGTAGCCCCAGGATGGCCATTCTAGAATCATAGAATGGTTGGGTTGGAAAGGACCCTAAAGACCATCTTGTTCCAGCCCCCTGCCACGGGCAGGGACACCTTCCACTAGGCCAGGCCACTCAGTTTCTACGAGGCAGATTCCTCCGGGCTGCACGAGCTTGGCTCAGGTCGAACACTGGCCCTGGGATGCAGAATGAGCTGATACCCTTTGGCTGCTCTCTCTGGGCTGCAGACTCGTTGAGAAAGCCAGCACAGGGCTGAGCATCAGCCTGTGGCTGTGGGCCTGCAAGTGGGCACGTTCGGTAGCTGCCTGGTTGAGATGATTGGGTGATTAGCTGAAAAGCAAAAGGCAATACAAGCTTTAATACCTTATTACGGAGGAGGATTCCCATCCTGTACTGGGATTGATGCCTAAGGATTTTTGTCTTTTTTCTTTTATATATTCTCTGTATTCTTTGCATATATTTGGAGCTCTGTGGCCTGTTACTGCATTCCTAGCTAGTTTTCCCAGTGCTTTTCCCTGCCTTGATAGGCAGAAAGACAAAACATATTCCGAAACCCCTATCCTATCTTGGTTCTGCCTGGGAACCAAGGCCTAAAAACAGCTCTTTGAGACACATTTCCATCAACAAAGTTCAGCCCCATCTGAGGGGGGAAGGACTTAGAAGGGGCTTGAACTGGGGGGGAATTGCGTCACCACTTGTGCTCCTAATTGGGGATTTTTGTCGATTATGCTAATTTGCTAAACTTATAAAACTGTATTCAGCCCCAGGGGGGGTGGGCTTTTGTGGACATTTTCCACATCTGCCCCTGGAGGCCTCCAAGAAAGACCAGGCTTTATATCACCTCCTATACCATCTCCAAAGTGTGTGTTGTTTCATTTTTAGGTGCGTTGAGGCATCGGGATGAACCCCTGAGCAGTGCACCTGCATCACGGGGAGCCAGAGGGGTGTGGAACAACGCCCATGTGTGAACCCTTCCGTCCTGCCTGCAGTGCTGTGCACTAAAGAGTTAAACTGCCCGTGTCACCGAGCTTTCTGCTCGCCCTGGCTTCTGGGAGGATTGATGTGTTTGGCACACGCACACCTCCCTCCAGATAGTGCACAAAAACAGTGAGCTGCTTTGTGTGCCTCTACGTGTGCGCCGTGGATTAAAGTCACCTTTGTGCTGAGGGTGAACATATGGTTTATGTATTTCAGAGGAGGGAACAGGAGATTGAAGCTTGATGTGTGCTGCACAGGGGTGAAACCATGTCAGAGCTCGGTGTCTGGGTTGTTGGTCCTCCAGAGCTTGAAAGAAATGGGGAGATGCATCAAACTGGGTATTGCCATGTGTCCTCTGCCTTGTTCACCTTCACATTTTTAATTCGTGGCATGGTCAGAATCTGGCTGAGTTGCAGAATTTGGCAGGGAAGGGATCAAACCCCTTTTTTTGGGGTCTCCTTTGAGTCATGCTCATGTTAAACCCTAAAAACTCAAACACAAGCACAGTGATGAATGCTGAGCAAGTGGCTGACCACCCCTTCCAGTGGGATCCCCTTCCCCATCAGGGAAGCTGAGGGGACAGGAGTCCTGCAGGGAAAGGCATGGGATGAGAAGATAGTTGGGGTTTGGGTTTTGGCTCAGTTCCTACTGTTCTAAGGACCAGGTCCAGAAACTAAAGTTAAGATTCCTGTTGTGATGAACAGACTTTACACCTGATTTTGATTTACCTTCAAACCAATTCTCAAGACAGGAGCTAATATGGACTTCATATAACATCCAGGATATTTTCACTAGTATTGATATGTAGCATGCCCAATTCACTGATTTGGGTCTTTGGAAATCACATCTAGATATTCAAAAACACCCAGACCTGGAAAGGAGCTTTTTTGCTTCCTGTTGGCCCATTCTTCCTGTATTGCAGAAATCATGGAGGAGATGCAGGTGGAAAAGTCTGGCAGTCTACAGGAACAATAATTTTGCTGTCCCAGACTCTCTGAGGATTGCAGTAGATCTTCAAGGCACTACCAGACACTGCTTTTGCCTTTGTGCTTTTCATTAGTTCTCTGATGGCCTTTCAAAGGGAAGAAACACTCTGAATATGGGCTGTACAAATACGCTCTTTTCCATCTGGAGAGAGGAAGTGATATTTTTTAATGCCTGTGATTAGTCTGCAGTAATTTGTTTGTTTGCCTGTTTGCTTTCTTTTTTCCCTTCTCCAAAATGAAAACCCAGAAAATTTTTGTTTTGCTGCAGCCTGAAATGCAACCTTTTGTTCTCACACCTTAGTAATTGAAGGTTTACGTTATTGCTGCTACAGCCTTTTTCCCAGCATTAAATCAGTAATTAACGCTCTATTGCCTGAATATTAGCGGGTTTGAGCTCTGGTCTGTAGGAGAGTTTCTCCATCAACATATGAAAGAGACCTTTTGGTCCTTCCTGCTGTGACATCTCTGGCATGGGCTGTGTCAGAATCCACTCAGCTAGAAAGTGAGCATACGGCAGATTCTCCAGCCCGGTGCTCAGGGTGTGCTTTCGGGAGCGAGAATCGCTCAGTTCCAGCCCTTGCTCCGATGAACCTGACATTGAAATGCTGACAAGGAAAGCAGCTTTATTAATATTGCCAGCTCAAAGTGTTCAGAAATCCTGTGTCAATCTCGTAAATGTTGAGATGGTGGAAAATACAGCTCAATCTTTGGCTAGTTTTTATTTCCCTTTTGGTTTGTAGCTTTTGAGGGACAAGTTTTCAAACTTATGACCATGGCCACGGCTAGGAAAAGCTGTGTGCATAAACCCTTCCCCTTCCTTCACAGTATCCCCCTTGGAGGGAGTTTTTCCTCTTTGTTTTATTTTATCAGCACCTTTGTACCCCTCAGCAGAGGAAACAACCTTTTAGTGAAGGCACTTCGAACTCCAGGCTGAAGGAACCATCTCCTTCCCAAAATCCTTGCCTCCCAAGGGGATATTCACACCACCCTTTTACACCGGTGCTGACTTCAACTCTCCAATTTTAAAAGAAATAACCTTGAGATGTCTCTTAGCACTATTCCAGACTGAGATGATTGCTCATCTTTAGTTTGCAGCAGAGCCTGACCAGATTTGCTCCCAGCGACCTCGTTTGATCATCATTGTCAGGTTATTTTTCCTGCTTTCTCTCTGTATATCAATATTGAATCAACAACTTGCCATTTAGCAAACGGGCCCCTCTTGATCTAGAATTTAGATTTCAACCTTAACCTGTTGCTTGGAAAGATTCAGTGACACTTCTCAATAAAAAAAAAATCTTCAATGTCCTCTGCCTTTAGCTGACCTGCCTCTCTCCTGAAGACTCCCAGGGGTGCTCTGGTCATGTACTGGAGGTTACAGACATGGGAGAGGGGTTTCTTCTCCCCTCTCCCACGTGCCCTGATCCAAATGCCAGGTCTGAGCCTGAGGATGTCCCCAGGAGCTTTGTGCAGGGTGTGTGGGCTCGTCACTGAGCAGGGGGATGAGGAGATGATTTGGGGAAAACACCACTTTCCTCACTCCCCAGTTCTGCCATTCGTGTTAGAGAAATGGGGTCTCACGGGCAGCTAAGTGAGCATTTTTAAAATTTATCAACAAAATAATCAGCCTTTCCAAAAGCAGCAGAGCATCTCCATTTATTTAGGAAGATTTTTTTTTGTGTGAAATGCAAGGAGCCTTTGCAAATTGTGATGCCAAAATAATGAGGTGAACTGGGTTAGAAGAGTGAAGTGGTTAATAGTAATCTTGCTTTTAAATTCACCACATTTGAAGAAGTCCTTAAAGAATTCCTGCAGATGCCCTAGTGACTGATTTCAAGCTATCTTCAGTACAAAACATAACCCAAGAGGGGCCGACATTATTTGTTCTCATTTTGAGTTCCTGTGCATAATAAGGTCATGTTCCAGAAACAAGACCACTCTAAGAGGCATGACTGCAATTTCAGAAAATAACTCCCTTTTCCTACACTGAAGGTTTCATTCTTTGCAGGCTCAAAAGACGTGAAGAAAATGAAACAGTCTTTAAGCAGCAGCCACACGCTCACCTATGGCTTCCTGCATCCCCAGCTGTAACCTTCACAAAGTTCAACTGTTATTCCTCACATAGATATTTTAAAGATTGGTCATGCCCATTAATACCTTTGTTCCAGCTCATGTCTTGCTGAATGGTGTGATGTGATACAAACCATGATTCATAAAGGTTTCTTGGAAGTGGCTCAAGAGAGATTTGGTGTTTTCAAACAGCTTTTTGAAATGTTAATGGCTGTTTAAGAGCAGCAGCGAGCAATTTCAGCTGGGGATGATTCAGTTGAGGAGGTTCTTGAAGAAAGTTTGTAGGAGTCAGAGAGACTCAGAGAAAATAGGAAAACTGGTATTTTGCTTGAACAGTTCGGAGTGGGAATTGCAGCTTCTTTAGAAGGAAAAATATTCCAATGCATTAAAAAACACTTTCAAAATCAAGAGACTTTCTTGAGACCAGAAACTTTCTAAAGTTACACGCTTGTACATAAGCAGGATGGGAGCAGTGGCTGGAGGTCCTGCAGCTTTATCCCTCCGATAGAGGAAAGGATTCCATGGTGGTCGTGCTGCCTTTGGGAGCCCCATCATGAGATCTGATAGAAAAGAGGGTTTGTATCTGTATTTTGTTACCCTGCTTGGTCCAGCTGCTTGTGCTGCTACTGGATTGCAGTGGAGTCCAGGTTCCTGTTCAGGCACCAGCTGGAAAGGCTGAGTTCCTGCTGCTGGGGAGGACTTGGATCCTCCCTCAAGACCTTGGGCAAGTCACTTCATCTGTGCAGTGGGGATAATCATGTTTCTTGTCAGAGAATTGCACAGTTAGGCACGCTAGGATCATAAAACTGAGTAGAGGGATCTATAATACCAGACCTGTATAGAATACTGACCTATATGGAATAATAGATCTATAGGAATAACATTCCTGACCTGGTTAGCTTAATGTATTCTCAAATGCTCTCCCTTAACCAGCAGCTTAACTCAAGCTAGCTCACATAACTCATCTCCATGTCCTAATCCAGGGAAAGCGTTCTGAATGGGAAGTCCAGACTCCTGAATTTCAGCCTGGAGAGGATCATCCGATTTAGGAAAACCAACAGGAACTGGCCGTGTAGCTGTAAATGACCTTTCAAATGGTGATGTGGTGTTGGCTTTCCCTTCACCACCACTGAAGTGTAGCTGGAAGGAAAGGCACTTGAGCCATTTTCCTTGTGGTAAAAGTTGCAGCTTTTTAAGGCTGAACTTGCAGCTCTAGTCCTGAGAACAAGCTGGTGATTAAGAGGAGACTCCGGCGTGTCAGAGTGATGCTGTCTTGCTTTTTGCCTTTTTTTGCTTTGATGTATTCTCTGTATTCTTTACACATCTATTCGTAGCTCTGTGGTCTATTATTGTAACTTAGCTTCAATATTTTCCTGGGCAGAAAGACAAAACACATTCCAGGACCTCTGTGCTATCTTGGTTCTCCTTAGAGACCAAGGTTGAGAGCAGCTCTTTAAAACAGATTTTTTATAAACAGGGCCTAGTCCTTATCCAAGGGGGGAGGATTTAGAAGAACTAAATCCTGCTAGAGCTGGTGGGATTACTTCATCAGGCATGCTTCTGATTGGGGGCTCTTGTCAGAGACGCTAATTGGCAGAATCTATAAAAATTGTCCAGGCCTTATGCGGCGTGTGCATCTTCGGCGCTTTCCACCCCGTGAATTGTGCACCTGAGGATCCTGATATAAAAATACCCCTTTTTATCACCCTGCCTGTGTCTGGCTCGTATTTCTAGGACCAGAGAAAAAGGCATCAAGAGCAAGAGGGCTGCGTGGAGGAGGGACCTTGCTCCTGGAGGAGCCGCGCAGCCCTCAGCATTCCCTGTGTGGAGGTGGCTTTGCCGCGGCTGTGCACGCCTGGCACGCCGTTTATTGCCGATGGAACAAGCCTTCCCAGAAGGAAATACTGCAGCAATAACCTTGCCAGTGGCCAAGACCCAGCTGTAAAGTTTTCCAAGGCCACCGCTGCGTAAATAACGCGTTGCAAAGGCTCGATTTAAAGCCCTGAGAGTCGTAGATGTTCCTCAAGGCCAGAAAGCAAAGAGAGGCAAGGTTGGGGGCACAGTTTATTTCACAGAACTGGGAATGCTGGGCTGTATTTACCCAGCTGGAAGCAGGCTTCACATCTATTTATGCCTCGGTTTTGCCTCAGGTGCATACTCTCCCGTTAGGTTTAAGTGGCTGGAAAAGGCCAAATATGTCTGAGGTCACTTTTGGCTAATTAATATGGCAAAAAGTGCTGATTAATTAGTTTGGGTCTGAAATTAGCTGAGATAATTTTTTTGCAGTGGCATAGGCCATAGATTTATGAGCACTTCTTCTCCAAGACAAACAATACTCTGAAAATGTTGTTTTCGGGGTGCATTCGCCCTGAAAATTACTACCTGGATTTCTCAGAATTTCAACAGTAACTGTTTTATTTCATTTAAATGCATGTTTTAATTTCTTTTTACCTGATGGAAAATCTCACCACACACAGCATCCAGTGACAATAGCTTGCCTTATCATGATGCCCTCTGCTTGATGTGTACCTGTATGTCAGAGCAAGTTAAAAAACCTTTGGGACTGAGGTCCAGATTTTCAGATCAGCTGGACATCACAGCAGGCAAAAGGTGTTGAGGCCTCAAGGGAAAACGTGGTGTCCTCTGGTCATCAACTTGCTAAATACCTGAACTTGCTGACTTTAACAACTTGGTCAGTGAACTACCGATTTTGATGATGGTTTACTACTGTACTGATGTGGGCTGTGGTGTGTCTGACTTGTGGATATCCAGAACTGGACCTCAAAAAATGATAGGGGAAATTCCCCTTACACCTACACATAGAAACTCTGCTCTTTGCAGTGTACCTGCCATAGGTGTGGATGGCAAACACGTTGTCAGACTGTTAATTATGAAGTTGATGTGGGCATGGATAGAGATGCTTAAGGAATATTGGGCTCTTGTTCACAGATTGCCATAGCAGAAGGGCCCACCCCTGTGTCTGGCTCAGGGATTCCCCGTGCAAGGGATTTATGTTGAGTTTGGCTTCCATTGTCCATCCAACTGCAGCCACTTTGGAAATATAAACTTGTAACTGGGAGTGGCTGCCTGTGCCCCACTGAGGGCTCGGCTCTGCTGCTGCTGCTGCCACAGCAGGTCAAGAATCAGGACTTCCTTTGCATGGGACTCTTTTATCTTTAATTTTGCTTTCAGTCCAAATTAGGGTAAAACCATGAGTGTTCACGTTTCTCTGGCACTGGGTGTTGTCACCGTGCACGATGAAGAAAGTGTCTGCTATTAAAAGAAAAATCTGTGGAACAGCTACAAATGGCTGCCAGTTCTCAAATCCAGAACTAACCCTGGGACAACAGGAGTACCCAGAGTGAAAGATCACTCAGGTGGGAACCCAGCAAACCACATCAAACCCAAGGTGCTTTAAATATTTAGGTATAGATGTCATTTTGCCATTGCATAAGGAGTTCTTTATAACTCTGCTCCATCCATCCATCCATCCATCCATCCATCCATCCATCCATCCATCCATCCCAGATGACTCTCCCCCTCTCAGGGGGAGTGATTATCAAATTTTAACAGAGGGACCCAATAATATTTCCTCTGAAGCACATTTTTGCCACTAGAGCCTCTTCAGTTGCAAGTTTTTCTCCTCCTCCTCTTCTTTTCCTTTGAGCTGGTAGGTCTGACTGTTGCCCAGAGCCAGGAACCTTTAGAACCGGTCTGGCAGGAGGCTTCTTTTCCTTGATAGGACTCTTCTCACATGGAAATTCATGTGAATTTGCAGGGCCTTCATTTAGTGAGTCACATGATTAGGTGTGAAAAGGTGGGTATTGCAGAGGCCCTGTTTATCCCAGAGCTGACAGAAGCCAGAGTCCCGCCGCTGCCGCACAGAAATGATCCTGCAGGAGATCATGCAGATGGAAACTTCAGAGAGGACTCTGCAACCCGAAGTCCTCCGGGGTTTTTTTGCCGAAGATTGAGTCGCTGGTGTTGATGCACCCATCCATTCCATCTAATTTCATTTCTGGGAACTGACTGCAAATCCCTGGCCTTGCGTGGTCCCATCAGAGCAGCCTTCACAGGGCAGCAGTTCCGTGCCACGAGCCCACGCTCTCCAGGTAGTTACAGCTGAGTGTGCTACTGACTCTACAGCCTGTTCAC
The DNA here is from genome assembly GCA_013397775.1 of Eulacestoma nigropectus. Taxonomy (NCBI): domain Eukaryota; kingdom Metazoa; phylum Chordata; class Aves; order Passeriformes; genus Eulacestoma; species Eulacestoma nigropectus. Next base: position 250,839 of record VZTE01001136.1, read on the forward strand.
ATCCTTTCTGCACCTCTGTCATGTGCTGCTAAATGGCTGCCTCGTGTCATGCCCCAGAAGGAACGAGTGACACGGATCTTCAGACTTGAGATCATTATCTAAAGTGTTTTGCTGGGAGCTAACACAGACCAAAGTCTTCTGCTTGGATTTCCATGGCTGTGTGACTGCTCCAATCTCCAGGCTGTGCTCTATAATCCTGTTATCCCAGAGCAGCTTCACAACGTCTTGTCCCACAAGTCTCCTTCCAACCCATGTTCTTGCAGCTTGTCAAGTTCTTCTTTGCCACTTTCTCCTGCAACACCTTTTCCCTTTGTGTGATTTCCTGAGCTCTCTGAGCTGCTCTTACATGCAACTACAACCAAATCCTTCCCCAGCCTTCATCATCCATTCTGCTGCTTCCACTCTTATTTTGGAAGCTTGAGCTGGTTTTTTCTCACTAAGTATATTGTCCAAGTGTTTAATAGCACCTGTTTCTTCTCAGCTGCATACTTGAAGGAAACCCTTAAATTTCAGTGTCTCTCTTCGCTGTCCTGCTGTATGCCAAGATAGTCTGAAAAAACAAAAATGGTTGTGTGAAATTGACTCTTTGCATTATTGGAACCCAAACTGGCCTGTGCAGCTTAGCAGAGGCTAATGGAGTCAACTGATCATTTATTTTCCTTCATTCAGTTGTGAAAAGGGTTGTGCAGAGAGTGATTCACTCCAAATAGTTTAGGTCTGGATGAAACACTATTTGAAAAGTGCTTATTTCTCTTCAGCTTCTGCTATTTGCAGCCTGCTGGGACTTAAAAACTCAGTGTAATGTTCAAACATTGACACTTCTATTTGACGTATTCCTGGACATCATGAGCTGCACTTTGAACAGTGATGTTAATAGTGATAACATCCTGCTAACTCTTAATTAAGACTAGACAAGATAGCAATGCTGCATTTAGGCTGATCACAAGCTGATCTGGTCAGCTGATCATACAAATTTAGTCTGATCAGATCACAAGCTCAGGCTTTTGAGAGGGACTGGAAAGTTGTGTTACCTGGTGGGCGTTTCTTCCCTGGTTATGCCATGCAAAATTCAGTGCCAAACCATCAGCATATCCATCTTCATTTGACATTTGCAGCTGGTCATGCAAACAGCTTTTAAACCCTTGCTGGCTCTTTAAACCCTGCTGCTCTGGACAGGCATTTGTCAGTGGAAAGTCCTTCAGTGGCCTCTGAGCTCCACACCTTGCAAGTAAGACATGGCAGAAATAACAGATTGCTGCATGTTTTGCTTGGTTTGTGGTTAATACTCCCTGGAACTGGGAAATTAAGGAGACCTATAAATAGCAGGTCTTACATACACACCTGAGCCTCCTGAGCACTAGACCGCCTGCAAGGAAACCAGAGCTGGAGCTGAACACCTCCAGCCCCTCTGACTGTGAGCCGGGCAAAGCAGTCAGACCTCCCTCCCTCACTCTGAGGAAAAGGAGCTGAATGTGCCCTCCGTGGGCAGGCAGGAGCTGGGTGCTGCCTGTCAGGATGCAGCTGCTGGCAGCATCTCCCAGCCAGGAGGGTGCACACGGAGATGTGCAGAGGCTGAAAAGGGGCTCGGTGACAGCCCCTGTGGTGTTGGTCCCGCCGTGATGCTCTGGAGTAGTTCTGGGCTGCCCTCATTTGCCATCTTGCTGCCAGACCCTCAGGGTGAAGCAGAAGTGAAGCTGCTGCTGGGGTAGGCAGGGAGCTCTCCTGCATCAGCCCTTTCCCAAACTGAGGGCAGGAACCGAGGGTTATCTGAAATCAGCGTTTCCTGGGTGGAAGGCAGAGGATACAATCGTTCTGGTTTTGAACTGGGAGAACAGGAGCTGTTGGGGTTGCTGATGTGAGCCTGCCTTTGCACCCGCAGCCCCCCAGGACCCAGCCTGGGCTCCAGTGGCTGTGGTCACTCTCCATCACGCTGCAGCAAAGGGGAGAAGGGAAGAGGAGCTTTGATGGATGGTTGAAAGCCAGGGATTAATGTGTCAGATGGAAGGAGGAAATTAACTTTGCAGGGAGTGAGGAAGCGGGAGTGTGACAAAGGTGTGAGGCCATCAGCAGCTGGTCCTCAGAGCCCTGGGGCTCAGGCCATGTGGTTTGCTGTGGCTCCATGGAGATGGATGGGCTCCAGCAGGCTCTCCAGGTCCATCACAGCGTGTGCCCCGCTGGCCCCACCAGCCCAGGGCTCACTTTCTTCTGCTTCCATCTGGAAAGAAAACCATTGAATGCAGTCTGGATGGTGATGGGCTGGAGAGAGGCAAGTGACACATGATCAAAGCATCGTGTGCAGATGTTTTGGTTCACAAGGAGGTGCAGGCTCCAGGTGAAACGATTCTCTGGAGCACCTCTTTCATGGCAGCTCCCTGCTAGGAGGGCTGAGCTTCTCTTTGCATGTTTCCCTCTCCAGCTCAGCCACCTGGTTTTGCAGAACTGGTGGGAGCTGTGTACCTGGAGCAGCAATGGCCTGGTTCAGTCTGGAATAGGTGACGGCCCAGAAGTGGGGAGGAGACATCCACACACAGAGGAAAGCTCATGATCTTCATCCTTTTCAGAATCCAGGATGAAGAGACATGGAGGAAAGGTTAAAAGCTTTGTCAAGCAGAGCTTAATGGTGGCTCTGGTAGTGCTGTTTCAGAGGAGTGAGCACAACATATTGCATATTTACATGTTTAAATCAGTCACAACCTCTATGCCTTCCCCACATGTAGATCCCATCAATAGCAGCTTTATGCAGGCAGGAACGTAACCTGGGGACTGGAGCACCAACACAGTGTCAGGGGAAGTCAGTACAAATTGCTCCATCGGCTGGACATTAAAGCAAGGAGTGATATCACTCTTAAAATAAGAAACCTAATGTAATGTGCTTTAATAGCTGAATAATTGCTGTGAGAGAAGAAAGAGGCTTTTGTGAAAGAGGATCAGTGAGAGCCAGGAGTGAGTGCTCATGACATCACGGCAGTGCACAAGAGGAACTTTATTCTCACGGCTCCACAAGAGCGGCTCGTCGAGCTGCCAGTCCCAGATAACTCGGTGGGAGACGTTAGGGAAGAGTTAATAAAGTGATTGATTTACAGCTGGAAAAAATTAGAGCCTGAAAATTGGCAGACTGACATTGTTTGAAAGATGCACTAGAAACCTCCCCCGCTTTTTTTTTTTTTTTT